>OZ004345.1:15862211-16384999 GCA_963924445.1 Philereme transversata
ACAAAGTATTGCCTCGTAGGTCACGCTTCTTAGAGATGTGCCCTACGATGCACTGCCCTGTGTCCATCAACTTGAGGCATACAGGTGTAACATCTCATGTGCCTGTAATTTCACCGGCAACCATTCCTTTCTAACCGAAACACAGCAATGCTACTTGGCGGTAGAAATAGGTATGGTGGTAGCACTTTCCCGGACGAGCCCTTTCACAAGAAACTCTACTACTCTTAAAAACCTACATAAAACTGAGCACAATATTATTCTTAATTTATACATACATAAGCATTCTGCATCTGCAAAGTGTAGCTTTCACATTAAAATATCCTGTTCAAGCGGTGTGATGTTCACGTAGTGAAAACTAACTGCATCGTTAGCATAAATAAATCTGTTGGTTCAACGGTCTTGCTAGCATAAACAGAGTCTTGCTTGAATAAATCTTTTTGAAATGGAAAACTACTGCAATTTTTTTTTACGTTTGCGTGGGTTTTGCGTGCGTTTTGCTTGCGTTTGACCACGACCTCGCCTGATGATAACCTATGATGCAGTCTACGATGGATCACGCTTGCCTTAAAGAAACCTATTCACTCGCGACTTGAAGACACCCAGGCTGTAGTTATCAAGAAACACAGACTCAGGCAAGGCGTTCCACTCTTTGGCGGTGCGTATAATAAAAGTCGAAGAGAACCGCTTTGTGTAAATGAGAGGTATTTCGATCATATAGCAGTAGCGCACTGCAGAGCGTCTGGTTGTCCAATGATAGAATGGAGATGGTGGGATTAGGTTGAAATGTCGCGCCGCACCCTCCCCGAAATATACTCGATAAAAAACGGAGAGGCTTGTAACCTTTCTTCGGGCTGTGGAGCCTTGCATCAACTAGCTCATCGTTGCCTACGAGATTCTTGGCTTTTCTCTCAATTGATTCTAGAGCTTCTAGAGATGATGGGTTGTCGAAGAGACTTGGTTCTGCGGCATACGCAGTCAAAAAGATCCGTCTTTCTACAGACGTAGACACAGCTAGACTAGTTTACTTCAGCTACTTCCACAGCATTATGTCATACGGTATACTGCTGTGGGGGAGTGCTGCAGATATAAACACCGTTTTTGTGCTGCAGAAGAGGGCTGTTCGTGCAATTTATAATATGGGCCCCAGAGAATCATTACGCAATAAGTTTAAAGAAATAAATATTATGACATTCCCTTGTCAATACATCTATGAAAATCTAATGTATGTTCACAAAAATATTAATTTGTTTAAGAAAAATAGCGATAATCATAATTTTAATACTAGAAATAAAGATAAACTCGCTGTTGCCTCTTGTAGACTCCATAAAGTTAGTAAATCGTTTAAAGGGCAAGCTGTACGCTTTTATAACAAACTCCCAAGGGATGTACAAAAATTGACAATTAACAAATTTAAAAACGTAATTAAACAAAATCTTTATAAAAGAGCCTACTATAAAATATCGGATTATTTAGATGATAGAGGAGCTTGGGATTGAAATTGCTCCAACTCGTTCAAAATGTTACAATTTAGACGTAATTTATGTTCTGTATTATGTATTGTAAAAGGATCATTAAAAAAAACAACCAACCTTGTTTCTTGCCTTTCTTTCCTGGCTTGGTCGCGAAGGAACAGGCAGTAAAATTGACGTTTCAAAGTGATCCTTGTGATTTTAATGAATAAAAATATTTGAATTTGAATTTGAATTCAAGCTGGTACTTCACTGATCCGTTCCAAAGGTGAAAACAGTACTTCAAACACGATTGGACTTGTGCTTGTTACAAGTTGAGCAATTGTCCTGGTATGAAGTAGTACCTCACCTTTGCGAGTACCCAGCTTTTTAACCGCCAACTGGGTTTTCGACTCAATGTAGAAGCCGAAATTGAGAGTTGGAGTTAATAAGATACCAAGAAGCTCGAGGTGGTCAGATATCGGCACGGATACATTTCGGAAAGTAGGAGTCAGAATCAATTGACTTCGTTTTGCGGAGAACAGACACACCTGGGTCTTGTTCGCATTGAACTTGACCAGATTTGCCTTCAAGGACAAAGATAGAAATAAAGATCAAATTTTAATAAACATGCTTGTATTAAAATTCTATTCATGTAATGATTGTATGCCAGAGGAACTATGGCCAAAAGCCACTACAGAATGGGTTCCAAACGGGTGGCGGCGGGTAGACCCAGGCGGAGATGGAGGGATGAACTGGATGCATACCTACCAGAAAGAGTGGCCCCAATTAGCCAATAACCGGAATTCGTGGAAGAAGGGAAGGGAGGCCTTTGCCCTGCAGTGAGACTCTATGGGCTAATAATAATAATAATATAATGATTGTATTAAGAATATCACTACGATCATTATCTATGTGACATTTATTTTAGCTGGGGTCATCGACATCAAAACCGATGTAGAGGACTATATATAATATATGAAATTTATTAATGATACAAGTTCCCAAGTTCTACTAACTTCACTCCAAGGAAGATGCATGAGGATAATTACATACAACACATCACTATCAAGATGTACCATTTCTGAACGGAAGAGAACTTGTCTCCACAACACAGGTTTTTACCTAGGGTGGAGGTTTGTGCGCTACCAGATTTGTACCCGTGTTCATAACACGTACTTTAAGTTTTATTGTACTATGTATTTCACAAGAATGTTTTTATACCTTGTTTTGTACACATGTGTTCAAAATATTTTTTGACCAAATTATTGAAATGATTGATTGAATTATAGGCCACTTGAAGGTCTACGGTATGGCTTAGCTATTCGTTCAGCAAATATGCCACCCAACACCTATCTCTACTAATGGTAGGCATACACGGCGACACCAGACACTTAGTCTTGAGACCGAGTGTCGAAGTGTGTACACCGTAGCGACATCGACAATCGACACCGAGTTGCAAATAAATAATAATACAATAATAAATAGACACTCTATTAGACTAAGTGTCTAGTGTCGACATGTATTTATTTATTTATTTAAGCCTTTCTCTTTCCCAACATTATTATTAATTATTATATACATTAATATAATTTTACATTTATTAATTTCCAAATACATTTATTTATTTATGTACATATTTATTTATTTAATTTATTTGTGCTTGTATATAATATATTATTTATTGTAGGGATACCCATCTTTGAGTAAACGCCTCCTCCAACCCTTTCCATTCGTATCTGTCTTGGCGGTTGTTCTCTCGTCATGTGTGCCTTCCATAATATTTTCTCAGATTGACTAATTTTATTTTTATTATTTATTTGGGCTGACAAAAATTTTCGTTTTAAAGATTATTAATTTAGAAATTTGGTATGCAAATATTTTTTAGTTTAGTCAGCGCGTTCTAAACTTTTCTACCAAGCTGTTCAGCGAACCCCAAATTGTAATGTTATAAGCAGTGTCAACTGTTTTTCTGCATAATCCTTTCCCAAAATATTCAGTGAGAGGGTTTGTTTAAGCTAATACCGACAAGATCAACAACGGTCCCTTTTGAAGTCTGCTTCATAATTTGCTATTCAGGATCTGTCTTTTGAATTGTTGTTTGCCTTGAATCCCGTGTTTCTAATATAAAGGAAAGTTTGTTGTTGTTTTCGTACGAATATTAGTAAAATGAAAAATCAGCAGATGATTAAAAACTCACGGTTTCGAATTTTTTTTTATGTAAAATAATTATGCTGAGTTAGTCCTTTTCGCGACTTATGACAGTAGATTGTTTAGTTATAAATGTTATCTTTGCCTTACCTTTATCTATCTTATATCTATCCTGTATTAACACCTTTATCTTTTATTTTATGTATTTACTAAAAACCCTCACAATATTGCAAATAATTTTTTCATCCATTCTATTAAAGTGAATTAACTAATTAAAGTGGTATTGCGATTAGGACTAGATGGGGTGATAACAGGTGGAGCAAGTTAACGACTGTATGGTGGCCGAGGATTGTTAAAAGATATCAGATATTGAGGATGAGGAGAGATGAGGATTGTCAGAATTCTAATGGTCAGATGGGTAGACGATAAAGTTCACGTAGTGGGCCGTTTAATCAATGATTATGTACAGTGATCGCGAAAGTTTGAAAAATAAAACAGCTACTGATTAATCTTATTATTTTTAGCAAGCGGTACTGCTTCGATTTTTTCTACTAGAAAACGCATTTCTAAAATACTAGTAACTAAACGAAGCTTCAAATATATATCATAAAACGACTCTATAGGGAGTGTGAAGTAGGTAGAAAGAAATAAAAATGTACTTCGCTTCAGAAATAAAAGGAACTCCGAGTTTATCCTAGCTTAATATAACTAACATGCAAGTTTGTTTGTCTTGATATTTGTTACTTAATCACACAAGGCAAGTAGGCGGGTTTAGATGATGAATAGTATAATTAGAGTTAGTAGTAGAGTAGTTAGAGACGCCAGAATTCACGTATTACAGGCACATAAGACTTTTCATCTGTAAGCCTTAGGCTTTAGCCCTTAGGCTTTATCTATAAGCCTAAGCCTTCATCTGTAGCATTAGTTTGAAGTAACCTGTGGGATGATGAAATTGTTTTACGCATAGCTCCACTTAACTTTGTGAATTATCGGAATATCTTCCATTATCTTACCAAATAAGTTAATATGGTAATTTTGTATGAACTACAAACATAGGATGGTACGAGCTCTTGTATCAAAAAATAATCAGGAAACCTTATAATGTTTTTGAAAGACCTATTCAACGACAATACACAAATTGGGGTGCGTGTGTAAAAAAATTACACTCAACTTTCTTAATGAGCATCAAAACAGTTGGACAGACATACAGGCAGACATGGTGAAACTATAGGGGGAAACCTATTTCTACTACGGGAAGAAGTGGTAGGTAAGCAAATCCATGGCGAAAAGTTTGTATTATCTAAACCTTCACATTGTAAAGATCCGACCATCAACGAAGAAATAAAGAAAACCAAGGATCGTACTCGGTAGATTGCTGCACATCTCATAATTTCATTTGCGATGATCGTCTCACTTGCACTATTTGGGGTAAAATAGTAGTCACAGTGTTAACACATCAGTAGTTAATCTTAGTAATGTTTTAATTAATGTAATTAGTTGATCGGTAGTTTTTTATACGACTTACAGCTTTCTCAAGACAACCTATTTTTACTTATTTAGATACATGTATATGTAAAATGTATGTTTGTGTGTGTTTTTGTAATACGTCTTATTATTACAATTATAATTTATATTTTTTTGTAGTTGTTTTAGTTATAGCGTACTGGATGAATGATGTAAAGTTATATATATTGTATTATTATTATTTTTTAAATAAATATTGCTGGACATTTCACACAGCGCTATCTAGCCCCAAACTAAGCAGAGCTTCTACTATGGGAACCAAATAACTGATAGAATACTTATATACTTTATATTATATCCCGGAACAAATATTTGTAAATCATGCAAACATTTTGTTCCGCGGCGGGAATCGAACACGCTACCTCCTGCGTCTCAGCCGGCTATTCGCCCACTGCACCACGGAGGTCGTCAAATTATTATTTATCAATCAAATTATTTAAGTGTAATAAGGAATTGAATTGAATTGAAGTGTCGAAATTCAATTATTATTTTATTCCACATTCTGTAGAACGTAAGTTATCACGTAGTCAAAAGTTATAAGTTTACACTATGTCTTGAGCTCCTTGCATCGTCCGTTATGAGAGAATGAGATTAAGTTAAAGGTCCTTTGATGTAGAAACTGTAGCAGTGAAGATAATCCTGCGGTTCTTCTGCTTTCCACTGGTATTGTTAAGAGTTACGACTGTGCAGCTGCTAACCCATTCTTATTAAGGTAGAAGGGTTTATCTTAACTGTCGATTTATTAAATTATTTTTACTTACCTTTATTATAAAATATAAAAATCACTTTATCAGTTTAAAAATTAAATTAAAATTATTTTAAAAGTTTCTTAACGTATTTAGTATACCTTTTTAGGGTTCTAGACTAGAATAGTAAAACTTACATGAATAAAATCTCCTTAAATTTAGTTGTTATTTTGTTGATGTACACCCCCCTCTATTATTGTAATATTACCAAAATCCTTTCCATCCAAAGGTTGTCTGGGAGAAATCGCTTCTAAGTATAAGACCGCCCATTGTACTTGTTGCTTTGTAAATTTTTTATTTTAAAGTTTGTTTCATAAGTGGTGACCAATGAAGTGTTTTCATTCATTAATTCATTCATAAAGGTAGGTAGGGAACCATCGGTGCATAAGTTTTACTTGTACTTG
This sequence comes from Philereme transversata, assembly GCA_963924445.1. Classification (NCBI taxonomy): domain Eukaryota; kingdom Metazoa; phylum Arthropoda; class Insecta; order Lepidoptera; family Geometridae; genus Philereme; species Philereme transversata. The sequence goes on from OZ004345.1 coordinate 15,868,485, forward strand.
GCTGGTATAATTCAAACGGTTGCATCAAGGCCATTATTTTGATACCCTAAAAGAAAAAAAATGTTCACACCCGTGGCAACTTGTACCTGGTGGCCGCCGTATTTATTTTATTTTAGTAGAGTAACAAATAAAACAATAATCTTAGAAATAAAAAAAGAAGATATCCATTTAAGTTCACATAATATGAGTATCAAAGATTTACAAAAAAAAATATATAAGTATTATATCAGTTATTTAGTTCCCATAGTACAAGATTCGCTTAAATTTTAAAACCATCTCAAAAATTTTTCACGCCTACATTGTTGAGATGGTTTTTACATCTTGGAATGTTCCAGCAGTATTTGGATAACACTATAAAAATAAAAATACTACGATTTGCTTAATTTGGGGCTAGATAGTGCGGTGTAAAATGTCCAGCCTTATTTATTTATTGAAGTTTCTAATGATTTTAAGTACCTGCCTTATGAAGAAATGGTAGACAACTTCTAAACAGATATAAAAAATTACATAAACAAATTTGAATACAAGTATTTTAGAAATTAAAAGTTCTGCATGTCCTAAACACTGGTTTTATCAATTTTATATCATTTTTAGAACTCGCATTGGGATAGGTCTCAAGCTCAAACAAAAATGGAAACCGAATATTGAAACGTATGAAATGCGTTCAATATTTCCAGGGTAACTCTGATCTTTTTATTCGAAAAAAGAATAGATTTTCTTTTTCGTTCGTACGGATATAGTCCGACCACGCTAAGTCTACATAAAAACGTAACAGTAATTTTGATTTTATAGTGTTACCCGAATCTGACGGGAAAATCTTATGATTTTTATCCATCTCAAAACTTAAAAACTAGAAAGGTTTTGTAAAATAACTTTTCCCTTGTTGTGAGGGAAAGGTTGTCCCTAAAACCCCACCAGGGAATTGTTGGTTTAAATCCTTGGTTCGTAATTTACTTGATCACTTCAAAAATATTAAGTTAGAATGATAGTTTTTTAAGAACTACTAACTGACCTACCAAGTTTCACAAAATAAACAAAAAAAATTAATGCTGGACATTTCAAACAGCTCTATCTAGCCGAAAACCAAGTAAAGCTTGTACTGTGGGAACCATATAACTGTAGAATATTTATTTAAAATTTTTATTTGTAAATACATACTCAATAGAAAAATACCCGAACCCAGAAAAAATATCTGTAGACCATGCAAACATTTGTCCATAGCGGGAATCGAAGTCGCAACCTCTTGCGTCTTAGCCGGCTATTCACTCACTGCACCACATAGGTCATGCAAATTGAGTTCATACAAAAATTCCATTGAATAAAGCACTTTAAATCTTTTCACAATTTTTTTTTCGGGAGACTTTTTATATACCTACATATAAATTAATGATTCCTACCGTTATGCAGAATTAGAGTGAATGGATATGCGGATCCAATTCTCTATTGGATTCATTTATACCCATGGCTTGGCTTGAGTTTTTAGAGCTTGAGAAATAGTGCTAGTTTCAAGTAGATGTGACAAAATACGTAAGCATACAGAACATAAGTGTTTTTGTTGAATAATAAATAAATAAATAATAAATAAATATTGCTGGACATTTCACACAGCGCTATCTAGCCCAAATTAAGCAAAGCTTGTACTATGGGTACCAGATAACTGATAGAATACTTATATACATTTTTTTTGTAAATACTTACTTATAATATATAGAGAAACAACCAGACCCGGAACAAATATCTGTAGATCATGCAAACATTTGTTCCGCAGCGGGGATCGAACCCGCTACCTCCTGCGTCTCAGCTGGCTATTCGCCCACTGCACCACGGAGGTTGTCAGTCAATAATTACTTTTTTTATACATTATTGTATATAAAACCTATAAAGCAAGCCTATAAAGGCTTGCGTTTGACCACGATCTCGCCTGATGGTAAGCGACGATGCAGTCTACGATGAATCACGCTTTTTACTTGTTTACTTTTTCAAAAGAAGCTCTTATGAAATTTAGAATCGGAACTGCAAGCAGATTCAAATGTGCTCTTTTTTTTTTAAACTGCATAGATCTTCGTTTGACCTCAATCTCACCTGATGGTAAGCGATGATGTGGTCTAAGATGAAGCACGAAGATCTAGAAGAAACCTATTCTACTCTTTAAGGTAAACACTTTAAAGAGGCCTAGATTGTATTCTTTAGGAAAAACAGACAACGGCAAAGTGTTCCATACTTTAGCTGTACGGATCAAGAACGTGGAACCAAAACGGTGTGTGCGAATTGGTGGTCAACTAGGAACGGATGGTACTGAGCTGAGTTCAAACACCAGTAGCCTACTAAAATCCATTCATAAGTTCCATAGCATCCGTCTCCATCATGAGACCATCTTCATGGTACCATATTATTGCACTGTCACCGAAGTTATATATGTATTTCTTGACGACCACCGTGGCACATTGGGTGAATAGCCAGCTGAGACGCAGGAAGTAGCGGGTTCTATTCCCACCACAGAACAAAGTATAAGTATTCTATCAGTTATCTGGTTCCCATAATACAAGCAAAACTTAGTTTGGGGCTAGATAGCGCTGTGTGAAATGTTCAACAATATTTATTTATTTATTTGTCCAAATTTCAGCTCAAATATTTTTTTTATACTATGAAGATAGAACAAGCCTATGGCCCACCTGATGTTAAGTGGTAACCATCGCCTATTACAAAGTTTGCCTCGTAGGTCACGCTCCTTAGAAATGTGCCCTACGATGCACTTCCCTGCGTCCAATCAACTTGAGGCATACAGGTGTAAAACCTCATGTGCCTGTAATTTCACCGGGAACCATACCCTTCAAACCGAAACACAGCAATGCTGCTTGGCGGTAGAAATAGGTATGGTGTTAGCACTTCCCCGGGCGAGCCTTTCACAAGAAACTCTAAAACTCTTTAATCAATAAAATAATCCACTGGTTTAAAATTTAGTTTTAAGATTTGACCTAAACAAACATTGGAAGTCAATTAAAAGCTTTTATAACACTAAGGTCCTTTCGTTCTTATTTCATAACTTATTAATCATTTATCTCTTAACAAAGTAGGTATTTCAGCTGTTTCACGACATAATGTTTAACAAAAAGTCGAGCTCATAAAATGGCCAGTTAATTACATGATTGTACTTGTAGGCAACTTCATTACTTCGAAGCGACGTAATCCCCCGTAAAATACTGCCAAGATACGACCTAATAGATATTTATGAGGTAGGATGAAACCCCTCACTTCTTAATAGGGGATGAAAATGCTTGTTGTAATAAAAGAACGAGAAATCGGGTTTAAACAGGGACTTATTTTTATATTTATGGAATACTTTTAGTGCTGCTTAATATTGCTAGAGACTAAGAAACACATTTAAAATTAGCTGATTGTAGTTATATTTTCTGATAAGACTTTTCATCGGCTTCCTGTCAGGATAACATACAAGTACTATTTAACCAGTATTTTGGATATGAATTTGTGCTACTTGCTTTGATCGCTCATATTTTTTATAATCTGTCCGTTATTCATATTATTTTCAAAACCATATATTTAATACATGCATTTGAAAATAATTGATCGAGCGAACGAAGCGAGCGAAGCGTCTCAGTTTCGAGATTGGCCAAAAAATGCTTTTGTCCGTCTGTCTGTCCGTCTGTTCTCGCCTACAAGTCGCATTTTTCAACCAATTTTTATGAAATTTGGCACTCAAGTTCCTTGATTTATTTAATATTTTTAGTCTATCGCGATTTTTGATTAGAGGAAAATAGGGGGGAAGGGGAAGTTTCCTGTAGCGTTATTTATCGACGGATTTCTATCAAATTTGAGGGGAACACTAAGTATTCTATTCTACGCAAGATATTGCGACAAAATCTCGAAAAGGGGGGAGTGGAGGGATGAAATGGGGGGGGGGGAATTTTACTGTTGCTTTATATATATGGATGGACTTCAATTATACCTACCTATACTAGTCAGACTATGCAGTCCTTTCCGCCTTTACGAGACAAACCCGTAGACACCTCCTAAGACCTCCTAGGATTCGAACCACTAGAACCACTAGTAATAATTTTCTAAAATACTACTGAAATATCAAACGCACATTAAAATATAGTTATTTAGAAAACGTACAGACATATTTGATTACATTTCACACTCAACGCTCTCTTAGTAGTTTTACATGTTGAATGCGGCGCTAATTACTAATTCACATAATCTGTACTATTCTGTGACGTCACGGATCATATTGCCTTGAAACGGGAAATGTGTTTTAGAAAACTGGACTCTCTTAGTATAAGCTCTAAGTTCAAAATTCTAGGCTTGCCAAGTTTTAGGTATACAATACATTAAAACAAAGGCGTAGAGTATAAACATATACATATAATCAACAATCCCCTCCCCGCTTGTCGCTGCTAACAATGCTAATGACTTTTTTGTTAACATTGGTCGAAAACTAGCAGTAAAGGTTCAAAACATATACTCGGCGCCTACTATAGACAACGTCCAGTCACAGAATAATTCTTTTGTGTTACTGGATATTGACATTCCGGAAATTGAAAGAATTATAATGGGGCTAAAAGACGATTGCGCAACTGGGTGGGACAATATCCCGACCAAAATACTTAAGCAGTACAAACATATACTTGCCCCCCCTCTAACATTTGCCTTCCAAAAATGTTTAGACGAAGGATTTTTTCCAAAATGTCTTAAAAAGGCGGTGATCATTCCCGTCCATAAGTCAGGGAGCAAAACGGAAATTTCTAATTACAGACCAATATCTATACTATCTTCAATTTCTAAAATACTAGAAAAAATAATAAACAATAGATTAGTTCATTACTTAGAAAGTAAATCACTCTTATCTAACACTCAATTTGGGTTTAGGCCTAAACTGTCTACCTCTGACGCTGTACACCAGCTCACTGAATTCATAGGGAAGGAACTTGACAAAGGTTATAAGACAATAGGCATATTTTTAGACCTAGCAAAAGCCTTCGACACCGTTTCTATCCCTACTTTACTCAACAAGTTAGAAAACATAGGCATACGAGGTAATCAGCATAAGCTTCTTACCAGCTATTTGAGCAGTCGTAGTCAATGCGTCAAAATAGACAATGTCATCAGCTCAGATCTGGGAAATACTTCTTTCGGCTTGCCCCAAGGAAGTATTTTATCAAGTACCTTATTTTTAATATACATTAATGACCTATGCAACCTCCAATTAGATCACGGAAAAATTTTATGCTATGCCGATGACACTGCTTTACTTTTCTCAGCTAGTACGGAATCGGAAGTGCATGAACTCGCACAACGTGGCTTTGAAACTGTAAACAAATGGCTCCAAGTACACCTACTAACCATTAATGCTGATAAAACAAAATGCATAAAATTTACTATGCGGAAATCACAGTCTGCACCAATGTCTAACCCAGATAAACATATTACTGCGCATCAATGCATTTATCCGATAAACGATAACTTGTGTAACTGCCCTGTCATCTCATTTACTAATAATATCAAGTACCTTGGCGTTATAATAGATGAAACTCTCTCATTCAAAAAACATGTTGAAACTTTAAGTAATAGAATTCGAAAACTAATATTTGTTTTTAAGAAGTTACGCTGTATTGCAGATTCAAGACTAGTTATGCAAGTATACCTTGCTTTATGTCAGTCAATCATAACCTACTGTATAACATCTTGGGGAGGAGCGTGTAAAACCTTTTTATTATCCGCAGAAAGGGCACAAAGAGCAATCCTTAAGGTATCCACTTTTCGTCCCTTTCTCTATCCAACCAACCTATTATATAAGTCATGTAAAGTTCTAACAGTTAGGCAACTATTTATACTAAACGTAGTTTTAAGGCAGCACAGAGCACTTCCCTATAGCACTAAAAGTACTAGCAAAAGACGAAAAGATATAGTCCGCAGTAACAACACCCCAATAAAACATGCTTTTGCATCCAGATTTTTAATGTTCCTAGGACCATACCTGTACAAAAGGATAAATCGTAAATTAAGCATCCACTCAATGAATTTCTCAAACTGTAAAAGAGCCTTACAGTCTGCTCTATCCAATCTATCATACGAGGAAACTGAGGAGTTACTAAACGTAATAAAGTAGGATTTTAAATATTGTATAGCACGTGTGCACTTAGTTTTCGTAGGTTTCTTTTTCATTATGTAAATAGATTTTAAGTTTTGTTAATTTGAGTATTCATTAGTTACACCAGTCCAGTTTTTTTTGCCTGAGATACAGGTCCTCCTAGTTCAGGCAATGTATAAAGTGTTACCTATAAGTAGATACTAATCCGTAATGTTAATCTCAGCAATATGAAAAATGAATAAAGATTTTATTATTATTATTATTAATCTTCTGCCCGCGGCTTCGCAGGTATATTTTGTCAATAAAAACAGTATCCTCCCTCTCCGCGGTCGGGTAAAAAGTAGCCTTTGCCTTTGTTAATTCTGGTCATAATCTATATACCTACATATATACCACATCAAAATCGATCCAGCTGTTTAGTCGTAAAAACGTAACAAACAGACAGACAGAGAGTTACTTTCGAATTTATAATATTAGTATGGATATTCTTATAGCAAACTTGTGATTACCAGTCCATCCAAAAGTTTTCTGGCAGAGATCGCTTTCAGCAAAAGAGTGCCACTTATGTTTCCTCGTGTCTGAGTATATTTTTTTAATAATGTTTGTTTATTTGTTTTTAATACGTGGTCTACAGTAAAGCGTTTTCTATTTATATATTTACACTGTTGTACATTCAGAGAGAAAGTATTTTAGTGAATATTCTGTCACGGCATTCACGACATTAATGTCAGACACATTATGCAGAATCGTATTAACTGTTTTAGAGGTTGGTTTAATACCGGTGGCTTGAATATTTATCCAGTAATCGATACATTTCCAATAAACAATTTTTAACGTAAATCGGCGGTGCCTTTACGACGATGCCGCTTAGTCAGTTTAACAGGTACCTACTTACGTGATCAATGAATATGATTTGTTTACCTATTTTATACAGGCTTTACCTATTTTATACATATTCATTTATATTTTAGGACTTGAAATTAAGGTAGATTGAAAATTAAAAAAAACTTATGGTTACAAATTTGAAAAAAAAAACTATTTTACAACAATACTAGTCATTAGCCTTTCCCGTGATTTAAATTAATGTCGTAAATGCGTTGACTCGCAGTATAAATAATTATTATAAATATGGGATTTATCACGTACCGTCTTATCGGTGTTTCGACCGACATGTTTCGGTTCAATTCGTGAACCCTGATGAACGTGAACCAATGGTTCAATTCTTGAACCCTGATGAAGGTTCACGAATTGAAGCGAAACATTGTAACAATTTAAAATAAGAAGAAGAGAAAGAGATATGTATCGGTTAGAAATAAAAGAGAAATAAATAAAAGATAGTTATGGTTTGATACATATATTAGTAAAATAGAAATTCGGTAGAGCGGGTAGGTACTTACAATATTTTCTTATACTTGTGGTAAGGCAACAGAGGTTGATAATATTTCCTTGGTTTATCGATGGTAGGTAGTTAAAACTAGAGATTACAATAAAAGTGTATAGATACAGAGGTAGACAAAGTAATGTTGCTGGAGGAGCACAGAATCTCGAGGCTTATGGCCTTACAGCATGACAAAATACACGTGGTAGTTCTAGAGGGTATGATTGTTACCGTTAAAATAATAGAATGGGCGCCATCTGACGAGAAGTGCGTCAGAAAATACAATAGGGTTCCTATGGGTTCTACCCGGGTAAAAATATGGATAAAATACACCCATTATGTTGTTCCGTCGACCGTTCCTGGCGCCAGTCCGGAGAGAAGATGCGGTGCAGAGCTAACGACGGTAGGCTCGTAGAAAAGTCTAGGCTCCCGGAGCGTGGCGGTTTAGCTGGTCGTGCGGAGGAACCGTCCAGCCTCTTTACGGCTTGGATAACACGTAGGTGATGATTAGGATAGTCAGGTTAAGCCCAAAGAAAGGGTGTAAATGTATGTAAAAGATAACAAAAACCGAAACCGACTTCCAGATTTAGAAGCGTGTTGCACAGAATTTAAAAGAAAAGAGTAGATTAGAAACACACTGTCGCAGCAGACTAAGAGGTTAACTTTTGTGTGGAGTAGAAAGAAGTTTCTGCTGTGGTCTTCTGGTGAGGAAAAAGGCCGAGAATGAACGGGCGTTGGCTTTTATAGTAAGCGCAGTCAACCCGCTATCTTTTTAGTAACCGTTGAATTTAATTATCACGTACTATGATTGCATGACGCAAAATATAAAATCAGTGTTGCCATAGAGAAGAAACGAAATCCATCCGTCAGTCAAAATAAAGCATTGTTTATGGCTACATTCGGTACAGTGTTTTACAACGCCATCTACCGCACACATGGCGAACTACGATACGAGTTTTAGAAAAGATATCTTGATGCGTGAGATCGTGATATGATAATTCGCCGCCATGTCGCTAGATGTCGTGTTCAGTGGTATTTATTTTTATAGTATGTAACAATATTAATTAATTTAAAGAATGTAGCGTGTATTGGAAATTACACGTTACAACATTGTCGGTCGAAACACCGCTAAGACGGCACGTGATAAATCTCGCATTTATAGTAATAATTGAAATCAATTACGAAAGTTTTCTAAGTAAAAAATGCAGTATAAAGTTGTTTTCAATACGGGCTTCTGAATAATTATTTTATTTTACGCTGACCTCTCGCATCCCTCTGTTTATTTTTAGGTCAATTGCTACTCGGTTGGATAGCGATAACTTTGTGTGACAGCTCGGCTTCTATCACTTTCTATTCTTACTATTCAGCCGAAAATCTCAAGCGGCGCAAATATGGAAATATATATTTAAGAGTTCGTTGTGAAAGGGCTCGCCCTGGAAAGTACTACCCCCATACCAAGCAGCATTATTGTGTTTCGGTATGAAAGTTATAGTTTCTGGTGAAATTACAGAAACATGAGGCCTTACGTAGATGGACGCAGGACAGTGCAATATGATATATAACATAATTAGCCAATAGAATTAGCATAATATGATGCTAACACTGATCACCGCTCAATCATAACGAAAATTATGTTATATCGATTATTTTCATAAAAACAATTCACTGAAAAAATAAGCAAATCGTATTTAACCTCAAGGTAAAGAATGATGTTAGTTTGCAAACTCTAAAGTAAATTAAACTGGAATTCAATAATTCTGGCGAGACTAGATAATTTCTTCATGAAAATAAATTGAAGATCGTTTATAGAGCATAGTAAATTCCACTTCAATGTTCGGGCCAATCTTGAAAAGTAATAAGTATATTTCAAATGTTTTCACAAATATGTTGGTTTTACTTTTTATTTTCGGGGAAGTTTTAGGCAGAAATGTTTACTAAATAATCAGTATTATAAATACGGGATTTATCACGTACCTAATTCCTGATTAAAACGGGTATTTACCGCGTATGTATATTACTATCTTTTTATTTGTTATCCCAACGTTTCGACTGTGTTGCAACAGCTGTAGTCTCGGGCGGACTACAACAGTCCGCTGCGGGCAGTCCGCCCGCGACTACGGCTATTGCAACACAATCAAAACTTCGGGATAACAAATAAAAAAGGTACATACATACTCGATAAATACTCGTTTTAATCAGTAATTATGTTCAGTGATCGCGAAAGATTGAAAAATATTATCACGTACCGTTTTATCGGTGTTACAACCGACAATGTTTTGGTTCAATTTGTGAACCTTCATCAAGGTAAGCGCGATCCGCTCCAAACTGGGTCTCGCCTCGCTAATGTAGGAAGTTTTATAAATAGGACCTACTAGAAGTCCGAATACAGGGTTCATTCTCTCATGTATCTTTGTCTATCTATCAATTTGATACATTTAAACGACTGGACCGATTTTAAAATTAGGTATAGAGATAAAATATGACTTGAATTGAAATATAGGCTACCTCCTTTTTATTGAGAAATAACACGGGTAACTGAAATTGAAGATCTCTAGAAAACGTCTAATGAAAAATTATCTGTGTTAGTGGAAAGTGCAATAGAGCGTTCTCAGAATATCGTTTTCAGATCAGTGCTTCCTTTAATTATCTGGAGCGAGTTATTATTTCATTCATCATCATCATCGTCATATCAGCCAATGAACGTCTACTGCAGAACATAGACCTACCCAATATACTACGTGTTTTGTTATGTACTAGTGGTTCGCCCCGAACTGGGATCCCGCGAGTCAGTCACAAAAACAAAAAAAATATTATTCGTAATCTTTGACTATCAAAATAGTGCCACGAAATAAATAACCGACGTACTTGACCCACAGTTTCATTCAAATTACAGGTAACGGTAGTTCCTGTTAATTGGTTTTTTTTGGGTACAAATTGCAGTTATTCTAGATTTCAGACTTTTCCTATATTTATGATGCTTCAGCTATATGCATACCAAATTACAGGACTTTGGAGTCACTGGTGTACCCTGTGAATTTTGTCAAAGTTTAGTTTTTATTATGGCTCAAAAACTACAAAAACTTTACTAAAAATGTGTCGAAATGTACAAATGAAGTCCTTTTATTTGACGTCTTTTTTGACCTAATAGTCTCATTTTCATTTTTTTCCCCCTCTTGAACCCCCATCTCAACAACCCCCTAATATTTTTAACTCATTTAGTCACACCAAAATTATGCCACTACCTACCTATGTATCAAATTTCACGATGATCGAATCAACGCTTCGAAAGTTATCCTCGGACAAACAAACATACATACATAAATACAACGCCGATTTGCCAAAGTTGATTTAGAGATCTCGCTTTGCTCGATCAATGACATTAAATGAAAACATGGGTAAGGCTAATGGCTAATATTGTTGTATAATAGGTTTTTTACATTACCATAGAAAATTTATAATTCCTAAAATGTCGATGAAACAGCCTGTATAAAATAGGTAAACAAATAATATTAATTCGTTATGAAAGTAGGGTACCTGCTAAAATGACAAAGCGGGATCGTTGCAAAGGCGCCGTCCATGTACGTTAAAAATGGTTTATTTGAAATGTTTCGATAACTGGATAAATATTCAAGCTACCGGTATTAAACCTACCTCCAAAATCAGTTAATACTATTCCGGATGTGTTTTAAAGTACTGTCGCACATAACAAAACAGGTTGTATTTCCAAAGCTATTGATATTGTGCGCCTTGCACCCAATGGCTCAAAAACCTACAAATCATGGTATCCCATTTTTAATGAAAATTATTGTTCGTAACAAAATTTCTAAAATTATAATTTTCTTAAATCAACAGCTATGAATAAATAATAATAGCCATATGAAAGATTTTCATTAATTAGTTGCAATAAAAGTTATTGCTCAGAATACGTTTATTTTACGTATTAACCTTCATCGACGACGTCTTAATAATAATTCCCTACGAATGATTACATTTGTAATTATACCTCGAAGGAATATGGAGAGTATAGACGAGGCGCCGATGACTCCCATATGTGTTCAAACACGTCTGTTAACACTTGAAAGTTATGAGTAAATTAGCCGTAGGGTTTTGCGGTTTCGTTCTTGATTCAAATAATATGTAAATGTATAGGTGTTTTGCTTTTAGATAATACAATTCTTTAATAACAATGACAAGTTACATGTCATGTAGCTAGGTAGGTACATTATACCTTGGCGAAATTCACAGATATGATCTTGCATTCACTCTGGCACTATTCAAAACTAGGGGGTGCCGGATTATTGGAATGTTCAGATTATTGGATTGTTTAGAAAAATTCAGCATCTATTTCATGTACATAAAATAGAGCATTTCATACAAAGAAAACATATATTTGAGTGGTGAGGCGTGAGTGGAGGGTGCCGGATTATTGGACGTGCCGGACTACTGAAGTGCTGGATTAGTGAGACTAATGTAATTTATACGTACTAGATATTATGGTTTTTCACTGTCACTTTGATGTCACTGTAATGGCTGTGTTAAAAATTAAATTAAAAAAATATATTTCAAAGACCTGAGTAATCAAATATTAATTATTAATAATATTACAATCATGTTTTATTACTTATGCGAACTTATTTATTTTAAATATGTGTGCCTGTAACTATGGGTTTTTAATTAATACTTATACTTAATTAAATAACTGGCAGCTCATAGACACGACTGTTCAGTAATGTTTTCTTAAGCAGATTATTTTAATGACTGTTTAATTTATTGTTTAAAGAAACTACAGATATAAACATAAAAAATATTTATTTAGTGAAATATTTTAGACAATTTTGAATCATAGTTTGATGCTTGCGACCAATTACCGAGAAGACTGGGGCAACAAACTCGTTTTTAGGGTCTTTAATATTCAAACACAAAATCTGTATGTTATAGTCAAACTTCGAAGCTCCGGCGCTTCTAGGTTTGGCTAGTGAAACCACTAATCTGACATAAAGTCTTAGTCAAAGTCCAAACCAATAACATTTTTCTAACTTTGACTAACGATTTTATGTCTAATTCTAGGAGAGACCAATTTTGACAGTCCAACACCGAAACTCAATTTGATGAAATCGGGGTTTTACACGCCGACCTAAATTAGTATGCCAGTCCTGAGGTTTGACTACCCAAACCTAGGAGCACCGGAGCTTCGATGTTTGACTATAACATACATGCAAAGGTCTATGTTGCTACGTTCGATTGATTTAGATACTGATTGAGAATTTTAGTACCTAGTTTTTTTGTTATATAACTAATCCGATATTATATGCTACCGTAATGTTTTTAAAGTATTTGTTTTATAACGTTGTTATTATGCACTAGCTTCCGCCATCAGCTTCGCACGTGTTATTTGTCAATAAAAAGTAGCATATGCGTTAATCCAGGTTGTAATCTACGTAAATACTAAATTTCATAGAAATCGGTTGAGCTGTTACGACGTGATTGAGTAATAAACAAACAAATAAATAAACAAACATTCAAACTTTCGTATTTATAATATTAGTGTGATGAGAGGGTAGATGATAAGGTTATGAATTTAGATGCTTGATTGTGAGTAATCATCATAGTATTTTTCATACTGTTGCGATCAGACCTAGACCTTTGTGACATAGATTGAGAGCTAAAAAAAGGTGTTTACAACGAATATGAATTAAGCTGTTAGTATTTAAAACAGCGTAAAATACTTAACTCCTAAAACATTAATCGATTTAGGCACTTGTCCGAACGCCGGCGATTAGCGCGAAGCAAGTTGATGCTTAAAAAATACTTGTAGCTATTTTTGTACTCTATTCTGTATCGGCCATTGAATGTTAAAATAGATCAGACTACAATTCCACGAACAAATCGATTATCAAGTAGCTGCCCTCCCATAAAGCTCATCTGTAGGCGTTTCTTTATGGATAATTTCGGAATGAACTGTAAATTCAATCACGAATTTTTGATTAAAGTCGTTTAATGTTCTCTTTCACATTTAAGATTTAATTTATAATTATCCGATGACCTCCGTGGTACAGTGGGCAAATAGCCGGCTGAGACGCAGAAGGGGTTCGATTTCCGCCGCGAAACCAATGTTTGTATTATCTACAGATATTTATTCCGGGTCTGGATGTTTTTGTATATATTATAAGTATGTATTTACAAAAAAGTATATTAATATTCTATCAGTTATCTGGTTTCCATAGTACAAGCTCTGCTTAGTTTGGGGCTAGATAGCGCTGTGTGAAATGTGAAATGTCCAGCCATATTACAATCTTAACCGCAATGGGACGTCCACTGCTGAATATGGCTTATGTTAGAGTCCCTATAGATTTCCAGAGCACCGGGAACCTTTATCAGGTCATATTTTTATTTAGCGGGGGGATTTTCTATGCTGCACTTCCAGTACATGGTCTCTTCTCGGAAACCTTTCTGCCCCAGCAGCCATTTCTTTGAGCTATGTGCTCCTCCACGGAAACTCCAGCTTATTAATCTTCTGGGCTATGTCAGTATCTTGGTTTATCAAATATTAAAAAAAAATCTAAACATATCGTTTGATTTTTGTTTAGGGAGCATTATTTAAAACTTGACGATAATTAATTTCCAGGTTTTCGTGTAAACAAACTAACCAACTAACTCACACTGGATAAATTATTCACGTAGATTGACTATTAGTGGCCTTCGCTCGGCATTTAATTGAGTTTATTACTTGGGCAGGTTAGATTTGGTATACAATTTCGCCAACCCACCTTTGAACTAGCTGAGGCAGTAATCCAATATTCACTGTGTAGGTACAGTTACTATCTAAAGCTTTACCTTGGATTTTCATGAGAGAATTTTAGCAATATTCAAATATCTAACACATGTACTGTAAAATATTCCAAACATAAGAATCAACATGTAGTAAAAGTTTAATAATTTAGTGCAGTATAAACTCAGAAAAATATAATCTTCTCTAGAACATCGGTTCGCGTAATTTGTTAATTCAAAGAAAAGTAAAAAATCACGCAGAAGGGATATAACTCGTACATTATTTTCGGGTTAATTTGCCTTGAAAAACTTACTAAAATCAATACATTCGTTCAGGAACTACAATGCCACGGACAAAAGTGAAAATGGAGTAAGAAATAAAAAATAATAGTTTGACAATATGCTACTGGGTAGTCGCTTGGTGATCCTGCGTTAGTTCATTGAGCAAATTGAGGTTGATGATCCATAACTTATGATCTTAACAGTCACAGCTCACTACATCAACCCGGCACCCGACCCGCACCGCCTCGCCTCGAGCGGTTAGTATTCTTTATATGAAATTGTATGGACGTGCGCTCACTACATCACCTCCGGATTGCCTCGGGCGTATGCCGTTCACGCCCGGACGACGAGTTGACCACTTGGTGACCCCGCGCAGCCCACGAGTGATTCACGCGAGCACAATGCGGTGGCGATGCTTCGCTCCCAGCCTAACCATAATTTCCAGCCTTTCTTTCTAAGGTGTCGGACGTATGGTTTTTGCTTTCAAAATGAATAATGAAAGACTTATCGAAGAAGTTCGAAAATATGATTTATATTAGTGACGTTGGCCGCGCGAGGTCCACTGGTTGACCAAGCGGCGTCCACCCGAGGCACACGAGGCATCCATGCGTGGCCCACCCGCTGTCAACGAGTGAACGCCGAGCGGCGAGGCGTTGCGGGTGGGGTGCTGGGTTGACGTAGTGAGCTGTGACCTTAAGGCCTCAAATAATCATTCGGGTGGAAAGATTCAATGAAGTATAAGCTTCGTTGATAGAAATTAAAAGTAAATTAGACCTTGCAATACTATTAACAATGTTTAAATTCTTACAAAACTTTCAACTAAACCACTTGTCTAGCACAAAGCTTTGGCACATTATTGCGCCAAAAATGCTTTCTATTTTTTGTTTTTAGTGACAAAACAACAAACTCAGATTTTCCAAGATAAATCGTAACATCCAGGCTACTATAATAAAACAGCGTCTTTGAATGATCAAAGATTTTCATCTTATGGCGAGTAAAATCTGTCATTTCGTTTTATTTAGATTATCACAGGGATATAACAATGGCTTGTGGTTACGATCGACGAATAAAATGTTTAGTATTAAGAATTCTTTAAAGTATTTTAACGTGATTTTACATAAAGTATTTTAACGTGATTTTACTTAAAGATATTAACTGAAAATTAACCTTTGGTATACTCACACACAGTTTAGTTTGTAAATTAGATTATTTTCTATATGAAACTTAGACTGCATGGAGTCTGCTGTGATCTCTAGGATGGCTCGGTCAAGTTCCAGTTCGAATTCAGTTAGATTATTATGACGTGCTGCCACTGCTACTAGGCTGATTGTTTGGTTAAATGATGACTCCCTAGTGGAATTAATTCTGCATAGCCTCGAACACAGGCGCCGTATAGCCAGGCTATTAGTTTTCATCCATTTTTTTATTTTTGTGATCTGCGCAGGTTATCCAGGACCTTAATTCTCTTTCCCCTTTCCACCTCTGTACACTAAATTCAGTAGCTCGATCACCAGTTCCAAAATCAAGCAAATTTTTCGTGGGCTAATTGACGAAACTATCAATAGTTGGTTTAAGATAGGTACCTACTGAAAGAGGCAAATAAAAATATTGCAAGTTTTTACCTATAAATGTATCTGCTTCTTCGCATCGTAATTGTCACTAGTCGCTACAAAACTCGAGAATAAAGGCGTTAAATTAAACATATGTTTCACTACTTAATAAGTCAAAGGAGACAGAGTGAGAGCTCTTCGTTAAGCCGAGACCCCTAGATAGACTGATTAAGCTCAATAGATTATTGATTGATTCTGTTTGGGCTCGTCATTACTGCTCCGACACTCCACTAATTGACTCGTCAATCCAGCTGATCTTAATGGATGAAGCTGGAGCGATGAATAATTCACTGACATACTGATCGCACGTAAGTCCATAAAGTCATTTAGATAGCGGAGTATGATAGATCTTTATTAAAAATACAGGATTTATCACGTACCGTTTTTTCGGTGTTTCGACAATGTGTCGGTTCAATCCAATGTATAAACACTTCATCTGTATTCAAGATATCCAACAAAATTTAGCAATATATAGAGGCATATATATGTGTTTCGTTAATGTTTGTGTATTAATATTAATTTTTGTAAGTTTCTTATAAGATACGTAAGCTAAAGTTTGTTTACCTTTCTATTTTCTGGCACTACCATTTTATCCACACTAAGGTTAGCTGGAAGAAAATGCTAATTAGCTTTAATTTGGCCTATGTATTATTTTATTAGTGTAATAAAGAATTGTTTTATCTAATCTAATTTAATTTGGAATCTTTTTATGGATGAGTGCGATTCGCTCTGCACTGCATCTCGCCTTGCACTGATAAGATCAAGGTCCAAGGTCCCAAAAATACAGAGGTAGCAAGTGAATATAGGAGGCTCTGCAAAACCATAGATGCACAATGCAGATCTGATAAAAACAAGTACATTCAAGGCATTTGCGAAGAAATTGAAACACATTCTCGAAAAATACAGACCGCCGACTTGTTCAAAAAAGTCCGACTGCTCTCAAAGCAATTCAAGCCTAAAACTTGGACCATAGAAGACGAAGATGGTCGAGTCCTACATGAGCTGGATAAAATAGCTGACCGCTGGAGAGGCTATTGTGAACAACTGTACAAGAACCCCGATTGCACCACCACGAACACCTCTCAGAGGGACTGGAGCAATATGGAACTCGTACCCAGCATCCTCCGCTCTGAAGTGACAGCCGCGCTAAAGGCACTCAAACCCAAGAAAGCGCCAGGCTATGACCTCATAACGACAGAAATCCCGTACGTAATCAGTGGAAATTCGAACATCATTCTTTTTTTTATGTTATTTTGCAGCCTTTTCATATGAACTATAGCTATACCAATTATCACACTCCTCCGTGCTCGCAATAAGCTTAGCAATGGGTAAAAAGTTTTCTCTTTACGTATTTATATGAAATGGATTGGAATAAATTTAGAATTTAGTTTTTTAGATCTATATTGCACGCCATTATATTTATTTGGTTGGAACTATGATAGCATTATTAGCCCAAAAGATCAATATACTTAACATTAAGATATTGATAATACTGTTGAAATATTTTTTCCTTTCAATTTATATAAATAAGTTTTCTGTTGAAAAATTACTTTATCAAAACAAGCTTTTATAAAATTCATAATCGGAACCGCAAGCAGATTCAAATGAGCCCAAACACTAGTAGCCTACTATAATCCATTTAGAAATTCCGTTGTCTAGCATCCGTCTCCATCATGAGACCACCTCCATGGTACCATATTATTGCAATGTCACCGAAGTTACATACGTATTCCCAATTTCAGCACAATCGGTTGAGGGGAACAGGTTTAAAATTCTGTTGCAAGATTCCACCCGGACAAACATACATACATTGCAAGATAATAAAAAGCTTGTAAAACAACACAAGTCTTCTGTCAAAAGATTTCAACGCATTAACAGAATATGCTTTATAATAAAAGCACCTAAACCTATTACGGTACAATATTTTAAACACGGTGCAGAGGAGTAATAACCTTCTGGACGTGAAATGTAGTGGGTCCAAAGCTAATTTATATGAGGAAACTTTTACAGTAAAACTCAGATGTTTACCAAACTAAACTTGGGACTGAGATTTGGATTGTTCGAACAATTCAAGTGTTCTTGCATAAAAGTGTTAAATTAAGAGTTTTACTTTAATTATATAAAATCCGGGTTCTGCAAGAACATATTATTTTGTGTCTTTTTATCTCGATGCATATCTTGTTTTGAACCCCTACGCAAAAAAGTGGTGTTATAAGTGTGACGCCGGTGTCTGTCTGTTTGCGGCGTTGTATTGTAGTACCCAAACGGATGCGGGTTTTTTATTAGAAAGCTAAATAACTAATATATTGGTGGAGGTTGGTTCTAAGCTATTTGTATGAAGATGAGGTCAGCTGTTTAGAAAACTATCAGCAGTTTTCTTTTTTGGTAAAGGGATCTCACCTATAAAATGTTTCTTATTTTTTTTATATTACAGGTTTTTAAGCATCGTGGTTTTAAAAATTTTTGTTAATACTAGTGGTTCGCCACGAACTGAGATCTCGCGAGACTGTCATAAAAACAAAAAACATATATCATTCGTAATCTTTGTCTGTCAAAATAGTGGCACGAAATGAATAACCAAATAACTTGAACTACAGTTTCATTCATATTACAGGTAACGGGAGGTTATGTTATATGGTTATACTTTTTGGGGTAGAAATTGCAGTAATTCTGGATTTCGGACTTTTCCCTGTATTTGTGTTACTAAAGCTACACCTACACAAAATTTCAGCACTAAGGGGTTACTGGTGTACCCTATGAGTTTCGTCAAAGTTCAATTTTTATAATGGCTAATAACATAAAAACAACAAAAATTAAACTAAAAATAAAAACGGGGTCCAAATATACTTACAAAGACCTTTTATTAAACGTACCATTTGACCAGATAGTCTCATATTTTTTTTACCCCTCTTGAACCCCAATATCTCAACAACCTCCCCCATTTTTAACTCATTTAGTCACACCAAAATTGTGCTATCACTACCTACCTATGTACTAAATTTCACGATGATTGGATAAATGTTTCGAAAGTTATCCTCGGACAAACAAATATACATTGCCGATTTTCCCAAGTTGATTTAGAGATCTCGCTTCGCTCGATCTGTTAATCATTGTGGACAGTATGTAGATTGCCTCGCAATAATTTGAACTCTTTCTTTATTGGAATCAAGTTTCTGCTCGTGGCTTTGCACATGTATTTTATCAATAAAAAGTGACCTGTGTCTCAATATAGATCATAATCTATTTATTTACAGAATTTCATCAAGATTGGCCAATCGCGAGACTTACTTTCGAATTTATAATAATAGTATGGATACTTTATTTGCGCGGGAAGATATTTAGATTTTGATTTTAATAATTAAAATAAACAGTTGCTTATTGCTTTGACCAAAGCGCAAAATGCGTTTAAATTAACATATAGTGAACAAAAAACTAATATAAAACTTATATATACCCTAAGGGTATATTGTTAAGCCTCATACTCTAGAGAGTACGGACAAATTGTGTGTTTATTCTACAAGACGCTTCACTCAGGATAGCAAATGAATAGATTAGCGGATGGCGTCGTCGCTGCGCTTGTGAAAAGCTACATAATAAATATACGAAGCTTTTGCTTTTCATAGAGCAAATTTTTTACATTTTCGTTTCATGTGAGACAACATTTTTCTTTCTATGCCCTTTTTTGCCTGACATATTATCTGCATAACATGTTGGGACTTTTTGTTAAGTGTCTTCATTGTGTAACTGTATGTTTGTGTCATACTACCAACCATAAACAAATCATCCATTCCCGATACTTTTTTGATACAATGTATTTAATTGAATTGAATTCACTTAAATTTTCAATAGAATTTATTTTGACTATTTAATTTATTTGTTTTAAAATCAAATTTAATTCGATTTTTGGTGAAGATAATTTAATAATTTGAGAATAGACTGTAATTACTAACATATAAATGTATAAAATGCAAGGGCAAACGTTTTGAAATATTTTTTTAAATTAATAATAATATTTTATAAATTATATATATTGAAAAGTATTTTGTGTACTTTGTTATACACTTGCATGAGTTTATTTAATCAGTGTTGCAATTACATCCTGTACAACCTTTCCAATCTGTCTCTTACCTAATTATTCTAAACAAAGCCGAGTTAATTCAAAATGACGTGAGCACTCCCCAACAATGGAAGTTAGGTGAACTTCTAATTGATACTTTCATTATTACTGAAGCGCGGTAAAACTTATTACTGAAGAACGGTAGAACTTTTTCCTTTGTCCGTAGATAGAAGCAAAAGCAGAAGTTGCTGCACAACTAAGTATATCAATACAATATAACAATCAAAATTACCTTTACAATATCATTTTTAAATTATGATCAAATGAACTTCACACGTCAAGTTCGATTCATTATTATATGATTTACCTTTATTCAATAGATAAATAGGAACTTTTATTTTAAGAGATAAGTTTTTTTAAGACTTACTTAAACATAAAATACAACTAAACCTATATACAAAGCAAACTATATATAAAACCCTAATCTAACAAGCCGCTGCCAGTGGGAAGCGTGCCCAGAATGCTGGCCGCATTGCCACGTTGAATGGCAATGCTTAAACGTTGGCCAAAATACTGGCCAGCATTTTGGTCACGCGTCGCCTCGACTAGGCGTTTTGAAACTTCATTATAAATTTTGTGGGCGCTCGGTCCCCACGGTCCAAGGGTCTCAACCCCAAAAGGCTCAAATATAAAGCATGTGTTTAAACTACTATATTTGCGCCTTTTGAGGTTTTCCGCCGATTCAGCCGCCGCACCAGCCTTATTTTGTGTTCCAGAAAGATGTGACGGTGCTAAAGTGTCAACACAAGTGGCGTCCCACACTAAAGGCCGTCCCATCTTCCACGGAATTAGTGTCATTCCGTCAGGTCTTTTACCATCGTCACGCACGAGACGAAAAAAAAAAAAGATAAAGATAAATATATAGATATAAAAATATAAATATATATATAGATAAATATATATTGTATACGCATTGTAGTACTTTCATCTACTAGATAACCTGACACATTCAAGAGTAAATGAAATGATTTTAAAACAAATAAATTGATACCCCATCTCTAGTCTATTGCGTCAATCAAAATTAATTTCAGAGTAATAATTAATCATTATTATAAATACTGGATTTACCACGTACCGTCTTATCGGTGTTTCGACCGACAATGTTTTGGTTCAATTAGTGATCCTTCATCAAGGTGAGTGCTACTCTCTGCATGCGAGTAGACGAGCGCGGTGGTGGGGATTGCGTCCCGTATTTATAACAATGATTGAAATCAATCACGAATGTTTTCTAAGTAAAATAATAATTACGCATTCTTAGCGTCATCATGTGAAACTCATGGCACTTTTTCACTCAGAAAATGCGGTCGTAGCTATTTTTTCAGTAAAGGCCTTTCAAGTCATAAACTTGGTGCTTACTTACCTAACACCTATCGTGACATAATCTATTGTAATTGTTATTCAAAATGATGATAATTTTACCTAAGGCCGTATTATCCTACCGACGCAAAAACAGGGTGTTGTGTTTATAAGGAAAGGCCTTTGTCTGGCTGTGTGTCTAATTCCAGTCCATGCCGTTACTCCTAAATAAATAGACCATGTGGGGTTTTGCTTAAACAGTTTTTGCGATATTATGGTTATTCCACGGATAATACAAACGTCGGACGTTTTTGAAATTAAATTAATTAGTGGTCCGCCCTGAAATCTCTCGAGTTTCCCATAAAAACAAAATAAAATATTACATAATCTTTGTCTTTTAAATTGAGAGTTACATCCACGAAATGCAGTAGGTTCTAACATACATAACCTACAATTCCATTCAAATTACAAGTAACAGGAGTTCATATTATATGTTTACACTTTTTTGAGGTAGAAATTGTAGTTATTCTGGATTTCAGACTTTTTCTTATATTTGTGTCACTAAATCTACAAGCATACCAAATTTCAGTACTGTGGGGTTACCAGTCCACCCTGTAAACTTTTATAAAGTTCACATTTTATTAAAGCTAGTAACTTAAAAACTACAAGCCTTATACTTAAAATCAAAATGATGTCGAAATGTATAAATGAATACCTTTCATTATACATTCCACTTGACCTGATGGTCTCACTTTGATTTTTTTTACCTCTCTTAAATCCCAATATCTCAACCCCCTCATATTTTCAGCTCATTTGGTTAAACCACGATTATGCCATCACTACCTACATATACACATACTAAATTTGACGATGATCGGATCAACGTTTCCTCGGACAAATAAACATATATACCTGCATACAACACCAATTCGTCCAAGTTGGATAGGATAATCTCACTTCGCACGTTAAAAAATCACCTTGTTTGATAGGAAGTTTTGAGTGAACTAGTTTTGGCTCTAGGCATAATGGACAAAGTGATAAAACTGTAATCTGATCAATATTTGGACTATTTTCTTTCTTTTATCGCTTACTCGTCACTAAGGTTGTACTTGTGTTTTTGATAGTTAACTGGAGAATAATAAAATTGCTTTCGTTTAACTTGAGAAAGTAGCAGCATCTTTTCATTAAGTGAGACAGGCGATACCACTTCGGATAAAAAATTATATCAATTTGCGGGAAACCAGTGACGTCACATCAATAGGAGCTGATTATTGCATTTATTTGTAATGTAATATTCGCTACAAATATGACACGAGCATTTAGTGTTAACGGAGAATTCTAGCGTATTTACATAACAAAGGATATAAATGCAAGTTTGGCCCCAGGCTTTGTCACGTAGTTTGTAAATTAAAAGTAGTCTGCCTCATTCCGAGTCATAATCTAGGAAATATCACCGAAAACTGTCCAGCCGTTAAGTCGTGAAAACGGAACAAACAGACTAATAAATTCGGCTACTTTCGAATTATAGGTACTATTAGTATGGACGTTTAATTTGATTTTCTAACCAGGTGGTTAGAAAATCTACTTTTGACACAGTTTGACACTGTCGAGCAGGTGCTCGACAGTGTCAAATTGTAAGTATGTCATGGTATGCCTCACCTAAAGCAGGTGATCAAATCGATCGATGTACAAAAATTGACAATTAACAAATTTAAAAACGTAATCAAACAAAATCTTTATAAGAAGCCTACTATAAAATATCGGATTATTTAGATGATAGAGAAGCTTGGGATTGAAATTGCTCCAACTCGTTCAAAATGTTACAATTTAGACGTAATTTATTTTCTGTATTGGTATATATTGTAAAAGGATCATTAAAAAAAACAACCAGTCTTGCCTTTCTTTCCTGGCTTGATCGCGAAGGAACAGGCAGTAAAATTGACGTTTCAAAGTGATCCTTGTGATTTTAATGAATAAAAATATTTGAATTTGACTTTGACTTTTTGAGCCGGGAGTCAAGTTATACTAAATTTCATTATGCACTCGCGGGCATAATGTGATTTTAATTTTAAACCCCATCTGTATTAAAATTTGAGCCAAAGAGACCCACACAATAAGAACTCATTCGTAAATCAAACTAACCTCTGCACAGAATGCACCAACCTAGATTTGGTTTTTATTGTCTCTCAAAAAGTGTGAAAAGTAGAGTATTCTGCTCGTGGATAAAGCTGTCTGCATCTTGGGCGTGCTTATATCCCTCTCTGCACTCAGGATTCTAGTAACTCCCGCGCTCCGCTCGTGAGTTAAATCTAGAATCCTTCGTTACGTTCGGGATTTAATATAGCGCCCGTGACGCACTCACTACTTTATCTCCTCATTTAATAAAATACTACTTAAAAATACTCACAATAGTTTTTTCACGCTAAGTATGAAGAATATATTCTGTGCAAAACGTGTAACCTTCAACAAATTGTCTAGATTATTTTCTGCAAAAAGGTACTGCCGTAGAAAATTAAATGTCCTCAACAAAGACAGTTTCTCGTAGCATCCTAGTGGTTTTGTTTTTAACAAGGCTCTCTGCGATTCAGTATAATGGCGAATAGCATTTTTACAACCCTCTTTATAGCGTTCGTAAAGCATAGAAAAGATGGTTGCCACGAATGGCTCTTATCATGTTCTGCTGTAGATGAATAAAAAACACGTTAGCATTTTATTTTAAGGTATAAAAATGTTTTATCTGTGCAGTGGCGTTGATTTTGCAGTTTCCAACTTGCTGGTTTTCCTACGTGATTTGTAATATCGATGAGGTTTATTTTTTTGTCTGTTCTTTTATGGGTTCTCAGAGTTTTGAAAAATGTGACTCAGCTGTAAATAAAACATTTTATGTTTAATTTGAAATCATTAACAACAAAATTTCAACATTTCGGTTGGTTGTTAAATGAATAAAAATTATTTATCGTACGTTAAAAGCAGATATATAAATGTGTAATTTTCTATGACAATATACATTTTGTTAGGCCTTTTAAAGCCTGCGTCAATGTTTATACGTGTAATTCGCAGTATTCAGTTATAAAACGCCACTAGTGGTAACCAATCCAAGTTGAGACCGTTGCTTTTCCTAGATGATCCTAACAACTAACCGCCACGAGCACTTTGCTAACTTATCTGCCATCCGTATTAATACTATAAATTTTAAAGTCACTCTATCTCCCTGTCTCTCTGTCTGTTTGTTACGTTTTCACTACGAAACGGCTGTACCGATTTCAATGAAATTTAGTATACATAAAAATTATGACCAGGATTAAAACAATGAAAATAAAAATAAAAAAAAATGTTTTTTAGTGACAAACCGAAGCCGCGGGTTTAGCAGTTAAAAATACTTACAACTTTAAACAAAAAAACAAGTTAAGTTATCTTTTAAGAAAAACCCATACTAAATACGCGATTAATTAATTACGCGAAAGTCTAAATATAAATAAGTAACGTGCAGGATTTTCCACGACCTTCGTTTAAAGCAAAGCTGCAATGCGGTGGTGGAATCACGCTAGCATTGTTCTGTACTAAGGAGTAAGCTCTTGCCTGGCAATATCTCCCTAGATAGAACCTAATATACCCAAATAAACTTGGTATATCCCCTGTGCACCTGATCAGAGTTCATAATTATGCAATAACACATACTTGAACAACTCTGTAACATGCAATAAATGTATTGAGTGTAATGAATGAATTATAATTACTACAAAAAGATAAATAATTAGATTTAATAATAATAATAATTTCTGCTTACATTTTTTTGTTTTTTGAAAGATACTTTTTGGTGAAAAATGTATTTGTTATAAATGAGTTTTAAAATAAAATGTGTAAATAATGATATTAATAAATATTGCTAGACATTTCAGACAGCTTTTTCTAGCCACAAACTAAGCAGAGCTTGTACTATGTGAACCAGATAACTGATAGAATACTTATATACTTTTTTTGTAAACACATACTTATAATACGTAGAAAAACATAAAGACTCGGAACGGATACCTGTAGATAATGCAAACATTTGTTCCGTGGCAACAATCGAACCCGCTACCTCCTGCGTCTCAACCAGCTATTCGCCCACTGTGTCTCGGAGGTCGTCATTTGACGTAATGAAGTAGTTAAGCGCGGATTTAGATGAAAGATATTACAAATTGGGACCATCGGTTAATATACTTTTATCACACAATTTCATAACATAAAAATGTTTTTGTCTATAGAATATGTACAAAACGCTAACCAGATGGCTATTTGACGACCTCCGTGGTGGAGTGGGCGAATAGCCGGCTGAGACGCAGGAGGTAGCGGGTTCGATTCCCGCTGCGGAACAAATGTTTGCACGATCTACAGATATTTGTTTCGGGTCTGGTTGTTTCTGTATATGTTATAAGTATGTATTTACAAAAAAAATGTATATAAGTATTCTATCAGTTATCTGGTTCCCATAGTACAAGCTCTGCTTAGTTTGGGGCTAGATAGCGGTGTGTGAAATGTCGAGCAATATTGATTTATTTATATTGAAATATTTTCTATAAAAAAAATTTCGTTTGTGTACTATCGTATTAGCTTTGTTCTTAGAAGTCCTATAGTTACAAAGCATAACGATTACTTCTTTAGCCAAGTTCAGCCTAGTTTTTTCAATGTATTTATTTTGCTCTTAATAGGGCAATGTGGTCAGCGACAATGTCCAAATACACTTTTTTTTTTAATCTGCTCGATTCTATCGGGGTATATTGTAAAGTCGAGCTTCTACTACACTGCAATTCAAACTTCACCCTTCGTGACCTTGATAAATCAAGTAAATCAGTTAAGCATTTGATCTTTATATCTGATTTAATTTATTGCAAGATTCACGATAAAACCTGACTTCGATAGGTACATATTGATTTGTTAACTAAAGTTTGAGTTAGAGAAAACAATGTTTAACTGTTCGTTAAGATAGTTTAAAATGATTAAGATCAAAGTTGTTCGACTATTTATCTTGTCAAAAATAGTTAATTGATTCTTGCATTACTGGTGCAAGCGAAAGCCGACTCTAAGGTGACGAACCTTTTCATTCCGTCACTCTACATTTTAGTTATGTCCAAGAGTACTTATATTCTAGAACAGCTGATTTGAAGGCTTCAAAGTGTAAAATTTTTTAAATTGTTTTTTTATATTATTGTAAATGAACCTAGTTACCATATAATAGAAAAACTTCTATATACTTTAATATAAAAATTGCTACTAAAAGAAACAATGTTACTTCATCATTTTTATTACAACGTTTTATTTTGAAAATTTACTTCTGAGAAATCAAAACAAACTGCGATAATGTCAACCATAACCAAGGGATTTCAGGCACTTTCATTTCTAGGTAGTTTTTGGAACAAGTTCCCTATAAAAAAACACAGGTACTTAGTATTCATATTTCATGTCATAATTTGCTACGCAGATGCTACAAAAAGTGTGGACGCTCCGAAAAAACGTTCAAAGGCTTTCACAGCAACAATAGTATACAAAGTTTTTTCACGGAAAGAGTATGAATGTACATTTATTTTCATGTATGTTTATGTCAGATTCGGAGTGTATGTAAATATATGTTCTTTTTTGACACTCATTCACTTCGAGCATTTTACTAAAAGCCGTTTTCTATAACCGTCAGTATGTAACCAACTACGACTCATTCTCCTTGAAAAAGTATCAAATGTTTAACACTTTTTCAAAGAGAAAAACCAATCGTAGTCAATTACCGACGGGTATAGAAACCGGCCATTAGCCTTTACCTTTAAAAATAAGGTACAACAATGAATATAGTCAAATAAAGAGTGTTTCTTTTTCTAACCAGTATGTGAAGATTCTGAACTAATTAAAAAACGCCAAAAGGAACCATATTTAAATACGAATTACTTCTAGCAACTTGAAACCTATGGTTGTTCGTTCAAAATGTGACGTAGAAACTAAATATGTATATATAAAAAGAGGCTCTCCGGGAGTGCCGACAGAAGTGAAAACAGTTACGATATACTTATATACAAAGGTGTCGGTAACAGTAACAGTGCCGCGAGTTCAATAGTTATTTTCTTATCTCAAAAAGTTCCCAACGCGCCTAAAAAAGTTTTCACTTCATATACAGAGGTGTCGGTAACTGTAACGGTAGTAGTGCCGCGAGTTCAATGGTTTTTCCCATCTCAAAAATGCCCAACGCGCCTAAATAAGTTTTCACTTCAAAAAACACCAATGCATATTCTTCGAAAATAAACATGTTTAAAAACTAAAGTCCCTTGTTTTTTGGGCCCCTTAAGAACTATGGACTCAATAAAAAAATTGCTTTTTCAATCTATGACTGTTCAGAATAACACCGGACTAGAAAAAAACAACCTATATCTTTCAATATTCAGAAGCACAACAGAAGTAGATAGATAATAATGCAGTAAGTACGGTCGTATAGAGACGATTCAATTGTGAGCAATTCAATTGCCTTTATTTCATTAAGTTAATAATTATCAAGTAACATTCACTCAGAGCAATTTATGTAGGTAAATGGCTATATCAAATGAAGAAACAATAAAATAACACGAGCCTTACAGTAATTGCATATGATGTATAACATCTGACCACCGCGCGCGCTCATTGGTCAGATCAAATAGCGCGCGCTTCCCCGGATTCCTGTTTTTCTGTCCCTTTTGCCAAAATCACTCCAACAAACCGAGAGGAAAGATGTTACACATCAAAAAGCTACGTCTAACTCTCTCAAAAACTCGGGTAATCTGAGCGTAGCCCGGTTTTCTTTTAACTACAAGGGATTTTATCTAGTGTTAGTTGACTCTCCAGTTTTGTAAATCAAAACACAGAATGCGCAACGAAATGCTATGCAAATTTTCTTACTGCTCGAGTTTTTATTAATGCTGTGCTACTACGTTATCTGTTCGTTAATTCACATCCGTGTTTGTTTACGTTCCGTAAACTCAAGTTGTTTACATTTCCCTAATCCTCAAGTCGACGTTAATGATGTTTTTCGATGTAATTTTATTTACTCTAGAGTGCAATCAAATAATGTTTTATGTTAGTGGGGCTTACACGAGTTTGGTATTAGTTTGTTACGGTTTACTTAATTGTTATTTCTTACTTAATTACAAAAAAAACGAAATAGTATTCACAACAAGAGGTTATTTTGTGTCATTTAGATACAAATTAACCCTAAGTAAAAATACAACGTTTTATGAATAATCGCAAAACCTTAGATAACAGATTTTAATTGTAAGAAATTAATTTGTCAATAAATTAATGTTTTGGTTATGTTTTTTTTAAACATATAAAACAAATACACCTAAAACACCTTACAATGTTTGTTGTGAGCGTAATACAAAGCTTTCCTCTTAATTAAACTATTTGCATGTAAAAAAGTAGAAATCAATACATACTATTTGAATATAATATTATTGGATATTCAATAAACGTTGTAGCCGGCTGTGCGCCGGCTCACATGCCATCGTACATTTTACAAGATATTTACATTAATATGGCATTACGAATCTTAATGTGGCGGAAGCAGTAATGATTGATACAACTTGGCGCTCAGCCTGGTTTGGATGGGGTTACTAGTAAATAACCACCACTTAGGTCTGAACCTCGGCTTGGGCCATTGCTGGGGAGGGGGGAGAAACGCCCAGGTACATTAATTTATGTCTTCTTTTTTATATTGGCGAGTACTTTCACTTCCGCAGTGTACGGGAACATGCGTCTTATAGCCTGTGTATTAAGAAATATAATTATATTTACCGAGCAAGCCGATGGAGCGGAGTGAGCCCCGCAGTTCCCTCCTGCTTGCGCCGCCGCTAATGCACTGCTTCCTGGCACCTATATAAAAAACAATGATTAACAACCATAGTAACACCATAAAAGGATGGTGAAGTTATGTAAATAAATAAATAATTCTGGATATTTCACACAGCGCTATCTAGCCCCCAAACTAAACAAAGTTTGTACTAAGGGAACCAGATACCTAATTGATAGAATACTTATATGCTTTGTTTTGTAAGTACATACTTATCTATCTATACCTATATATAAAACAAAGTCGGGTTAGTTGCACCATTTATAACTCAAGAACGTCTGAACCAATTTTGATGATCATTGATTCGTTGGTTTTGTCTTCGCCTCGAATAGCAGAATAATTATTAAAACATCGGAAAAATTCACGAGAAAAAAAAATATGCAGTAAATTCATTATCTTATGCATAGATGCCGCTAATGATGGCCGATTGACAATTGTACCGGTGACGTACATTGGCCCGCGTCATATGCATGTCAAGGCGGTACGAAGTTCGGCGGGTCAGCTAGTAATAAATAGAAAAATACCCAAACCCGGAATAAATATATGTAGACCATGCAAACATTTGTCCTGCAGTGGGGATCAAACCTGCTACCTCCTGCGTTCCAGACGGATATTCGCCCACTGCGCCACAGAGATCGTCGTAAATGATAACATGATTAGCCAGAGTCATTGGACCGATCGCGACTAATAAAATGCGGTAACTTTCTTGCGGTGAGGTAACGTAAATGAAATAAAACATAACCCTTCATTTTCGCTTTGCCGTAGTCGGGTAAAAATACAGGAACCACAGAAAGTTTGGATGAGCTAGCCAAAACAGGTTGCCATTTAGGGCCTGACTAAATGTATTTAGTGGCTACATATGATTTAGAGTGTTGTCAAATCATAAAAATATGACAAATTTAAACAAAATACGTTTAGGGATCGTTGTGCAAGCCGGCTTAACTATTATATATCATCATCGTCATTCGTTCTCACCCCACTGCTGGACACATGACTTTCTTCGTTGTCTTGCACTATTCTGATCCACGGACGATCTGTTGTTTTTATTATGTTGTCGACCCATTTTGCCGACGACCTGCATTCCTGGTTCCAACTCGGGCCACCACTGTTAACTTTTATATAATAATAATATTTATAGTGGTCATTAGAAAATATTACGTATTTAATCTTGTCTACCCACATTTCCTTTTTAATATTAATTCTGATATACAAAATTGGGAACAACATAATGGAGTTCAAAGGTAAAATACGTTCGCGATCAAAATGTACTCGTACGATGAATGGAACCCTCATACTTTTGATTGAAAATGCCCGTTAGCCTCCAAAAGTTTTGATGAAAATTTTTGAACAGATTGAATTTAACATATGAGGAGATTAGGAACAAAAAGTGATATATTAAGTTTTTTCAGTATATTTAGAAAATAAATATGTTGGTTGATCTGTGCAACTTTTTTGTATATTTGTTTACGATAAATGTGTCGGATAATAGATAGATGATAACGTGTTTAAAAATATGTATGTAGGTTTTTAAATTAAGCCAATCTCTAATATATGAAATTCTCATGTCACCGTGTTTGTAACAAAACTCCTCCGAAATGGCTTGACCGATTCTTATGATTTTTTTTGAGTATCTACCTATATCCGGTAGGTCTGAGAATAGGACGTAAACTATTTTTCACCCTTCTACCTCCACCCCCAGTTTTTTAATCGCGATTTTATATTTTTGTATGAACAATATCCATATAATTTAAATCATCGTTCATTGACATAAAGACATTTACATGAAGTGTCGCATCACTTTGGCATATCATTCTGCATTTGATTTGTTTGATGATTTATATGGCAGCTAGAAGTATTTTTAGATTACACCTTTTGATCCGATAACAAGTAAATGTCACTAGGTATTTGATTAGTTAGAGTTGTAAAATGTCACCTTTTGAAACTCACTGCACATAAAATGTTACATCTAAGAAACACAATAAAGAATTTACAGATTCATACAAAATATGTTTATATATATGTAATCATTTCATATAAGAAAATATCCCTTCTTTAAATATAAATGAATCTCGAAGTCTGTGGTTGAATCAAAATGTTAGTATTTGTTCAGGAAGCAGCTATTTAGATTGATTTTTCTATGAAACAAGTCACCTTTTGAACTTAATCTTTACAGATAAAGATACAACTCAACCTTTTGAGCCGGATAAAAAAACGAGTATGACCAAATACGTAAATGTTTATGTCCCTAACCTCCTCATATATTTTGTAAATTACTAATGAAATACGTACTCATGCATACTCAACAAAACTTGAGGAAATTAATTTTTCCAGAAAAAGGGGTTCGAAGTTTTTGAATTCAACGGATCAACACAACTACGGATACAACGGGGGCAATTCTGTTGGTACAAATTAAATTAAGTTTAGGATTGCCAGCACTAAAATTATTGCTATTTTACTAATTAGTATTATTGGCGGCGCTTTACTAAATAGTTATAAACCAAGTGTTTCCGCATGATAAAATTATAAAAAAAATTGGTGATTCATCATCGCGAGCAAGAAAATAATTAAGCTGTGAAACTTTTATGTAACCATTGTCAAGTCACGCACAATAATTAATTAAAATATTAATTTTGCTCATAAGAATGCAGATTGCTTTGTGATGGATCATTTTGGTAAATATCCGTCATTTCTTGACGAATTATTAAGTCTATAACTGTGACTGAAAAACAAGAGTGTAAATATTTTAAGCAATCACGTATTTTTCATCTTTTTTTAAAGAGATTTAACTATACTAAATTTATAGATATATAACAGAAAAAATATAAAATTATTTACAATAAAATACAGAAGAAACAGTTGAATATAAACCAGGGGGAAGTGTCCCCAAGACACTGGCTGCATTGCCATGCTGAATTGCAATGCTTATGCGTTGACCCAGATAAACGCCAGCTCTCGTATCACACGTACTCGTAGCTTCGACCAGACATCCAGAAAGAATTTTGAAAACGCGATGGGCCACGGTACCCCGTATACGTAAGCTCTGTCTAAATTTCCATATTTGTGCCGCTTGAGGTCTTCTGCTATACTTAAAAAGTTAGTTTTCCGAAGGTTCAAGCGCTATAAACCAGTATCAAGTGGAGCATAGGACAAGATGGCGTGCTCTTTCACCACTCTCTTCTCGCTTTTCAATAACGAGTTTGAATCCTTTACAAAAATTGGTATGTAAGGAATTGACTAAATAGTTGTTTAACTTTTTTGCAGTAATAAGGTAAGTAGGGGATTTGCTAAAAGTCTGAAAATAAATAAAAAAGATCACATACCTTCAACTGTTCCTGTTTATAATCAGGCTGATAAGGTAAAAGCATCCGTATCTTGCCCCAACGGTTAAAAAATAACGCTATTGCTGCGACCCACACTAGCAGTACTAATACTACTATGCCGATTTCTACTCCTCGTATCTGTGGATAGAAAAAAAGTAAAATTATAATCAACACAATCACATTTTTTTTTTATAAATTATAGGCTAGCGTTTGACCACTATCTCGCCTGATGGTAAGCGATGATGCAGTCTACAATGGTACACGCTTGCCTAGAAGAAACCTATTCACTCGTGACTTGAAGATCTCTAGGATGTAATTATCAGGAAACACAGACTCAGGCAAGGCGTTCCACTCCTTGGCAGTGCGCATAATAAAGGTTTAAGAGTACCGCTTTGTGTGTATGGAAGGTATGTCTACCATGTAGCGGTGGCGCATCGCGGAGCGTCTGGTTGTCCGATCATAGAATGGGGATGGTGGGATCAGGTCGAAAAGCTCCGCAGCACACTCTCCGAAATGTATCCGATAAAAAACCGAGAGGCTTGCAACCTTTCGACGATGCTCGAGGCTGTGGAGCCTTGCATTTGCTAACTCGTCAATACATACCAATAGATCATTGGATGTCCTAAGCATCCAATATAATAACATCTTCCGGATGATGTTGCAGCTGCCCCGTACAAAGTCAAAGTCAAATATTTTTATTCATTAAAATCACAAGGATCACTTTGAAACGTAAATTTTACTGCCTGTTCCTTCGCGACCAAGCTAGAAAAGAAAGGTGAGAAACAAGGCTGGTTATGCCTTTGCCACATGATCCTTTTAGAATACATAACAATACAGAAAATAAATTACGTCCAAATTGTAACATTTTGAACGAGTTGAAGCAATTTCAATCTTAAGCTCCTGTATCATCTAAATAATCCGATATTTTATAGTAGGCTTTTTTATAAAGATTTAGTTTAATTACGTTTTTAAATTTATTAATTGTCAATTTTTGTACACCCTTTGGGAGTTTGTTATAAAAGCGTACACCTTGCCCTTTAAACGATTTACTAACTTTATGGAGTCTACAAGTGGCAACAGCGAGTTTATCTTTATTTCTAGTATTAAAATTATGATTATCACTATTTTTCTTTAAACTTATTGCGTAATGATTCTCTGCGGCCCATATTATAAATTGCACGAACAGCCCTCTTCTGCAGCACAAAAACGGTGTTTATATCTACAGCAGTATACCGTATGACATCTGACATATGACGTACTAAGATATTTGCCCACTATCACGCAGATGGCTTTCACGTCACCATGCGCAAAAAACTGCATCCACCGCTGATGAGCAGAGTTCGGGACAGTCGCAACAACATCCTGAGGACGGTGGCTGAGTGTTGCACATCACCGCTCTGGAAGTGCTGCGTGCGAAGGGTGATTAATGAAGGAAATAATTTTCTCAATTAGTCATCCTGGGCACAAAATGGTGGCATCTATTTTTTACCCAGTATAGTTCATTTATTTATAATTGTTCTTTAATTTATTTTATTTTCTATGTGTAATTTTAGATATGGGCTATTATGTTGTCTGATTTTTTGGTGTGTAACATCTTTCCTCTCGCGTTGCGGGAGTGATTTTGGTAAAAGGGACGGAAATGTGCAACAGGAAACCAGGGAAGCGCGCGCTATTGATGGTCAGATATTAGGTACACATCATATGCGACTGCTGTAAGGCTCGTAGTTTTTTTGTAATGCAGTCAACCAAACTAATATTTTTAAAGGCTACCCGTAATCAAGTTTTAATGTAATATTCATAACTGTCAATGCTGCATTTAATTAACCCCCTACGCAAAAAGAGGGGTCATATGGTTTTGACGCCTATGTCTGTCTATGTATGCCTGTGTGGCTGTGTGTATGTCTGTAGCATCGTAGTTTCCAAACGGATGACTCAGGATTCCAAAGGTTGACTATAAGGTAAAACTAGTGGTTATGTGAGAACAGTAGACCTCCTCGCGTTTCCTTGGTCCTAGGAGGTTTAATCTGGTGTCTACAGGTTCGTCTCGTGAAGACAGAAAGGATTTCATAGTCTGATTGGTGGATAGGTAGGTATACATTTTCCAAAAAAAGAAAAAAAAAATTGAATGCGTCCTTATATCACGCTACAGCAAACTTCCCTCCCCTTTTCCCCCCTGCACTCCTTTCTTTTGGATTTTTTTCACAATATCTTGTATAGAATGAAGTCCTTAGTGTGCCTTTTAAATTTGATTGAAATCCGTTGATAAAAAACGCTACAGCAAACAAACAGAAAAGGGGGGAACCCCTTTTCTACCTTATTTTCCCCCGAGTCAAAAATAGCGATCGATTAAAAAAATGTAATAAATCAAGCAATTTGTGTACCAATTTCTGTTAAAATTGGTTTAAAAATACGACCTGTAAGGCAAGAACAGACAGACAGACAAAAGCATTTTTTGGCCAATCTCGAAACTGAGACGTTTCGCTCGTTCGGTCAATAATGACAACTCATGCGATGGAAATCTATTGTTTTGTAATATTTTATCAAAAATTATTAGTATTATTACTAAAGCCAAATAGAAACCCTGGAAACCATTTGCATAAAAATATTTTTTTAGGCTTGGTTAGAAACCTGCTTATTTAAACAATACCCTAAGGTCGAGCACGGTAGTTTTGATAGCCAACTGTAGTAATCAAAGTTTTCTGTCGAAATATTTATACAAGTATTAGCTTCCGCCAGCAGCTTCGCCTGCGTGTTTTGTCAATATTAATTAGACTATGTTATAATCCAAGATATAGTATATCTATATTCAAAATTTAATCGAATTCGGTTCAGCCGTTACGAAGTAATTGAGTAACAAAGAAACAAACATCCAAATATATTGGGCATCTATCAGTAAAAGTGACCCATATTTTTTTTAATTAATGCCATTAACAATTCGATGAGCAAATAAGCTATATGCATGATATGAAATGAGCTACCATCTGAGGTATTCCCGTTAGGCTACAACATGGCACGCTTCAAGAGAAATGTAAAAAGTAGGAAAATGTACAGGGTAGGGAACGCATCGACAACACCCCGGGTGTTGCCAGTGTCCATAGGAGATGGTGATCGCTTACCATCAATTAGACCGTAAGCCTGTATCCCCACCCATAACATAAAAAAGCATATCTTTTTTACAAAAATGAGAGTAGTCTAAATGGTATCGTTACAACTTTCGTTCTGATATTGATTCTGTATTTGTACCTATTTATTTATTTGACAAAGTTACTTACTACCAGTATTACGGTGCTTAGAGACACTCAAACTGCTACACATTAATTGGATACCTACTTATAGACTCGTCATCTTAAAGCCAAGCCAAGTAAAGTAACTTCATTAAAGCCAAGTTGATTCTCACCGTTGGGAACGTAGGCGAGGGTTCGGGTGGTGGTAATGAAGATCGGGGCGTAGCATTTGCCGCCCCGTCCTGCTGCGGTGACGTCCGTGGGGGCTCTGCAATACAAAAATACTATTTGACAATTATGTACAAAAAAATGTCAATGCGCAGACGTGTATTGACGTAATGATGAAATAATACACGCTGACTTGAGAAAACGTATCTGTCAGAGAAGTTCCTGACAGGTACGTTTTCTCACTCCTTTGGGTATTGGAACAGGTGATGTCTGTTGTCCTCTGTGAAACCAGTTTACTGTAGTTTGATAATTGTTTTAATAATTATGATGACCCCAAGTTACTCGTCGCATATGTTAGGTTTTATAATTGTCTTAAACTTATCACAGTTTTTTGCTTCCTTCTTCTTCCACCACTGAACAAGCAGACATACCAAGAAGTTCCACCCATACCTGGTCGGCATACCAGCTTGACGTACCAAAAGATTTGCTTCAACTTTTCTTGTTAGCACAGGTAAGGAATGGAACTCACTTCCGGCGTATGTTTTCCGAACCAGTATAAACTCGGAGTCTTCAGGTGCAGAGTGAATAGTTTAGTTCTAGGCAAGCGTACTCCATCTTTGATCACACCATTACTTACCAGCACGTGTGGTAGTGCTCAAGCGCTTGGCTCTCATCAATAAAAATCTTTGTTTTATCTGCTCATTTATTTCTGCAGATTAATTCAAGAGGGCATATCATGTCCCCTTGAATGATGATGTTGCGGTTGCTCCGATACTGCAGTGCATCGGGGATATTTGCCCACTATCGTACAGATGGCTTTCACGTCATCATGCTCAAAAAAGCGGCATCGCTGATGAGCACAGTTTGGGGCAGTCGCAACAGCATCCCAAGGACGGTGGCTGATTGTTGCACATTGGAATTGCCTTGTACGAAGGGTGATTGATGAAGGAAATATTTTTTTCTATTAGTCACCCTTGGCACGAAATGGCAGTTTCTATTTTTCACCCAGCCCCTATTTTGTTCTTGTATATATAATTGTTCTTGTTTTTATTTTATTTTCTGTGTGTGTTTTAGCTTAAGATATAGGCTGTATTGTTGTCTGAAATATTTTCTTTATATAATTTTTTATTTATTTATATTAGAGTGTTAGCACAAACTCATTGTATTAGCCATAACCCGAAAGTGTAAGGTAATAAAGTTTTACCTGCATTCTTACATTAGCGAGTAAATTGGCCCTTTGCCAAATGTTTATGTATTTCAAAGTTTATATTAAATTAAATTAACTGAAAAATGCAGTAAGCACAAAATATTGTTGGAAATGCCTTAGATATTTACATGACGCAGCAGTTGCGTGATATTATTCCGTGTTGCGACTGACAGTAAAATTATAGCACTCTTTTGGTTTTTTAGGATAAATCGGTTTATTTTTACAATTTAAATTAGTTCAGCATCAAATATTTGTTGGCAAAGTATCAAATAACAACCATTTTGCAAGCATTTTGTTGATTTTTAGGATTGAAAACATATTTTCTTAAAATAGATGGTTGAAAATTTATGCGACAAATTTGTTATTTTATAGCAACGTAGCATCCATAAATCTCTAAAACTTCATTCCGATTTTATCTCCGTCACCTTTAGCCATAAAATCACAACTTTATTAATAATAGCCCATAAGGTTTATGACTGGTGGCAGGTTTATGTCTATAAGTAGTGATTTCATATTACATAATATATAATATACAAAGGACAAGCGAGTTATTAAAATAGTGTCATGCGGTGTCAGCCCAGAGAGAGCACCGCCAGGGATACCCCATATGTATGTTCTACATCTTTATATTTATAAATAAATAAATAAATATAGCTGGACATTTCACACAGCGCTATCTAGCCTCAAATTAAGCAGAGCTTATACTATGAAGACCAGATAACTGATAGAATACTTATATACTTCTTTTTTTTAGTAAATACATACTTATATTATATAGAAAAACATCCAGACCCGAAACAAATATTTGTAGATCATGCAAACATTTGTTCCGCGGCGGGAATCGAACCCGGAACCTCCTGCGTCACAGCCGGCTATTCGCCCACTGCACCACAGAGGTCGTCAATTCATTATTTATTATTATTAGTATTATTTTATTATTCAGGAGCTAGGGGATATTTGTAGAATTTCGATAATTTTCTAAAGAAAACTGTTACGTAGATTAATGATTTTATGGGGGAACCAGAATAACATGATGAATAGTCAAGTCGTATATCCTGTATGCCTTGACGGATTTAGACAAATGTAGTATCATTGGGATCACGAGAGTGAAATCAGAGTTATATTATAAATGCGAATGTTTATTTGTTTGTTTACTTGCCACTCAATCACGTCAAAACGGCTGAACTGATTTCGATGAAATTTGGAATGAGCATAGATTATAACCTAGATTATAGGTTAATTTTTGTCCCATAAATCAGTTCCCAATGGATAAAAATAGGATGTTAAAGTTTCTATTATATATTTTTGCACCCCAGAACAACGCGGGCAAAGCCGCTAGAAAAAGTCTTATAACAATTCAAGAAATTTCCAACAAATTAATAATATCAAAAGCTATGGAGCGAGGTATCAATCAGTATAAAGGTTTCAAATACCGTTCCAAATACACAACACATATTATGTAAAAATTCGCAGCCGGGATATTATTTTTTTATATAATGTTTTTCATGTTCAAGCTTTTATGAAGACTCGACTTTAATATACATTGCCAAGGTGTACTTAATCACTTCCGAACCTTATGGACCATCACTCTAATACCTATTATAAATGCGAAAGTTTGGATGTTTGTTTGTTACTCAATCACGCCACAACGGCTTAACCGATTTCTTTGAAATTTGGTATGTATTACCTGGATTACCGCATAGGCTACTTTTTATAGACAAACCACGCGTGCGAAGCCACGGGCTGAAGCTAGTATTTAAATAAATTAGTAAAGTGTCTTTTGGCCCGGTATTTCTAATTTCAAATTATTTATTAAAACGACCTTTATAATGCCACAAAAGGCTCTGAAAAATATGACTGCCTCTTTACATGTGTGAGGGAGGTAAACATATTTGAGTTACATAGGTCCAGCTCAAGTATTAGACCTTAAATATGATTAAGGACGTGATATTTTTTTTAAGTTGATTTCTAAAGAGGTGAAACAAATGGTTGATATTTTAAAGCGATATGTATAAAGTGTACCTAAAACATGGTAGCTTTTATTCCACTTTTGTCCGCAAAGTGAAACAAATGGACACGTGAAAGTCTCTCAAGTGGCAATATTGTGAAGGTAGTTTCAAATTGAGTGCCTTAGAGAGTAGATGCACTCAAGCTTTCAACATTGTTTGCAGATTTCCTTCAAAAATGAATTTACACCACCGACGTAAAATGATGCATGTTTTAACTCTAAAGTCTCTGTCAATGTGTCTGTCATTGTACACACATTTGTTTGATTTGTTTGTAATTACATTGTATTACTTAGACAATATAAATAAAGGCGTCACATAATACCAGCGCTACAGTAGCT
This sequence comes from Philereme transversata, assembly GCA_963924445.1. NCBI lineage: Eukaryota > Metazoa > Arthropoda > Insecta > Lepidoptera > Geometridae > Philereme > Philereme transversata. The sequence goes on from OZ004345.1 coordinate 15,908,154, forward strand.
AGACGTTGCATTGGCACACCGCTGAATGACGACCTATTTTTTTGCCTAGTATTTTGTATTAAAACTGTTGTACGAGGGGCACACTAAAAGTTTCCGGAATCAATATTAAAACAATACTATTAATGGTCAAAAATGAATTTATTGTTTCTCAAAATATACTCCCTTTGCGTCAATGCACTTTTTCATACGATTGAACCAATTTTGAAAATATTTGTGCCACTCCTCCGTGGTGACGTCAGATACATGTTTTTCATACTCTTCGACAGCCTCTTCTGGTGATGAAAACCGTTGATCGCGTAATTGGTTCTTGATTTTCGGGAACAGAAAAAAGTCACACGGTGCCAGGTCAGGGACTGTATGCTAGATGACTCATAAGTTGTACGTTTTTCGCCTTCAAAAACTCATTTGTCTGTCTAGCCGTGTGGCAACTTGCAATGTCATGGTGCAAGATGATACGGCGTTTACCGTTATTTTTACGGAGTTTGTCAATAATTTCCGGTAAATAAATGGTCGTGTACCAGTCACGAAATGGTCGAAACGGTGGAACGAAAATCGTCACGATACGACGATTTTCTAAAGAAACAGTAGCCACGTGTCCAGTTTTATTAAAAAAAGAAGCAATCATCCGCTTCGAGGCACTTTTCACGTGCGCTACTTTGGTTGGTTTCGGCTCATCTCGAAATACCCATAAATCCATGTTTCGTCATCTGTTACTATGTCCCACACCAAATTGGAAGCCCCTTCGTTGTATCTGGCAAGCATGGCATGGCACCAAGTGATGCGGTCCGTTTTTTTGAGCATCAGTCAAATTGTGTGGGATCCATCAAGAACACAGCTTTCTCACACCCAAATATTTGTGTAGGATTGATTGTATTTGACTCATGCCTATGTCCAAAATGTCCGGATCTCATGGTAGGTCACATGCCTGTCTGTTACGATCATATGGCGCACAGCATCAATGTATTTGTGGTTCACAACGGTGCACGGGCGACCTTCACGAATTTCATCATGGAGATTGACACGACCGCGTTTGAATTCTGCAAACCAGCTATAAATAGTCGTCTTGCGTGGTGCTCTTTCGCCAAAAGCAGATTGAAGCCGAACGACGCTCTGCTGAGCTGTCAAATTACACTTACAATTGTATAAAACCAAGCAACGAAAATTTTCCCGAGTTATCCATTTTATTATAAATACGCAATTTTTAAAATGACGCCACAATGTGAAAACAATTGACAATCAGATGAAACAAATTTTATTCTATGGCTAAAGAGTTCCATTTTTAAATGTAGTAATAACTTTTTAAATATTGTTTATGTAAGTAGCCAATTCCGGATTCTTTTTGTGTGACCTATGTATTAATAGAATTTAAAAAATGGACACAAATAAATATATTTTTGTATTTGTATAAGAACATTAGACACGGACACGGAACGAAGACACGGGGTCTGTTTGACTCACACAGAAGAAATACTACTACACCTCTACCTACTTATTTTTATCTTCTTGTATGCTACTGTGTGTTTTTATGTCCTTGAAAACTTTCGTGATTTCTTGCAATCATTATTATTAATACGGTATTCATTATCTATATATATAAAACAAAGTCGGGTTAGTTAATACACCATTTATAACTCAAGAACGGCCGGACCGATTTTGATGATCTTTGATGTTTTGGATTTTTCTCCGCCCCGAATTGCAGAATACTATTAAAATATCACGCAAAACGAAATTACATATACTATATGCAGCTAATGATGGCCGATTGAAAATTCTACCGGGGCGAGGTACGTCGTGTACATTGGCAGCCCGCGTCATATGCGTGTCAAGGCGGTAAGAAGTTCGGCGGGTCAGCTTATTATTAATACAGATGAGTTTACCTTTGCGTAAACTACACTTCTTCGTAACAAATATCTGCAACTGACTGACATTTGTAAACATTCAATTTCACCAAAATAGACAGTTTTCATCTTGTCATTCCATTAAAACCCAATTTAAACTAGTGGTTCACCCCGAACTGAGATCTCGCGAGTCTCCCATAAAAACAAAAAAAAAATCTTTTACTATCATAATAGTGCAACGAAATATATAACCATATTCGTTTCATTCAAATTACAGGTAACAGGAGTTCATATAAACTGGTTACTTTTTTTTTGGGGTACAAAATGCAGTTATTCTGGATTTCAGACTTTTGCCTATATTTCTGTCACTAAAGCTACACGAATACCAAATTACAGCACTGTGGAGTCACTGGTGTAACCTGTGAATTTTGTCAAAGTTTTGTTTTTATTATGGCTAATAACTCAAAAACAACAAGGATTAAACTAAAAATAAAAACAGGGTTGAAATGTAATAACGAGTACCTTTCATTTGACGTCCCATTTGACCGTATAGTCTCATTTTAATTTTTTTTTTTCCTCTAGAAACCCAATATCTCAACAACCCCCCAACATTTTTAGCTCATTGAGTCACACCAAAATGTGCCATCACTACCTTCCTGTATATAAACTTTCACGATGATCGGATAAACGCTTCGAAAGTTATCCTCGGACAAACAAATATACATACATACATTCATACATACGTACATTCATAGATACAACGCCGATTTGCCCAAGTTGATTTGGAGATCTCGCTTCGATCGATCAATAATTGAAATTTATTATAGTAGCTAAGTAAACTTTAACATTATGGTAATATTAGAAAAGGTTCACAACTAAAAGAAAAAGTAAATCTAAGTAAATTCGTTTAAGTTGCTGGCTTACTCTCATGTTTAAGTATTTTATTTGATTACCGGCTTATCAACAAGCTGGCGAGCTAGACCACGAGCGCTTCGATTGAGACCCAATGGATAATAATAATTTAATTACAATACAGGCAGTAATGCACAAAGTAATTGTGCCTAATTAATCTAATCTTAATTAATCAATTAGTTTCATTAAAGATACGTCCATTGCCCAGAATACAGTATTATTGGAGCTGAACATCGTGAAAATAACAGAAATTACAGGGTATTTTAATAAAACTAATTGCAAGTGCACAGTGTATAAATATATATTATACACAATATATAAATAAAACCGGCCAAGTGCGAGTCGGACTCGCGCACGAAGGGTTCCGTACCATTATCTATAAAAACGACAAAAAAATCACGTCTGTTGTATGGGAGCCTCCCTTAAGTATTTATTTTATTCTGTTTTTAGTATTTGTTGTTAATAGTCTTAGTAATAGGGTCTCGTTTTACGCTTTGGGTACGGAACCCTAAAAACTAGCTTGAGCTCGTGGCTTCGCATAAGTGGTTTGTCTATAAAAAGTAGCCTAGATATGTGGAAATCCTACGTATATACAATAATCGACGCACATACCAAATTTCATCGAAATCGGGTCAACCGTTACGACGTGATTGAGTAACAAACAAACGTACACCCAAACTTTCACATTTATAATATTAGTGTGATAAAAAGTTTTTTGATGATTGCATAATTTTACACAGTAACTAAATCTAAATTATGAATTTTATGTTATTGTGTAAGCAAAATTTTTATTAAATTGACTATGTTTTACTTCATAACATCCTGAACGTTAATAACCTTCTTTAAATTTCGTCTCTAAAATTTTATAGATAATTAGTTTTTCAAACGCACAGCACGCATTACGAACGCATTTAATAATACGCATTTTTACGCATTAGCACATTACACTTTAAACTTTATAAGCAATGAACGAGCCAACAGACACGAATGCAATCCTCAAAGACCTAGTAAACTAAATGTCGAGTTCAATTTTAGAAATCGGCCATTGCACTCGTAGTACTTTGCCACGTGTGTATTCTAGAGCGATTGGGAGGCAATTTAGAGTTGTAAGAACTTCTTAGCTTGGGGAACTATATATACCAGGGCCCGTAGCCAAATTACATTCGCCACGAATCTATTTGATTTCTACATACATTTGTTGTCGCTGAATCACGTGGTATTTCTATAGCATGTGTCAAATCCCATACATTTTCGGACGTATCGACTAGCGTCATCGCTAATCGACTGTAACTTGGCTAAGCCCTCAGGGCTCGTAGCCAAATTACATTCGCTTCGAATCGATTCGATTTCTACATACATTTGGTGTCGATATATCACGTGATATTTCCATAGCATGTGTCAAGTCCCATACATTTTCGGAATTATTGACTAGCGTCATCGCTAATCGACTGTAACTTGGCTAAGCCCTCAGTACTAAACAAAAATAAAGTGGCGTGTAAGTGACGATTTTCAGTCATTCAAACAGCAGGCATTTCAAACAGCGCTATCTAGCCCCAAAATAAGCAGAGGTTGTAGGTACTATGGGAACCAGATAACTGATAGAATACTTATATACTTTTATTTTGTAAATACATACTTATAATAGAGAAACAACCAGACCCGAAACAAATATCTGTAGATCATGCAAACATTTGTTGCGTGGCGGGAATCGAACCCGCTACCTCCTGTTTCTCAGCTGGCTATTCGCCCACTGCGCCACGGATATTCCGTAGGTCCATAAATTTAATTATAATAAAATGTTTACACAAAGCCAAATATTTAAGTACTTAGGTAGCTTGTACACCATTGCACCCCAGGTAATATTCACACAGTCCATCCAAAAGTGGTTGGATAGAAATCGTTATTTAGCGATAAAACCGCAAATTGAATCTCGTAGGTTTACTTTGTTCTAATTTTATTACATTCTTTTACAATTTGTAATAAAGTACTTTCTGTCTAAATATGGCAGCCCCCTACTTCACGGGAATTATCACACACACATTGGTGCTACGACAATAATTCTAATAATCCCGTATCTAAATTGGCCGACTGTTAAGCTAAAAAGTCATTAAAAAAAGTAATTAACTCCTAATTTAATAATTTTCTTTAATTTCCAATCGTTTCTATAAAAGTAAAACGCAGAACGAATTATTTTTTTAATAACACGACATTCTCCAGAATACCAAAATTATCGCACCTACTCAGTCGCACGCGCATGCATCCGGAAGAACAAATGTGGATTGCGCGGGTAAATGAACTGTTTGGATCATTGCCAAGCAGTTAATCGAAGTTAAGGTATGACTGGAATTACAGGAAACATGAGATCAGAGATAAAAGTTATATAGGAAATGCTTGTAATACTAGTGTAGAATAATTTAGAAAGCTTCTAAGTTTTTTTATTGAAGTGAAAACTTCTATTAGCGCGTTGGGCATTTTTTGAGATGGGGAAAAACTATTGAACTCGCGACACTGTTACTGTTACCGACACCTTTGTATATGAAGTTAAACATTCTTTAGGCGCGTTGGCATTTTTTTGAGATGGGGAAAAACTATATGACTTGCGACACTGTTACTGTTACCGACACCTTTGTATATGAAGTTAAACCTTCTTTAGGCGCGTTGGGCATTTTTTGAGATGGGAAAAAACCATTGAATTCGCGACACTGCTACCGTTACCGCTACCGACACCTCTGTATATAAGTGTCTCGTAATTGTTCAAGTTTTCACTTCTGTCGGCACTCCTGGAGTGCCACTTTTTTTTGTTTGTTGCTGAATCACGCGAAATGGTTGAACCGTTTTTGTTGTGATTCATTGATAGATAATTGTTTAGAACAATACATAAATTATACTAAAGCATCCGAATGAGGAAGAATGTACTTTACAATAGTTTCTGTGTAAAACGGCCAAGAATATTTGTTTTTCTTTAATTTTTCAACGGATTATGTTCGGTCTCGCAATGTATATACTAATTCGCTTCTAAGCTATAATACCGCCCAATATCATTGTGGCTCTGTGGTTTTATATTTATGTTGTCTTTTGTCTTATGTGTTTTTGGTATAAAATAAAGTGTTTTCATTCTTGCAGTGCACACTGTGCACAGTGGTCAAAATTCCCTTTCGGCCGCCATGACAACTAAGTTTCACAACCAGTTGCCATTGAGGATTTTAAACCGTATTTTTTTCACTTAATTTTAGCTTCCGAAGAAGGAGCCTTCTCAGTCCGAATCGAAAAACAACAAATACCCTGTTAAAAATGAAACGCGAGGATCTAAGGATAATGGTTGGAATCATCACAGGACACTGCGAACTTAACCATCACCTCTTCAAGACCGGGGCCATGGACAGTGGGCTTTGTCACGCATGTCTTCAGGAAGAAAAGACGGTGGAGAACGTGATGCTTCGCTGTACGGCCACGAGCTGTATTAGGCTGAGGATGGGTCTGCAGGAGCTCATTGAATTCTCATCCGCTGACACCACAACAACATCCACGGGGATCTTGGAAAGCTGCATCCATCAACCCAAAATCCTGCTTCGTTACTTCAAAGAGCATGGATGGCTGGGGTCAGGGCAGAAGGGGGTTAATGCATAGTACACCCCAATGCAGGACGTCAGTGCAGATCTTACTCCCCCCACCCTAGAATAAGAATTAGAGCCTTCTCAGTATAAACTTTAACTACCTATGCCAGTTCTTACTCTTCCTGCACAATAAGCTTAAAATGGTTCCAACTTTACACTTCACTTTAAAGATTCCGAAGTTTGAACTTTGTATGTTGATCAGGGGTATCTATATCATAATTCAGAGTACCAACAAAAACCCCATAATATGGGGTAAAAGAGATAAAAAAGTAGGATCACAATATCCGGCTCTCTTCAGTATTTGCGGTAAAAGTCAACAGTGTGTTTGTGACATTTAATTTCCAAGTTTTGATTGCGTTCAACTGTTACAGTATTGGACTCATCTCAACTCATAACTAAATTGCGTTTCGGTTATTTTACGATGCACATCGTTAGATGACGGTAATATCAATATTAGATATTACTATATATCGTTAGATATACAGGGTGTTTGGTAACATACTGACGATATTCAAGTGACGGTTTCTCAAAACATAAAAAATTACTTCTTAAAAAAAACTCCTAGTGATATTATAAATTTTTAAAGAAAATCGACGAAGTTTAGGCGATTTATTCGATATAAAACTTACTGCCTACTGCAATTGACATCCAAAAATAAAGGCCAATTTGATATCTCTTTCGGAAATGGCTGTGGGTTTTGAGACAACAGGAAATATCTCGAGACGTCACCAATACAGTATCTGTCGTTAGATGGCAAGCATTATGCAATAATACAACATAAGTTTAATAAAGTGTTTGTTTTTACATGCCAAAATAAATTTCACATTTCTATGGTAAACAATTCACTTTATTTATTATGCTCATCAAAATAAACCATTTCATTTTTGTGCGTATATTATCAAACAGCCTATATCTATCTATCTTTAGATGACTTTCTAGCGTTAACTATATATGTACGTTATACCTATTTAACTTAATTAGTACAACAAAATAACAATATTACAGTTTTGAGACTAACTGATTAATTATCTATTATTTAATATATACCTATTACCTATATTTGACGACCTCCGTGGCGCAGTGGGTGAATAGCCGGCTGAGACAAAGGAGGTAGTGGGTTCGATTCCCGCCGCGGAACAAATGTTTGCATGATCTACAGATATTTGTCCCGGGTCTGGTTGTTTTTGTATATATTGTATGTATATACTTTTTTTTTGTAAATACATAAAAAAAGTATATAAGTATTCTATCAGTTACCTGGTTTCCATAGTACAAGCTCTGCTTAGTTTGGAGCTAGATAGCGCTGTGTGAAATGTCCAGCAATATTTATTAATATTTATTTATTAGCTTGCCTGTACATGTAAAGAATATCACTACGTTTAGTGTCGTTCCTTTTTTCATGGATTTATTATCTACAGATCTTTATTGAATGTCAGTGTCATATCAGTGACACCGACTGTCAGTATTGAGGTAATTTTTAACAAGATTAGGTTAGGCTGATAATTTAGAAAAACTTGAAACAGTAAATAGTTTCCTGTATAAATAAAAGGAAGTATATAAACTTATATCTTATAACTTATAACTTATATTATAAGTATCTTATAGATGATGATTTGGATATATGACGGCGGATTCAGGAGAATACAAGTTCTTATGTGTGGAAACGAGGGAGAATGGGATACTAACGAACCATATCAACTTGGACGAATCGGCTTTGTATGTATGTTTGTTTGTCCGAAGATAACTTTCGAAGCGTTGATCCGATCATAGTAAAGTTGGTATATACATAGGTATGATGGCACAATCCTAAATAAGCTAAAAATATGCGGGGGGTTGTTGAGTTGTAAAAATAAACGTAAAACTACGTAGTATAATATAAACTATCTTAGAAACGTTTTAAAAAAATATTTGTTATTTTCAATGCACATTTTAGTCGCGTGAACATTAAACATAATTTAAAATGCTTAGGTACCTGTTGCGTGCAAACGATGTGCGTGCATACTTGAAATCCCATAGGTCATGTATAACGTTTGTGTAGGCTTCTAGTGAACCCAGTAGACTGAATTACAATGGTGAGCTTGTATAATATGAATACTTTGTAAATGAACACGGCCACGTTCCGCTCAAATAATAAAAGAGGATCATCGACATTATAATCCTTACCATTATCTCTTTATACTGTGCTAATTGATCGAGCGAAGCGAGATTTCCATATCAACTTGGACGAAACGGCTTTGTGTGTATGTTTGTTTGTCCGAGGATAACTTTCGAAGCGTTCATCCGATCGTAGTAAAATTTGGTTTATAGGTATATGATGGCACAATCCTAAATAAGCTAAAAATATGCGGGGGGTTGTTGAGATATTGGCGTTCAAGGGGGTAATAACAAAATGAGATAATTAGGTCAAGTGGAACGTTTAATAAAATATCTTTGTTTACATTAAATTTCAACGCCGTTTATATTTTTTGTTCTAGTCTTCTAGTTTTAAGTTATTAGATATAATATAAACTGATTTTTGACGAAATTCACAGGGTACACCAGTAACCCTACAGTGCTGAAAATTGGTAGCTTTAATGATACACATGATGGAAAAGTCTAAAATCCAGAATAACCGCTATTTCTACCCCAAAAAAGAGTATCTGATTTATATGAACTCCCGTTACTTGTAAATTGAATGCAACTGTAGGCCAAGTAAGTTGGTGTCATCGAACAAAGTAGTACCTACATACTTTAGTTAAATGTAAATAAACTGTATTAAAAAATGTTTTGAATTTTCTTAAAAAATGTGAAGAAACTTTTTCCCCAACCTAATATGTAGGTAGGGACATGATCCCATTGCTATAGAAATTTTGGGGCTTCTGATCAAAATACCGCGACAAGTGGTTTTGGCAGTCCTCTCGTGATGTTAACTGCCTAAAGAATTCTGTAGAGACCGAAACAGGTGGAAATCTGAAGGTGCAAGGTCAGGACTATACGGCGGATGCATTAACACCTCCCAGCCAAACTATCTTAATTTTTGCTGAGTGGCTAAAGTTGTGTGAGGTCTAGCGTTATCATGATGAAAAACCACACCCCTTCTGTTGATTAATTCCGGCCGCTTTCTCTCAACTTCTTGCTTTAATCTCATCAGTTGTTCGCAGTAGAGTTCAGAATCGATGGTCCTGCCTGGTGGTAACAGCTCATAATGAATGATGCCCTTCCAATCCCACCACACACACTGCATCACCTTGTTGCGAGTAAACCCGGATTTCGCCACAGTCTGTGAAGCTTGACCGACCTTTGACCACGATCATTTTCGCACGTTCTTGTTTTACGTGATCCACTTTTCATCACCAGTTTACAGCTTCTTCAAGAATGGTTGGGTTTCATTACGTCGTAATAAAGAATCACAAATGAGTACACGGTTCATTAGGTTTCTTTCAGTGAGCTCGTGGGGTACCCAAATATCGAGCTTTTTTGTGTACCCAGTTTTTTTCAAATGCGCCAAAACTGTTTTGTGGTCAATTCCCAGTTCTTCAGCTACATCGTAACTACTGATATGCCGTATAATTATTTTCCCAAAATAATTATTTTCGAGTTTTCTCACAACTTTGCGCTCGTGGGTGAGTATACCTTTAAAATTCTATTTGGTTTGTGTGTTACACAAAGTGCTTACATTGTAAGTCCGAACTAATTTCAACAAACTAGCTTATGCTAGAATTTAATGGAATACCTTAACATTTAGTTTCTAGCTCTAACAAACTTAATCTATCTAAGAACCTCCGCACATTAAGCCACTGGTTTCAGTCAGGGTGTGTACACTCGCGTGCCACCCGCGAGTCGCCCGCGAGCTGCGCGCATGCAGCGCATCTTCCAGATCTGTACACTCTTACAGCTGAGCGTGCGACCACGACTGTGGTCGAGATTATCATACATCCATAGTAATAGTAATATAGCCATATATTTCCCAAAAGACAATTACAAATAATATTTAAAATCTATAAAATAATTAAATAATTACAAATGGTATCATATTAAATTAAGTGTATCACATTGTTCATTAAATGCCATTATTATTATATTATTTATTTTGGGATGTCCAACTTTGGCCAAAGGCCTCCTCCATATTTTTACATTCGTCTCTATCCTGGGCTAGGCGCGTCCACATGGCCCCGGTGGCTACGATGTCGTCCGCTCAGCGGGGCGGCGCGGGCGCCCTGGCGGGCGGAGCTCGCCTCGCGGGTATCAGTGCAGCAGCCTCTCGCTCCACCGGTTGTCTGTAGTTCTTGCTATATGTCCGGCCCATCGCCACTTAAGACGACATATCATTTTTGGGTCGTCTATGATTTTTGTTGTCTTACAAATACATCTCTCTCTATCGCTTAATTTTAATCCCACTAACACATCATACATCCATACTAATACCTATTTGTTATATAATCTATTTGTTACCAATAAACATTTAATTATTAATTTGAATATTATAAAAGCGAGTAACTCCGTTTGCTTTTTGTTTGTTATTTTTTCACGACTAAACGGTCGATCGGTAGACGGTGATCGTAATCTTGGTGCGTGGGCAGATAACCTCGTATTACAGCCCGCATTATGCTGAGTTAGGGTCCCTTTTGCAACTTATATGCATTTCATTGTAGATTGTCTAGTTTTAAGTTATATTTTGTATCTCATTCTTTTTTTCTATGTGTACTGTAACGTTGCAAAAAATTTTTATTCTATTCTATTCTAATGAAAGTTAGCAAGCAGTCTCAAAAAATAATCTTGAAGGGGTGAAATAGGGGTTGGAAGTTTGTATGGGCAATCCATAATTTCTCAAGTTAGGCATCTAAAAGTTCAAATATAGACTTATGGTAAAAAATAAAGAAATACGTGTTTTAACTTTTTTTTGTAAAATCATCCTTAAAGGGAGCAAAGTAAGGGGTTAAAATTGTGAGTTATTCTTTAGATGCACTCTTTTTGATGACAACCACACTTGCGAAGCCGCGGGCGGGTCAGTTTGTTTTGTATAAACTCTATCAGCGTATACTCAGTGTTGAAGTCGCCGCGATGAAGACACAAGCAAGGGCAAATACCTTGTGACTACTTGTCAACAGCACCAGTCGCCGGTCACAAACGCTAACTGAAAAACCACCACAGAATCACAAGCAAAAGCTTTTAAGATAATAGTCGCCACGGTTGGTGACTCCGAATAGAGGAAGATTTTATAATCAAGTACATGACTTAGTGATTAGCCAGTGATTAGATGCGGCCGGTTAAACGTGGCTACAAGTGCCTAAGTCTATGAGGGTTGTTGCCCTCATACTTTTAAAGTCTTATTAAAAAATTATCAATGACCTCGCTAAATAGTTTTTTTAGTTTTAATCTCTTTGAAAAATAACCTGTTTTGTCTTTTTCCACATTAACTTTTAGTATACATGTGTAGTGTGTAATCTTTAAGTCGGAGGTTCGTGCGATTTTAGTTATCATTATAATGTAAGCTTGGCCTTGTTTTCGATCTCGGGCTGGCCTGATTTCAAGGTAGAGGTTATTGGAGTACAATCTAGGACTTAAATAACTGCTATTAATAAATTTAAATAAATACTATAAAAAAGTGCCTAGGTGTGTTCGTTATTCAGCCAATAGATATTATTATTTGGCAGATGCTGTCTACAGTTTCTAGAACAATCATACCTATGTAAGTCAATTGCATTTGTTGCGTGTCCAACAGTTCGTGACACGATCTAAATAGTCTGTCGAAACAGCCTAGACTAATTAAATCAAAAGAGGTACTCATTAATGAATTTTGCTTGTTTTATTACTATGTTTCCCGGTATGGGCGACAGGCTTGATGGATTAGTTGATAATATTATTTATAAATTGAATGGGAGTGATCCATTTTGCTCAGGTTTGGGTCGGCAGTTGACGAATGGAAAACGCAATTTTGAAATCAAGGAATCTTGTAGTTTTTATATAAATATTGAATAGTTTAGAAAAACTAAAAAACACGCTCTATCTATAAATTTATACTAACTGTAGTAGAATTAACAAAAACATATATTTTATTGTAAAAAAGCGTGGCTTAGTTTGTTACTGAGTGTTACTCGCTAGATCTTAGTTCGGGGCCAACCGTTATTAAAATTTGATAACAGAAACTGGGCATTGCAGCCGTTGGGCTATCTATAGATCGTTTGCAACGGTCTCCAACGGCCGAACGCTATATTCTATCTATAAGCTAGTTAGGCTTTTGCCTTACTAGCAGGAAGCAAATCATATTCACACTAATATTATAAATGTGAAAGTTTGGATGTTTGTTTATGTATTTGTTTGTTCGTTTGTTACTCAATCACGTCGTAACGGCTGAACCCCGTGCATGTGAAGCCGCGAGCGGAAGATAGCGTTATACATTTTACCGTGCGCAAAACTCTTGTGCACAATTGCTTATCGGTGGTAAGACAAAAGCAGAGACAGATAAAATAAGAGCCGTAAACGATTTAATTTTTTAATTGTTATATATAATTAATTACATATTCTCTCTGTTAAGAAGTAATAGCTCAGAAATGCATAAAAATAAAAGCCACTTGCTGACCCTCCAGAAAGTTTTCCATTAACTCTGACTGACTCCGGACACTAACCAGACATTAAATCATAGACACGTCATATTGCTAATGTACTTCTCGCATGTTCCATCTTCCATATTAGCACTCAGCACGCGAATTCTAAAAGACAATCCAGCTCATTTGTATTAGCGGTTTCACTCCATACCTACACAACAAGCTTTTGCACTATTTAGTACACTTCTTGCACAAAATATCTAATCTTGGTCTTGAGAGCATGAATTTCTTATTGCAGTATTTTAAGTCAAAGTCAAAGTTTCGGGTCTGGGTAATAGCTATCGCTAAGCAACGAATAAGGGGGCTAGATGATCTGTATTGCTAAGTAAAAAAAATTTAGAAAGATTTGTGTATAATCGACACAACTTGTGTCCTTTTTACAAGTACGTTATTTTTGGCTAAGTCCGCAATAAAGCTTATAACCGATTGTACAAACATTTTTATCTAAGTATAAATTAATCTAGCATGATAGAAGACGGTCTGTTTTCTTTGATGCTAGATCAATTTACATTATTTATCGAAACATCAAATTTTAGATAATTTGTTTATTTTAAATTTGCATGTGTGTTTGTTTTGTCGTACTCTATTGTTGTTGTCACTTATAAAAAATGAGATTTATAAATAAATAAATAAAATAAATATTGCTGGACATTTCACACAGCGCTATCTAGTTCCAAACTAAACAGAGCTTGTTCTATGGGAACCAGATAACTGATAGAATACTTGTATACTTTTTTTGTAAATACATACTTATAATATATAGAAAAACACCCAGACGTGGAACAAATATCTGTAGATCATGCAAACATTTGTTCCGCGGCAGGAATCGAACCCGCTACCTCCTGCGTCTCAGCCGGCTATACGCTCATTGCGCCACGAAGGCAGTAATTATGTATTATTTATTTATTAGAGTTGATAATATCAATTGTAATTATAATCCCCTTTTTTTAATTATTTTTGTCTTTCTTTGTTTATTCTTGTACCCCAATACTTTTAGGAACCTATCTCTATATTAAGAAGGAGGGCGCTGGTACTGCTACTCAGTTTTATATAACTTTTGCAGTTCCAACGTTTTTTAATATGCTTGTATATATCGTGTTCATAGTTGCAACTAAATAATTTTTGGTTTTTTTGGTTTTTGAATACTTCACTTACTACAATACTCACGTGTGCAAGTGTTCGCGCTAAACATTGGTTCAACTTTAGCGCTGACGTAGGTAACCTCACTTATTACTCGAGTAATGTCCCAGCTATTCTACAAAGGCTGTGGTCAAAATGTCTGAAAGTTTGTTCACATGGATAAACAGAGCCTCAAGCGACAAATTGTTTGAGTACACTCAGCTACGAATAATTCAGGCTAATTGAATACGTTTTGCGTTATAATTTAAATTGTTTGTAAAATCACAAAGAAATATGTTTTATTCACTTAAAACTTTGAGGACTAGAGGTGTAAAACTCAGTTTAGAATGGTAAGAGGTGAAAAACTTAGTCTAGAGACGCTTGAGAGCTGAAGAGACAATTTTGTGGAAAGTGTTTTAGGCGACTCTATATCACTAGTGGTTCGCCCCGAACTGAGATCTCGCGAGTCTCACATAAAAACAAAAAATACTATGTGTACCTAATCTTTGACTACCAAAATAGTGCCACAAAATTCATAACCAATTAACTTGACCTACAGTTTCATTCAAATTACAGATAATAAGAGTTCATGGAAATTGGTTCCACTTTTTTAGGGTAGAAATTGCAGTTATTCTGGATTTCAGACTTTTTCCTATATAAGTGTCACTAAAGCTACATGCATACCAAATTTCAGCACAGTGGGGTTTCTGGTGTACCCTGTACATTTAGTCAAAGTTCAGTTTTTATTATGGCTAAAACATAAAAACTACAAGAATTAAACTAAAAATAAAAACGGGGTCGAAATTTACTCACAAATACCTTTTATTAAACGTGCCATTTGATCGGATAGTCCCTTTTTGGTTTATTTTACCCCTCTTGAACCCCAATATCGCAACAACATCCCCCCCCTCCCCCCATTTTTAACTCAATTAGCCACACCAAAATTGTGCCATCACTACCTACCATATATACCAAATTTCACGATGATCGGATAAACGCTTGTAAAGTTATCCTAGGACAAACAAACTTACATACATACAATGCCGATTTGCCCAAGTTGATTTAGAGATCTCGCTGCGCTCGATCAATAAAAAATAGTGCTACCTATCTCTATGTAGTGAATCTGTAGTCGGGGCAGACGGGTCATACTTTAAAACAGTTTAAAATGTCAACGATTTTTATAACTATAAATAATAAACTTAAAATTTAACTAATTCCAAGTTGCCTGAACAATTATTTTTGCAATTTTTTTGTTGCAAATTTCCTATACCGCGCTGTAGCGAAATAATCAGAAACGTCCGGCCGACTCTTGATTCCAGATACACTAATTAGATATAGTACTCACTTTTGTTTTTTATTTCAATTGGCTTAAAATAATTTTGCTAAGTATGTCATCAGCTCTTCGCCTTTAAAGGAAGTGGGTAAAGGGTTATTTTCAAAAAATTTACGTTAGCAAATGGATATGGCGCCCATCACGCTATACATAAAGATAAGAAGTCTTGTGTGTCTATTGTTTTACTGGCACCAATGCTAGCAATGTTTGGCAGGCTAAATAGAAATGTTGATGATTATCGGGGTGACCGCTTTTATACTGAGTAACTGATAAATATTACCGGACGAACAAACTATTATGGAGGTACCATTATTTAACTATTATGATTGTAGTTCCTGTTATAAGCTGGCAAATTTTCAATGGTATTGATGACATACATTCAATGGTATCCATGGATTGAAAAAAAGATTGTGTTAGTAGAATACCAAAAGGAATACCTATTGGTGGTTAAGGTTTTGGTTTTTGTAAACCAATTGCTAAATCGCGGTGAAACGATTGGTTAGTATTAGTAGCATTGGAGCCCTTGGCGACGTTTCACCCTGCCGAACCAAACGATTCGCTTTGAAGGCATAAATAATGCTTCTATGCTGACTTCATATCTTGCATTAAATCAATTTTTTTTTCTTCTCTTACCTATCTCGTCCCACTGCTGGGTAAAGCATCCCTAACCGTCGCTATTTCCCACCATCCTCTTTGGAAGGTGTCAATATCGTCCCGCCAACGCTTTCTCGGCCGACTCCGACGTCGCCCTCCGTCTTCAGGCGTCCATGGTGTCACAATATGGACCCATTTCTCGGAGTGTATTCGGGCAACGTGGCCCGCCCAGTCCAGCCAGTGGACTGGACTTAAATTAGTTAATATATAAATAAATAATATGGAAATTTCACATAGCGCTTTTTTAGCCTCAAAATAGGCAACTATGGGATATAGGATTTTTTTTAAACGTATACTTATTATACTAGCGGATTAACCGCTAGTTAACCACGGATGAGCAGGCGTGGTTATTCAAAATAAAATCCATGATAAAAATCATCTCCTCAATAAAAATAGTAAGATGTGCTAACATTCACAGTAATCGGTCAAACGATGTCAGAGTTTATCAATTGCGATTTTAGTATTTTTGTATGAAAACATAAAATTCTCCTGACACAATCTTTGTAACAAAACTCCTCCGAAACGGTTTGACCGATTCTTATGAAATTTTTTGGGTATATTCGGTAGGTCTGAGAATAGGTCGTAAAGTATTTTTCACCCTCCTACCCCCACCTCCCATTTTTTAATCGCAATTTTTGTAATTTTGTATGAACAATATCCATATAATTTAACCGTCGTTCATTGACGTGAAGTCATTTACATGAAGTGTCACGTCACTTTGACATTTCATTCTGCATTTAGATTTCATTGATAATTTATACAGCAGAACAACGTTTGCGGGGTCAGCTAGTAATATATACTGCGCTACGGCAGTTGTCAATTGTTAATTAATCGGTGGAGCCACATAATTATATACCTTGGAGAACATTATTTTAAGTTCTTACTCACCCAGCGTGCGGAAGACAATGGGCCTGCTTCTATACTTGTGTCCTCCCCACAACGCAGCGACAGTGACTTGATACTGCGTATCCGCTTCTAATCCGCTCAATATAACTGCGTCGGAGTTGCCAGCCACTTCCAATACCACTCTGTAACTAACGAGCAATGAGTCAATCTCAACGTTTTGTGTTTGCAAGCTGAAGAAAGTTGGAAGAGAGAAGAGGAAAGAAGAATAGTGAGTTTTGAAAGGATTTGTGATAAAAATATACGACCAAAAATGTTTAATTACCTATTCGTAAATTTCTAGTACTCAAAAATAATACGAGTGTTTTTGCAATAACATATACTTAGTCCACTATTATCTATATTTCTAGCAAATAAATAATTTAATTTATTTCGCTCCATCCAAAGATTGCCTGGAAGAAATAGCTTTCAGCGATAAATCCGCCTATTGTACCTATTGCCTTTTTTATTCTAGCTTAGAACTTATTTTTGTATTATTTCTGTTTTTGTGGTAATTAAATAAAGGATTATGTATCCAACATTTAATTTTGATTTTTGATTTGATTTATTAATGATAGTGTTTTTATTAACATTTTGTGTAAAAAAATATCAGTAATTGCTTGTTGGCTTGTTGCCGCATAGATACGCGTAAAAGTCTTAACCTTACTCTAGCTCGAAATATTCGAGAAAAAGTACAAAACTACCTCCTTTAATTTTCACTTGTAAAGATTATATTTAAAATATTTCCATTCATTCATCACCTCAAATCCAATCTCTCATTCTCCCCCATCGATAATCGACCATTGTGCAAAACTCCATCATACCAAAATAGGGTTATGTACACAAAGCCTTCAACAAAAACGCTGTAAGCTTTTGTTCAGGAAATTCAACGGTAATACAACATCCTGTCTTGGCCGGCCCTTTTCCGTTTCAGTTTTTTCGTAGTCTTTGATTTTGTTCGGTCTTTTGTTTAGGTTTTATTGCTAAGTGGATGTTTGTAAATAGACAGGGGATGTTTGGGCGCGTTTATAAAACATTTACTAGTTTGCTTTGGTAGCGTGATTTTGACAGGGCTTCGGAATACGTAGTTTGACTCAAAGGAGTTTCCAAAACGTTTGAACCTTTTTATGCATTGTTTATTATTTTCTATTTGCAACTTAGGAACTGCGATGCTATGGTCTTTTTGGCAATGAGACACTTTTTATTATTGGGTAATAAGTAATTTTCACGTGCTTCAAATATAAAATAGATTCTTCTGATATAAGGAAATGTAAAAATGTTGATGCTACTCATGTGCGTGCAATTTTACTTGCTCCCGTAACACCCTTTGAATTGAAACACAGCATGTCTGCTTGGCGGCAGAAATAGGTATGGTAGTAGTACTTACGCGTGATTGCCTCCGTGGCACAGTGGGCGTATAGCCGGCTGAGACGCAGGAGGTAGCGGGTTCGATTCCCGCCGCGGAACAAATGTTTGCATGATCTACAGATATTTGTTCCGTGTCTGGGTGTTTTTCTATATATTATAAGTATGTATTTACAAAAAAAAGTATATAAGTATTCTATCAGTTATCTGGTTCCCATAGTACAAGCTCTGCTTAGTTTGTGGCTAGATAGCGTTGTGTGAAATGTCCAGTGATATTTATTTATTATTTATTTATTTAGTAAAAATTGAAAAGGTGAAATCATACTCTTCCATATAATTGATAATACTTCCTGTTATATGATACGCATAATATCAATACGTATTACCAATATTACTGTTATTTTAACCGTCGTATCAGTCGTTAATTCCATGATAACCGTATTATTGTATAATCAATACCTGTGACCTGCTTTTCATACAATCGTATCAGTATCAGGCATTGTCATATTGAGCGTCTAAAACAAACATGTACATACGTATATTTTCGTAAAAGCGGGTTATTGTCCTGTTCAAAGACTTTCAAAATTCGATGTTATTGACCAACTCGATAAAAACCAAATAATCACTTTATAAATGCAAGATTAAGTCAAATTGAAAATTTAAATTGTAATAAGAAAATTCTTACTAATATTATAAATTCAAAAGTAACTTAGACTCTCTGTCTGTTTGTTACGTTTTTGCGACTAAATGGAAGGTCCGATTTCGATGAAATTTAGTATATAGGTACATAGATTCGTTTTTTTAATAAATAAATATTTCTGGACATTTCACACAGCGCTGTCTAGCCCCAAACTAAGCAGAGCTTGTACTATGGGAACCAGATAACTTATAAAATACTTATATACTTTTTTTTTGTAAATACATACTTATAATATATAGAAAAACAGCCAGACACGGAAAAAATATCTGTAGATCATGCAAACATTTGGTGTGGGCGTATAGCCGGCTGCGACGCAGGAGGTAGCGGGTTCGATTCCCGCCGCGGAACAAATGTTTGCATGATCTACAGATATTTTTTCCGTGTCTGGCTGTTTTTCTATATATTATAAGTATGTATTTACAAAAAAAAAAGTATATAAGTATTTTATAAGTTATCTGGTTCCCATAGTACAAGCTCTGCTTAGTTTGGGGCTAGATAGCGCTGTGTGAAATGCCCAGCGATATTTATTTATTATTTATAATAATGATTGTAATAAATCACGAAAGTTATATAAGTAAAACTATCTTGAATCTAACGTGTTATTTTTATTATCAGTACAAAAAACGCGACCAAAGTTTACATTATAGATTATTGCCTCATTTTTCCTCAACAACCCACAGGAGATGAAATAATGGCAATCACGGGAAAAATCATAGGTAGGCTGGATAAATAGTGAGTTGTTTGCTTCGCTCTGCAAATAATGTCTTTAATAACTGTGTGTATTGCGAATAATCACCCAGTACCTGAATTATATTATTTTAGAGTTATATTTTGGTAAAAAAAAACATTGAGTTTAGATGGAAACAAATTATCGACTTGATTTTTTGAAAGAATGTCAAAGAAACTCACATAAATTATTAATATACATGACCCCTGAAAACAAAACACTTTATTTAGCAGTTGTGTATCAACTTATATCTATTGGTTAGTGCTTAAGTTAGATTTTGTTGCTGTTGTGTTTTATTTTTCTTATTTACTGTGTTATTTAAATAAAATGTTTTCTTTCTTTCTTTCTTTATATACATTGTATATACATATATAGGTATATGTAAATCAATTGCTGTTCGTTAGTCTTGCATAAACTCAGAAAGATTTTCTTGACCAGTTTGGCTGATTTTTATTTGTTCTGTTTTTAAATTTCAGGACAAGGTTAGTATAAAAAAAATTTTGAAAAGTTGTCCGGGAAATATCAAAATTCTTACAGTACTTTTCTATGGGATTTTGTGTGAACTCAAGACCATCAGGCAATATTTCATTTTGAAATCCGTGCAAAGCGGGGGCGAGTCAATTAGTCTCCTATAGATTTGACTCTAAATTTGTCCACATAATTTACTCATGAATAAAATTGAATACAAAAAAGCCATTACTATGCCCCACTTAACCACTCTCTGCGCCCCGGAAATGATGTCAAGTTCCAATTTCCTCGGTGTCAGCCAACTAAAGGTTTACTTTTATTACCATATTCGTTGGAGTTATAACTGAGGCCTAAATGACAGCGGTGGGTACCAAGTTGCAACATTAGCCGGGATGTAACTATGTTGCAACAAGGATACATTAATCTCGAGATATTGTATCGAGTCACGGTCACATATAGATTTCATAATTTGATGTCGAATTCGTCGGCTATCGGTTTTTGCCGATACATCAAAAGTCAGAATCAGTGCCTATGAGACTTGCCTTATAGACGTGTTATTGAGACATCACGACGGTAATGTGGACGTTTTTGAAACAAAAACGGATACTGTTATAAGTTGCAATACATGTCTCTAGGCATGTTTCCTAGTACGTACAAAGCATAATCTGCTGATAATTACTAAACAAGTAACACAACGAGCGCTTCGTACAAAACAAAGGTCATAAACAGTGTCTGTGAGACTTGTCTTACGTGTAGACGTGTTTGGAGACACGGTTAGTGCTTTGACGAACAAACGTGTTCTTGAGACATCACGACGGCAATGTGGACGGATGTCTGGGAAGATCAACGACGGTTTCGAAACAAAGACGGAGACTGTTATGAGATAAGTTGCAATACATGTCTCTAGACATGTTATGCCGTACAAGGCATAATCTGTTATCACCAATCTACTAAAATGACTAGACGACTAAACAACGAAAGCTTCATACAAAACTTTATAGTGGCGATGAACTTTCTACTCTTTAGATTTCAAACTGCTAAATATTTATCAGTACATAGTGGTATACGGATTTAAATATTGAATATCAAATCTCGTATAAACCAGCCTAAACTAGCTTTTCATAAATTGAACTGCAAATGAAAGGGATCGGAATATTATTTGTAAAACTAATGTGTGGTAAGGAAATGTAAACTTTATGCATGTAATCTTTATTTATCCGACCATTATCCAGTTCCTTTTAATATTGTTTGGCAATTGTGAGCTGGAAGTTTCTTGATAACGTTCTTTAAGACTAATCTGACTGACTGATTTTAGATAGATTGATCGAGCGAAGCGAGATCTCTAAATCAACTTGGAAAAATCGGCGTTGTATGTAAGTATGTACTATGTTTGTTTGTCCGAGGATAACTTTCGAAGCGTTTATCCGATCATCGTGTAATTTGGTATTTAAGTAGGTAGTGATGGCACAATTTTAATTGACTAAATGAGCTAAAAAATTGGGGGGGGGGAGGAATTTTGGGGTTCCAGAGGGTAAAAAAAACAAAATAAGACTATCTGGTCAAATGGCAATAAAAGGTGAGTACATTTCGACCCCATTTTTATTTTTAGTTTAAACTTTGTAGTTTTAAGTTATTTACATGATAAAAACTGGACTTTGACAAAATTCAAAGGGTAGACTGGGGCAGTGCTGAAATTTGTTATGCGTGTAGCTTTAGTGACACAAATATAGGTAAAAGTCTGAAATCCAGAATAACTGCAATTTCTATATCAAAAAAGAGTAACCAATTAACTAAACTCCCGTTACCTGTAATTTGAATGAAACTGTAGGTCAAGTAATTTGTTTTATTTCGTGGTACTATTTTGATAGTCAAAGATTACGAATAATATTTTTTTTATGTTTAGGGCAGACTCGCGAGATCTCAGTTAAGAGTGAACTATTAGTTACTTAACAATTAACTAGTACAAAACAGAAAGCCCATTATATGTTATCACGTATAGGAACTTTTTAGCAACATATCTAGGTAAGAAAATATTAGCCAACATTCGGTGAAACAATTAACCCAGTTATTCTATTAATTTAGTAAGTTAAACCATACTAGCATGACCGCTTGCAAAAAAGTATGCTCAATCGCTGTCTAGCTGAGTTGATACCGTGCTGAATTGATCGAAATCATTGCTCTTGCACAATTTATTAAAGTTGTCGCTAGCACGCCACAGAAATGAATTGTGCCTGTAATTTGTTCTAACTACAGGAGAATAAATGATGGGATTGAATCGTTTTATTTTAAAAGAAGTAATAATACGGATTTTTCTGAGCAACTCGGGATAGCCGATGTTATTATAAGTAAAAAGGATAGTTCTGGTATTTCGCGTCGTTTGGAGAGAGGAAGGAAATTAAATTTAGTGCAAAAACAAGATTATATAAAAGGAATTTGGATTTTTTAAAGTATATAGCACTACCGGTATGGGAAATGGTGGTTCGATTCCTATACAAACAATCAGTGCACATTCATAATTGAACAGAAGAAATTTCTAAGCAAAGGCTCTTATTATTGCCAGCAAAATCAATAAAATTGCACACTTTTAATTAAAAATATTTAATCTCATAAAAATATTTATCACGTATTTGAAATGTCATTAAAAAAGTATTTTTTTCGTTATTATGCCTTCTATCATTGTGCAATTTTATTGATTTGCTAACAACAATAAGACGTAACTAATTAGATATGTTTAGACATTTATACTGTTCAGTTATCTAGTGAATGTGTTTGTATAGGAATCGTATTAAAACGCAAGGTGAAAACAAAATCACAAAGAAGTTAACCAAGGCATGTTTTGCTAGCCCTTTTAAGTTTTATCTGTTCGGCGTCACACGGCTTGTACATTTGGGATTTTCTTTAGATTTTGAAGCCTTTCATTTTTCTGCTAATCTTTGCTAGGTTGCCAAAAACTCTTGTTCAATTGCCTTCGGTAAATATTCTTAGCTATGTCACAAGTTTTTAGCAAGGCAATAAATCGAAGAAATGCCACTTACCGTTTGCTCGTCTTAAATGGAATCCATGCTGATTAATGGCTTAAGAGTAGTAGAGTTACGGGCTCACCCGGAGAAGTACTACCATCATACCTTTTTCTGCCGTCAAGCAGCATTGCTGTGTTTCAGTTTGAAGGGTATGGTTGCCAGTGAAATTGCACATGAAGTTTTACACCTGTATGCCTCAAGTTGACGGACGCAGGGCAGTGCATCGTAAGGCACGTTTCAAGATGCGTGACCTAGGTACTCGGCAATACTTCGTTACAGGCGATGATTACCACTTAACATCAGGTGGGCCATAGGCATGTTCTATATCCAGGTGGTATAAAAAAATAGGATGTTGAAGCAGCAACTCTTGTGTCTCAGATGGAAACATCGAGGCCATATTATATTGTATACTAGCTTCCGCGAGTGGCTTCGCACGCGCTGTTTGTCAACAAAAAGTAACCTATGTGTTAATCCAGGTTATAGTCTACGTACATACCAAATTTCATCGAAATCGGTTGAGCCGGTACGACGTAATTGAGTAAGAAACAGACATCCAAACTTTCGCTTTCATAATATTTGTGTGACTCTAGAAGAACGTCTAATTTACACGAAGTGCGCTCTTATAATGTCATCTGATCAATGGGCTGGTGGTCTACTTTAGTAGTTCATAACCCTCTACTCCGTCACTGCTTTTGGCCATCTTCCATCTTTCCGCCTAGCCAAGTATCTTGCCCATCTCCATTTTAACTAATTTATCCGTCTACTCACATCTACGACCTTATAATCATTATTTTTATATTTCTTGCATAATCGTGTTTAATGTACTCCAGCGTGTATAAAGTCCATAAAAGTGTTGGTGAACGTGTAAGAATAAATGAGGTTTTCCACTTATCGCAGTATGAATAATTTTATAATGGCCATCGCTTTTTAGAAAATAATACTTAATTCGTCTAGCATTATTATTTTCATCCGCTTTAAAAACAAATATAGGTATTTAACTAAACACCGACATCTGCAAAAGACTGCATTTGTATATTTTTATTTATAACTATAGATTCATTTCTACCGAATATAGGTAAGAAACGTCTGAAAATTTTACCATCTCCGTTGCGCAGAGGGCGAATAGCCAACTGAGATGTAGGAGGTTGCAAGTTCTATTCCGGCCGCGGAACAAATGTTTGGTCTATAGATATTTGTTCCTAGTCTGGGTGTTTATTGTTTATGTGTATGTATTTACATAATATATAATTGTATTTATGCATTCTATCGGTTATTAAGTTTACATATAATAAAAGTTTTGTTTTGTTTTGGACTGGATAGCACCGTGTGAAATGTATAGTATTATTAATTAATTTAAGCATTTCGAAAACACTAGTTTTCGATATAAAAGATTACATTATAATCGGTCCGTCCATTTAAAAGCTACGTTTCCAGAGACAGAAAAAAAGATTGGTGAAATGTACGACATCACCCTTCCCATATGGGTAAAAAGGAGTAGGTTTTTGTTTCAACCCATAGGAAATACAATACATTTATTTTTAAGCAGTTAAAAATGAATCAGAAAACAAAATGTGTTTCAATTGTTACATGAAATCAAATCATACGTTTTATGTTTGTTTTAAAACTCGATCGGAAAACAATGCGCGGGCAAATACAGTTCATTTGCATAAACCTTTACCAATATTGACCACTGTATTGTTCTTATTTAAATAATAGCTGGTACAAATTATATTTTAACCAACCACGTGTAAAATAACTACAATTTATTACTTATAATGGTCAATCTACCAGTTAAGTTAATGTCGACACATTTTAAGGAAAGGTTTATAACAATAAATCAATGCTTATTTAAATCCAATATTGATGTTGAAATTCAACAAACCGCACCGTCTAAAGATAATGACTAAAAGAATGAAAACACTTTATTATACAACACGAAAGAAACAACGATCAATATATAACACGCATAACGAAAATACAATGAGCGGTCATATTGCTAAGAAGTGATTTCTTCCAGACAACCTTTGGATGAGGAGTATGGAATATATGTGACGGCGGATTTTTAAGTTCATTATTGGATTGAAATAAACACAGATATTATACTGGATTACGGTCAGTGCCGTTCCTCAAAATTCGATTGTTTACAATTTCACCGTGTATCATCATCGTATCAACCATAAGACGTCTACTGCTGAACATAGGCCTCCCCCATTAACTTCCAGAGCAGCCGGTTTGTGCGGGCAGCACCCACCAGCTTGATTGTGGTTCGGATAAAGCAGTTTCTCTAAATTTGTGACTGTTTACAAATTCATCCTGTAGTTTTAAGAGTTGTAAAGTTCCTGTGAAAGGGCTTGCCCGGGGAAGTGCTACCGCCATACCTACTCGTATTTCTGCTGCCATTGCATTGCTGTGTTTCGGTTTGTATGGTACGGTTGCCGGCGAAATTACAGGCGTTGGTTACCACTGAACATCAGGTGGGCCATATTTTACAAGTTCGATCTCCAGGTGGTAAAAAAAAAGTTCGGTTTCTGTTACGATGTCTCTTTTTAACCCCTTTTCCTTCAGTAACTAAACAAAGAGACATTCCTAAACAAGGAACAAATAGCATGTAACAATGTTATTATTGAAACTTACTCAACAATACAATATGAAACAAGATAGGTACTGAAGATATTCAGTGAATATCGAAATTCAAATAAGCTATATGATATCTTCAATACAATCTCCTTTCGAGGGATGGTTGAATTAATCTTATGAGTAATAAATAAGGAAACTATAGATCGTTAAGGTATGAACCAGTTATGTAAAATAAAAGTAAGTATAAATAAAAAACGTAGACCATCTAGTATCAAAATTTATATGTTTAGATTCTTGGGATAGTTTTCAATTAAACATTATAAAAAAATGTACTTGAAATATTTTTTTTGTTTCTCGTTGAAACTTTGTTCGCGTTTTTTGAATCAGAAATAGCACTAATTTCCGTAGACAACCTAAGTCATGACGGGTGGCAGTTCGAATTGTTGGTCAGAAACGTTCATGAGTGAAATCTGCGCATCAGAAAATATGGCGTAGGACGGCCCTTCTAAAAATACATACATATGACCTAATAAAGATTAAAACTTTTTAAACTATCATGGTTATGAACACTATTTGTACTAAAAACGGGATTTTTACCATGATTTGTGAGTTATTTAGTATCCCGATATTTCGATGCAGTTGCATGTGCCATGATCACGGGTAAATATCGGTAATAAATAAGCTTTTAGTACTACTAAAGATTGCTTGAAAACGGGAGTGGGCTCAAGATCAGCTGCTCTGCGAATCTATGTGGAAGGCTATTGTATATTGAATATCCTTTGACTATAATTTGGCGACCGGTTTAGACGCAGGAGGTAGTGGGTTCGATTCCCGCCGCGGACCAAATGTTTGCATGATCTGCAGATATCTGTTGTTTTCTACCGGGTCTGGTTGTTTTTCTACATATTATGAGTATATATTTACAAAAAAAAAATTTTAAGTATTCTATCAGTTATCTGGTTCCCATAGTACAAGCTCTGCTTAGTTTGGGGCTAGATATCGCTATGTAAAGTGTCCAGCAATATTTATATTTATTTATTTAAAATGATGATGACAAGAACAGGCACCTCTATCAGCAATACACTTTAAAATATTGTTTACTAGCTGACCCGCCCGCGGATCCGCACGCTTGAAATTTCCCATTCCCGTGAGAACTTTAGGATAAAAACTATATAAAACACTCTTGTCAAAGTGGCGCGACACTTCATGTAAATGACTTCACGTCAATGAACGACGGTTAAATTATATGGGAATTCTTCTGTATCACTCACTCACTTTTCGTATTATGATATTTAAAAAAAACTGTCCAATTGCTTTAAATTTGTTTTCATACAAACCTTCTCCTGACAATATCGAACACATAAAAGAAAGATTTATCCAATTTGGTGCAGTCTTTTGGAAGTTATGCGCGTACAAACATTTCGGTAATTCATTTTTATTTATATACATAGATGTTAACTATGTTTTTACTCCTCCGATGTTTTATCCATAAATTACATCAGAGATTGAATTCCATTGGACTGGATTGATTAGATGTGACATTATTATATAAATTCAAAAGGGTTTTCTATTAAAAATATTGTCCGGTCAAACCGTCTTATTATTGTTGTTTTGGTGAAGCATCAAACCGAGATGGTCACTGCAGACATAACGTGTGTAAATGGGATTTCTAGGACACGAGCCTAACTCAATGTGAATCGCTTCGATACAGTCCTTAACCCATTTACTGGTAATCTCTACTGCCCAATACTCGTAAGGCCTAAATATGTGCCACCGACAATGCTATTCTTGTCTTACTTATAATCAGAAAATTATCTAGTAGAACGAAAGAAAAACATTTATTTGGGACGGAAATAAACACACACAGCACACTAAGTAAGGTACATACAAAAAAAACATAATTATACATACAAAAAAAACAATACCTAATAAATGTGTGTTTCACAATTATACCTAAACGATGGACGTCACAAAAAGGCATCCAACTCAGCATTAGCTAGTAAGTAGTTCTATTTGACACGCTAAGAATGAGAAGTCATAATAATATTATTTCATGCGTCCTGTAGATGGAACATGCTTATGGCCCCGATGGTAAGTGGTAACCTTCGCTTTCTATTTCGTGTTGAATTTATCTATTATGATGAATTTAATCTCTGTTGTCATAGGCGATTAGCTGGCTAAGATGAGACCCAAAAGGCGATTTGATTCCCACTGCAGGATAAAATAAATGTTTGTATGGTCTGCAAATACATTTTTTGATACAGTTGTACCCTCAATTACTGATCGAGCAAAGCGAGATCTACCAATCAACTTGGGCAAACCAGCGTTGTATGTATGTATGTTTGTCCGAAGATAACTTTCGAAGCGTTGATCCGATCATCGTGGAATTTGACATATACGTAGGAAATATTGGCACAATCTTGGTGTGACTAAATGAACTAAAACAGTTCGGGTGTTGTAGAGGTATTGGGGTTCAAGAGGGGTAAAAAATAAGAAAATGAGTCTATTAGGTCAAGTGGGATGTCAAATGAAAGGTCTTCATTAGCAAATTTCAACCTTGTTTTTATTTTTAGTTTAATTTTTGTAGATTTTGTAATTCACAGGGTACACCAATGACTCCACAATGCTGAAATTTGATATTCGTGTAGCTTTAGTGACACAAATATAGGCAAAAGTCTGACATCCAGAATAATTGCATTTTGTACCCCAAAAAAGATTAACTACTTTATAGGAACTCCCGTTACCTGTAATTTGAATGAAACTGTAGGTCAAGCAAAGTGGTTGTTTATTTCGTGGCACTATTTTGATAGTCAACGATTACGAATAATATATTTTTGTTTTTATGGGAGATTCGCGAGATCTCAGTTCGGGGCGAACCACTAATTATGATTCCTGTGACAGAAGGAATTCTAGTGTATATCCATACTAATATTATAAATGCGAAAGTAACTCTGTGTGTTTGTAAGTTTGTTTGTTTGTTACCTTTTTACGACTAAAGGGTTGAACGGATCGTAATAAAATTGGCAAGAAGAAAGATTTTATCTTACATAGGCTATCTTTTATTTAAAAAAATAATCTAGAAAGGGGTGAAATGGGGTTGAAAGTTCCATATAATTTAACCGTCGTTAATTGACGTGAAGTCATTTACATGAAGTGTCGCGTCACTTTGACATTTCATTCTGCATTTGATTTCTTTGATAATATAATTTATATGACAGAACAAAGTTTGGCGGGTCAGCTAGTTAGGAATACGTTTATGTATCATTGACCGCCCATTGTGCATTTAAATTGTTTTTAGTTTTTAAGTATATTTTTTATAGCCATACTAATATATATACATGTATATATTTTTTGTATAAATTATAGGCTAACGTTTGACCACGATCTCGCCTGATCTACGATGATGCAGTCTACGATGGTACAAGCTTGCTTAGAAGAAACCTATCCACTCGCGACTTGAAGATCCCTAGGTTGTAGTTATCAGGAAAAACAGACTCAGGCAAGGCGTTCCACACCTTGGCGGTGCGCATAATACAGGTGGAAGAGTACCGCTTTGTTCATATGGGAGGTGTGTCTACCATGTAGCGATGGCGCATCGCGGAGCGTCTGGTTGTCCGATGATAGAATGGAATAATATTACAAATTCGAAAATAACTCTGTCCCTCTGTCTATCTGTCTTTATGTCTCTCTGTCTCTTTCTATCTGTTTGTTACAATTTCACGAATAAACGGCTGGACCGATTTCGATGAAATTTGGTATATTCAAGATTATGACCGCGATTAAGACATAGGCTACTTTATATCCAACTCCGCAGAAGGACGATAATATTTTTATTGAGAAACCACGCGTGCGAAGACGCGGGCAGGTCAGCATGTTGCTTTTTTGTGATAAGCATATTACCGAGTTATACCTGACTATCCAAATGTGAATGTTGAGTGCAATTTATTTATTTCTGATTACTCATTTCTAATTTTGATTCTGATGCTTTTATTTGACACTCATCCTCGCAGAATAAAGGACATGAAAAGAAAATTTAATCATAGGGATTTAATTTTCAAGAATGATAATAATGTAGCATTCCACGTTATTCAAACCAAATCCCATTTAATACTCAACCAAAGCTTTTGAGATATTATAATTTCCAAATTAACTACGAGAACACAGTGTATCTTAATTTACATAAGGCTGATTAACATAATATTATATCCTTAGCTTTTATACTCCCTATCAAGATATTCCAAGGTAACTCTACGAAACATGTTCTACATTTCTCTTGGAACATAGCCTCATCGAATGCTTCTGTCAGAATAAACAGACTTCATGTAGGTTTAGTCTGACAGACTTCCTAAAGTCTCAAACATAAGATACAGGATGTGCTAGAAATTAGAGTCGAACAAGGTCGCCAGCAAGTAGGGATAGTTATAATAGGGAAGGCATAATATCTGTTTCTAGAACAGGTTGTATGTTCTACGATTAACTTGGTTTTAAAATTATACCTAGACATTTTTGTTGTGACAGATAAAATTAAATCTTTAAAACTACTGGTTTGCCCCGAACTAAGATATTGCGAGTCTCCAAAAAACAAAAAAAAACATTACTCATAATCTTTGACTAATTATATACTGCCAAGAAATGAAGAACCAAATAACTTGACCTACAGTTTCATTCAAATTACAAGTAACGGGAGTTCATGTTAATTGGTTATTGTTTTTAGGGGTATAAAAACAGTTATTCTGGATTGCAGACTTTTCCCTATATTTGTGTTACTAAAGCTACGAGAATACCAAATTGCAGCACTGTGGAGTCACTGGTGTACCCTGTGAATTTCGTCAAAGTTCAGTTTTCATTATGTCTAAAAACTCAAAAACTAAAAGGTTAAACTAAAAATAATGAAGTTGAAATGTACTAATGAAGACCTTTCATTAAACGTCCCATTTTACCTAATAGTTGATTTTTTTTTACCCCTCTTGAACCCCGAATCTCAACAACCTCCAAACATTTTTAGCTCATTTAATCACACCAGGATTGTGACAACACTACCTACATTTATATCAAATTTCACGATGATCAGATCGTTGCTTTGAAAGTTATCCTCGGACAAAGAAACATACATACAACGCTGATTTGCCCAAGTTGATTTGGAGATCTCGCTTCGTTCGATCAATAAGTCGAATTGGCATGTAAAAAGTACAATTTAATTATCCTCAACTCATTATAAACCCGTAAATTCACGTCAAACGAATATAGTTTAGAACCATGTCAATTAATCTAGCTTTTTTTTAAAAACAATCGCGGCCGAATCTGTTCCTCCGCTTGGGAACTGCGATGCGACAGATTGACAGACTCATAGACAGATATAGGCGGCAAACTTATAGCACCCCTCTTTTTGCAGAGGGGGGCTTAAAATTTCCTATAGTTGTTTGTTTTGTTTGAGACTTGCATTTGACATACTTTCAAATACAGCTTGTATATTACAGCTGGTTGAGTTGAAAGCCGGGTTTATCTTGCCAAAGCCACTTCAAACCTCGATTTTTCAAACATGCATCATTTACATGAACATTTTGAGGATACATCTAGTACAAGGTTGCTGCATTTTTAGAGGTTAAACGGTAGAGAATGAATTGCAATTTGGCATACAAGGAATAAAACTCTCGTGGCATAACTTGGTTGGCTGTTCCAGATCAAGGTTTGGAGGTCACGAGTGGTTTTACAAATAGCACGGGCCAATTTTAGTCATGCAATTATGGCACAATGAAATTTCGCCGTGTAAATAACAATTCAACTTGCCCGCAGGTAGCTAATAAAATTTAACGATCAAATTAGACCATAGCTTTCGATTTTGTATCGTGTATGTCAAGCGGTGAGCGATACTACCTGTTCGTACGATTGAAGTGGATAAGCTGGTAACTTGTTGCTTGATTAAAATTGACCAGTATTACGATATTTGGGAATTTTAGAGTCGCTTTGCCTAGGGTTAATAGTTAGCCGTGCGGGCTAACCGCTAACGCTAGCCGAATCACATCACAAAGCCGCACATCCGAACGCAGTTGATTTAAATCGCAATGGTAATTTTATTCAATACAGAATCAAAAATTAATGGCGTTCCGATTTTGCATGCTGTATGGATTATTGATATTTCATACTGTGATGTTTACAAGAGTTTTTGTACTAAAATTCAATCAACTTGGGCTCTGTATTTTTGCGAGATGCAGCATGACGGATATCTAATAAGTTTTTTTTATGCTACATGGAGATGAAACAAGCATATGGCCCACCTGATGTTAAGTGGTAACTATCGCCTATAACAGAGAATTGCTTCGTAGTTCACGCACCTTAGAATGTGCCATACGATGTACTGCCTTGCGTCCAATAACCTGAAGCATACAGGTGTAAAGCCTCATGTGCCTGAAATGTCACCGGCAACCCTTCAAACCGAAACACAGCAATGCTGCTTGGCGGCAGAAATAGGTATGATGGCAGTACTTCCCCGGACGAGTCCCTTCACAAGAAACTCTACTACTCTTAATAAGTTAATAGCAAAGCAGCGTTTAATAAAATAATAAATGCCAAAGTAGAATAATTTTCCCATGCCACCCACCGGAGCAACTGAGTTGGACCGCACAAAGCCCGATTTGTTTGAATTTCAGTACGAAAGCTCTAATCGAACGAAATACCAATAATCCATACAGCATACAAAATTCGTTGTAATTTGCATCCGCGGGCTTTATGCTTAGTCTGCCTTCGTGTTTTGCACGTCCCAGCGTACTATCCTAAAAATAGCGTCATTTTAGAAAACAGACTTTTGAGAGACTGCCTATTGTTGAAAAAGTAATAAGTATTTTAATTTTTTTTTTTCATGACAACACAGAGTGACACTCGCATCAGACTTATAAATGAACCTTCGGGGGTTAAAAATCAACCTTCTCATACTATGAGATTGCGGCGTCTTTAAACAATGCAGTTTATGTAAAACGGTGGATTTGTGTTTTAAAGTTGAATTGAGTGTAAAGAATGATTAGAAGAATAAACACGGATTAGCTCTGCCTATGATTTAGAAGAACAATGCGTTTTTGTTTTAATCAAATAATAATACAGTAAAATTTAATTTCATGTTATATAAAAAATTACACAGATTCACAGGCCCACCATTACTTAAAGACATCTGCTTGCAAATTTATCCTGTCGCATAACCACAAAAGTTTTGACAACCGAATAAATTTTTCAATTAGTTCGACGTCTCGTCAGGCTTCTCGTCTTCTGATGCGCATTTAATACTCAAATAGGGTATTAAGTTTCAAAGTTATTGTTTATTTACGCTGTATTGATTATTTTTACTCAAAACAGCTTTAATAAGATAGAAATTGATTTGTTACCAACAATAATCAGGAATAGCCTTGGTATTAGCAATTTCCTGGCACTGTTATGCTTTTTTCTTTTTAATTCTTTATTCTGTGCGCGCATAAGTTATGTGCTAAGCCAGAACACTGTAGTCAAGATAAGTATTTATTTTAATTATTTTTTATGTGTTTAAATAAATAAATATAGAAGGCCCACATTTATAAAGATACAATCGACACATTAAGGCTTATTATGTAGCATTATTTTATCTTATATATTATCCACCAGAACGAAGTGGAAAGAGAAAACGAGAAAAGCAGACCCCACCATCAAATGGGAATAATAATTGCTTAGGAGAGAGAGATATATATATTTATAATATTATCCTCCAATCCAACGGACAAAAGCCCAGCAGTAGCAAGACTTGAACTATGGTTCTGTGGCGTCATCCTCGATACACCGAGTCCGTCCCCTTAGTGCGACCCTGCGCTGCGGGGTTCGGCGCGGGACGCGACGGAGGAGGTCTACGGAGCGCACTTGCGCCGGCGACGCGGACACACTCACCTAGCGCCTCGCGACGGGGTACACGTACCGCTCTTGCTCAGCCGCTCGCGCCTTTTACTCGCTAATTCTAAAGCATAATTCATATCGCATCACTTCATTTAATTTGTATTGTACTGTATCGTTTCATTCTTCCTTCTAACGTCTGTAACTATCTACTATCCTCATTAAACTCCGTAAATCATACTGCTGTTTCATATTCATCGCCCGGCCTACCGGCTACCTAGCAGAACACCTAGGACAGTATAAGAAACGCTTCACTGGTGACCCCGAACGAAGAAGATGAGGAAGTCTGACGAAGAACAGCCTCGACGTTCAGAAGCCGCACTTACGGGACAACAATCGGGACTATGGAGAGTGGGCGTGCGAGTACCCCCATTTTGGCCCGAGGAACCGGCCGTTTAGTTTGCACAGATTGAAGGTCAGTTCTCCATTTCAAATATTACTTCTGACCAGACCAAGTTTTACTACGTCGTTGGTCAGTTAGATCCTCAATATGCGGCGGAAGTGAAAGATGTCATTTTAAACCCGCCAGAAAGCGGTAAATACGACAAATTGAAAACCGAGCTTATAAAACGACTAGAGGTTGCGTTGTGCGCGAGCTGCTCGCAGCTCGCGTGTTTTTCTTTTAGTCGAAGAAGTAATTAAAGAGGATATCGAGCTGTTAAAAGCCATCAAAGAGGATATCCATGTGTAAGAAGCAGTCAAAGACGATATCGAAATGGAAGAAGCAATCAAATCAAAGAGGATTTCCAAGTGGAAGCAGCAATCAAAGATGATATCAAAGTGGAAGAAGCAATCAAAGAGGATATTGAAGTGAAAGAAGCAATCAAATAGGATATCGAAGTAGCAGAAACAATCAAAGAGGAAATTAAAGTTGAGGAAGAAATCAAAGAGGATACCAAGGTGGTAGAAGCATTCTAAGAGGATGACGAAGTAAAAAAAGCAATCAAAGACGATATCGAAGTGGAAGAAGCAATCCAATGGATATTGAAGATGAAGAAGGAATAAAAGAGGATATCGAAGCGGAACAAGCAATCGTAGAGGATATCAAAGTTAAAGAAGCAATCGAAGAGGATACCAATGTGGAAGAAGCAATCAAAGAGGATATCGAAGTGGAACAAGCAATCAAAGAGAAAAAAATTGGATGTTCCAAAATGATCATGATAATGGTTGTATAAAAAAAATTGAACGTTGCAAAAAAGATCATGATGAACGTTGCATAAAAAAAAATCTGGACGTTCCAAAATGATCATGATTGACGTTGCATAATATAAATGTATGTTGCAAAATAATAATGATCAAAAATTTGTACTAATATTTTTTCAAAGTTTGCTAGTGCTATCTCTTCCCGTTTAGAAGATACGAGCGATTAAAGTTTTGTAAGAAAAATCATAAATTTTTTGATTGGATATCGAAGTGGAAGAAACTATCAAAGAGAATGTTGAAGTGGAAGAAGCAATCAAATAGGATATCGAAGTGGCAGAAACAATCAAAGAGGAAATTGAAGTTGAGTAAGCAATCAAAGAGGATACCGAGGCGGTAGAAGCATTCAAAGAAGATGACGAAGTGAAAAAAGCAATCAAAGACGATATCGAAGTGGGAGAAGCAATCAAAGAGGATATCGAAGTTAAAGAAGCAGTCAAAGATGATGTCGAAGTGGAAAAAACATTCAAAGAAGATGACGAAGTGAGAGAAGCATTCAAAAAGGATGTCAAGGTTGACAATAAAAAAACAGTTGCACCAAAAATTTATACCAATATTTTGTACAAGTTTGCTAGGGCTATCTCTTCCCGTTTAGAAGATACGAGCGATTGAAGTTTTGTATGAAAGACCACAATTTTGTAGAGAGCATAATGAAGTAACTGAAGCAATTAAAGAGGATATGAAAGTAGAAGAAGCATTTTAAAGGGATAACGAAGTGGAACATGCAAAAATAGAAGATGTCGAGGCGGAAGAAACAATCAAAGAGGATATCGAAGTGGAAGAAGCAATCAAAGAGGGTATCGAAGTGGAAGAAGCCATCACAGAGGATATCGAAGTGAAAATGCTATCAAAGACGATATCGAAGATGAAGACGCAATCAAAGAGAATAATGCAGTGCAAGAAGCAATCAAAAGGAAATCGAAGATGATATTGAAGTGGAAGCAGTAAACAAAGAGGATATTGAAGTGGGAGAAGCAATCAAATAGGATATCGAAGTAGCAAAAACAATCAAAGAGGAAATTGAAGTTGACTAAGAAATCAAAGAGGATACCGAGTTGGTAGAAGTATTCAAAGAGGATGACGAAGTGAAAAAAGCAATCAAAGACGATATCGAAGTGAAAGAAATAGTCAAAGACGATATCAAAATGGAACAAGCAATCAAAGCGGATATCGAAGTGGAAGAAGCAATCAAAGAGGATATCAAAGTGGAAGAAGCCATCACAGGATATCGAAGTAAAAATGCAATCAAAAACGATATCAAATATGAAGACGCAATCAAAGAAAATATTGCAGTGCAAGAAGCAATCAAACGGAAATCAAAGAGGAAGGAGCCCTTACAGAGGATACCGAAGTGAAAATGCCATCAAAGAGGATATCAAAGATGAAGAAGCAATCCAATGGATATTGAAGATGAAGAAGGAATAAAAGAGGATATCGAAGTGGAACAAGCAATCGTAGAGGATATCAAAGTTAAAGAAGCAATCAAATAGGATATCAATGTGGAAGAAGCAATCAAAGAGGATATCGAAGTGGAACAAGCAATCAAAGAGAAAAAAATTGGATGTTCCAAAATGATCATGATAATAGTTGTATAAAAAAATTGAACGTTGCAAAAAAGATCATGATGAACGTTGCATAAAAAAAAATCTGGACGTTCCAAAATGATCAGGATTGACGTTGCATAATATAAATGTACGTTGTAAAATGATAATGATAAAAAATTTGAACTAATATTTTGTCAAAGTTTGCTAGTGCTATCTCTTCCCGTTTAGAAGATACGAGCGATTAAAGTTTTGTAAGAAAAATCATAAATTTGTTGATTGGATATCGAAGTGGAAGAAACTATCAAAGAGAATGTTGAAGTGGAAGAAGCAATCAAATAGGATATCGAAGTGGCAGAAACAATCAAAGAGGAAATTGAAGTTGAGTAAGCAATCAAAGAGGATACCAAGGTGGTAGAAGCATTCAAAGAAGATGACGAAGTGAAAAAGCAATCAAAGACGATATCGAAATGGAAGAAGCAGTCAAAGACGATATCGAAGTGGGAGAAGCAATCAAAGAGGATATCGAAGTTAAAGAAGCAGTCAAAGATGATGTCGAAGTGGAAAAAACATTCAAAGAAGATGACGAAGTGAGAGAAGCATTCAAAAAGGATGTCAAGGATGACAATAAAAAAACAGTTCCACCAAAAATTTATACCAATATTTTGTACAAGTTTGCTAGGGCTATCTCTTCGCGTTTAGAAGATATGAGCGATTGAAGTTTTGTATGAAACACCACAATTTTGTAGAGCGCATAATGAAGTAACTGAAGCAATTAAAGAGGATATGAAGTAGAAGAAGCATTTTAAAAGGATAACGAAGTGGAACATGCAAAAATAGAAGATGTCGAGGCGGAAGAAACAATCAAAGAGGATATCGAAGTGGAAGAAGCAATCAAAGAGGGTATCGAAGTGGAAGAAGCCATCACAGAGGATATCGAAGTGAAAATGCTATCAAAGACGATATCGAAGATGAAGACGCAATCAAAGAGAATAATGCAGTGCAAGAAGCAATCAAAAGGAAATCGAAGATGATATTGAAGTGGAAGCAGTAAACAAAGAGGATATTGAAGTGGGAGAAGCAATCAAATAGGATATCGAAGTAGCAAAAACAATCAAAGAGGAAATTGAAGTTGACTAAGAAATCAAAGAGGATACCGAGTTGGTAGAAGTATTCAAAGAGGATGACGAAGTGAAAAAAGCAATCAAAGACGATATCGAAGTGAAAGAAATAGTCAAAGACGATATCAAAATGGAACAAGCAATCAAAGCGGATATCGAAGTGGAAGAAGCAATCAAAGAGGATATCAAAGTGGAAGAAGCCATCACAGGATATCGAAGTAAAAATGCAATCAAAAACGATATCAAATATGAAGACGCAATCAAAGAAAATATTGCAGTGCAAGAAGCAATCAAACGGAAATCAAAGAGGAAGGAGCCCTTACAGAGGATACCGAAGTGAAAATGCCATCAAAGAGGATATCAAAGATGAAGAAGCAATCCAATGGATATTGAAGATGAAGAAGGAATAAAAGAGGATATCGAAGTGGAACAAGCAATCGTAGAGGATATCAAAGTTAAAGAAGCAATCAAATAGGATATCAATGTGGAAGAAGCAATCAAAGAGGATATCGAAGTGGAACAAGCAATCAAAGAGAAAAAAATTGGATGTTCCAAAATGATCATGATAATAGTTGTATAAAAAAATTGAACGTTGCAAAAAAGATCATGATGAACGTTGCATAAAAAAAAATCTGGACGTTCCAAAATGATCAGGATTGACGTTGCATAATATAAATGTACGTTGTAAAATGATAATGATAAAAAATTTGAACTAATATTTTGTCAAAGTTTGCTAGTGCTATCTCTTCCCGTTTAGAAGATACGAGCGATTAAAGTTTTGTAAGAAAAATCATAAATTTGTTGATTGGATATCGAAGTGGAAGAAACTATCAAAGAGAATGTTGAAGTGGAAGAAGCAATCAAATAGGATATCGAAGTGGCAGAAACAATCAAAGAGGAAATTGAAGTTGAGTAAGCAATCAAAGAGGATACCAAGGTGGTAGAAGCATTCAAAGAAGATGACGAAGTGAAAAAGCAATCAAAGACGATATCGAAATGGAAGAAGCAGTCAAAGACGATATCGAAGTGGGAGAAGCAATCAAAGAGGATATCGAAGTTAAAGAAGCAGTCAAAGATGATGTCGAAGTGGAAAAAACATTCAAAGAAGATGACGAAGTGAGAGAAGCATTCAAAAAGGATGTCAAGGATGACAATAAAAAAACAGTTCCACCAAAAATTTATACCAATATTTTGTACAAGTTTGCTAGGGCTATCTCTTCGCGTTTAGAAGATATGAGCGATTGAAGTTTTGTATGAAACACCACAATTTTGTAGAGCGCATAATGAAGTAACTGAAGCAATTAAAGAGGATATGAAGTAGAAGAAGCATTTTAAAAGGATAACGAAGTGGAACATGCAAAAATAGAAGATGTGGAGGCGGAAGAAACCATAAAAGAGGATGACGAAGTGTAACAAGCAATCAAAGATAATATTCGAATAGTGGATGTCGCATAATAATAAAAAAAATGACGTTCCAAAATGATCATAGTGGATGAGGCATAAATAAAAAAAATTGATGTTCCAAAATGATCACAATGGATGTTGCATAATAAAAAAAAATTGACGTTCCAAAAGTGATCATTGTGGATGAGGCATAATTAAAAAAAAAAATTGACGTTCCAAAATGATCATTGCGGATGAGGCATAATTAAAAAAATTGATGTTCCAAAATTATCACAGTGGATGTTGCATAATAAAAAAAAAGAAATTGACGTTCCAAAATGATCATTGTGGATGAGGCATAATTTAAAAAAAAATGATTTTCCAAAATGATCACAAAGGATTTTGCATAATAAAAAAAATGACGTTCCAAAAGTGATCATTGTGGATGAGGCATAATTTAAAACAAAATGATGTTCCAAAATGATCACAAAGGATTTTGCATAGTAAAAAAAAAATTGACGTTCCAAAAGTGATCATTGTGGATGAGGCATAATTAAAAAAAATTGATTTTCCAAAATGATCACAAAGGATTTTGCATAATAAAAAAAAAAAATTGACGTTCCAAAATGATCATTGTGGATGAGGCATAATTTAAAACAAAATGATGTTCCAAAATGATCACAAAGGATTTTGCATAGTAAAAAAAAAATTTACGTTCCAAAAGTGATCATTGTGGATGAGGCATAATTTAAAAAAATTGATTTTCCAAAATGATCACAGTGGATGATGCATTATAAAAAAATAAAAAATAATTGACGTTCCAAAGTGATCATTGTGGATGAGGCGTAATTAAAAAAATTATGTACCAAAATAATCACAGTGGATGTTGCATAATAAAAAAAATAAAAAATAATTGACGTTCCAAAGTGATCATTGTGGATGAGGCATAATTAAAAAAAATGATGTACCAAAATGATCACAGTGGATGATGCATAATAAAAAAATAAAAAATAATTGACGTTTCAAAGTGATCATTGTGGATGAGGCGTAATTAAAAAAATGATGTACCAAAATGATCACAGTGGATGTTGCATAATAAAAAAAAAAAAATGACGTTTCAAAGTGATCATTGTGGATGAGGCATAATTGAAAAAAAAATGATGTTACAAAATGATCACAGTGGATGATGCATAATAAAAAAAAAATAATTGACGTTCCAAAGTAATCATTGTGGATGAGGCATAATTAAAAAAATGATGTACCAAAATGATCACAGTGGATGTTGCATAATAAAAAAAAAAAATGACGTTTCAAAGTGATCATTGTGGATGAGGCATAATTAAAAAAATGATGTACCAAAATGATCACAGTGGATGTTGCATAATAAAAAAAAAAAAATGACGTTTCAAAGTGATCATTGTGGATGAGGCATAATTTAAAAAATGTGGATGTTCCAAAATAAACATGATGAACGTTGCATACTAAAAAAAAAAAAAAAAATTGGATGTTCCAAAATGATGATGATGACCTTTGCAAAAACTATGAAAGTTATCTCATGTCCCTCCACCACCATTATATAGAATCAAGCAAATTTACAGTAATTTTATAGTACACACAAGCCGTGGGCTCCCTACAAAAACAGTATGAAAATTACGGCAAACGAAATTTACGGTTTACGGTATTCATACAGAAATATTTTGTATGGGACAATTTTTTTTTTGTATGAAAGACCATTTTTTTTTCATGGAACCGGATATAAAAAAATGTCCTCTGCAACATTAGTTTTTGCGCCAACGCTGTAAGACCTATACTTTCCGAGATACGAGGTGGATGGGAGCGAATGGGGGACAAAAGGTGTACTTTAGGATTTATTCCCAACTCATCGGAACTCCCTCTATACGATCCCACCAAACATTTTCACCCTACGAGGTGGCATCTGGGAGAACAAACATGTCAATGAGTCAGTCAGTCAGTCAGTCAGTGAGTGGTAATCGAGCTTTATATAATATAACTAGAGGTTGCGTTGTGCGCGAGCTGCTCGCAGCTCGCGTGTTTTTCTTTTAGTCGAAGAAGTAATTAAAGAGGATATCGAGCTGTTAAAAGCCATCAAAGAGGATATCCATGTGTAAGAAGCAGTCAAAGACGATATCGAAATGGAAGAAGCAATCAAATCAAAGAGGATTTCCAAGTGGAAGCAGCAATCAAAGATGATATCGAAGTGGAAGAAGCAATCAAAGAGGATATTGAAGTGAAAGAAGCAATCAACTAAGATATCGAAGTAGCAGAAACAATCAAAGAGGAAATTAAAGTTGAGGAAGAAGTCAAAGAGGATACCAAGGTGGTAGAAGCATTCTAAGAGGATGAAGAAGTAAAAAAAGCAATCAA
Organism: Philereme transversata; assembly: GCA_963924445.1. Lineage (NCBI taxonomy): Eukaryota > Metazoa > Arthropoda > Insecta > Lepidoptera > Geometridae > Philereme > Philereme transversata. Next base: position 15,949,482 of record OZ004345.1, read on the forward strand.
AGACGATATCGAAGTGGATGAAGCAATCCAATGGATATTGAAGATGAAGAAGGAATAAAAGAGGATATCGAAGCGGAACAAGCAATCGTAGAGGATATCAAAGTTAAAGAAGCAATCAAAGAGGATACCAATGTGGAAGAAGCAATCAAAGAGGATATCGAAGTGGAACAAGCAATCAAAGAGGGTATCGAAGTGGAAGAAGCCATCACAGAGGATATCGAAGTGAAAATGCTATCAAAGACGATATCGAAGATGAAGACGCAATCAAAGAGAATAATGCAGTGCAAGAAGCAATCAAAAGGAAATCGAAGATGATATCGAAGTGGAAGGAGTAAACAAAGAGGATATTGAAGTGGGAGAAGCAATCAAATAGGATATCGAAGTAGCAAAAACAATCAAAGAGGAAATTGAAGTTGACTAAGGAATCAAAGAGTATACCGAGTTGGTAGAAGTATTCAAAGAGGATGACGAAGTGAAAAAAGCAATCAAAGACGATATCGAAGTGAAAGAAATAGTCAAAGACGATATCAAAATGGAACAAGCAATCAAAGCGGATATCGAAGTGGAAGAAGCAATCAAAGAGGATGTCAAAGTGGAAGAAGCCATCACAGGATATCGAAGTAAAAATGCAATCAAAAACGATATCGAATATGAAGACGCAATCAAAAAAAATATTGCAGTGCAAGAAGCAATCAAACGGAAATCAAAGAGGAAGGAGCCCTTACAGAGGATACCGAAGTGAAAATGCCATCAAAGAGGATATCAAAGATGAAGAAGCAATCCAATGGATATTGAAGATGAAGAAGGAATAAAAGAGGATATCGAAGTGGAACAAGCAATCGTAGAGGATATCAAAGTTAAAGAAGCAATCAAATAGGATATCAATGTGGAAGAAGCAATCAAAGAGGATATCGAAGTGGAACAAGCAATCAAAGAGAAAAAAATTGGATGTTCGAAAATGATCATGATAATAGTTGTATAAAAAAAATTGAACGTTGCAAAAAAGATCATGATGAACGTTGCATAAAAAAATCTGGACGTTCCAAAATGATCAGGATTGACGTTGCATAATATAAATGTATGTTGTAAAATGATAATGATCAAAAATTTGTACTAATATTTTGTCAAAGTTTGCTAGTGCTATCTCTTCCCGTTTAGAAGATACGAGCGATTAAATTTTTGTAAGAAAAATCATAAATTTGTTGATTGGATATCGAAGTGGAAGAAACTATCAAAGAGAATGTTGAAGTGGAAGAAGCAATCAAATAGGATATCGAAGTGGCAGAAACAATCAAAGAGGAAATTGAAGTTGAGTAAGCAATCAAAGAGGATACCGAGGCGGTAGAAGCATTCAAAGAAGATGACGAAGTGAAAGAGCAATCAAAGACGATATCGAAATGGAAGAAGCAGTCAAAGAGGATATCGAAGTGGGAGAAGCAATCAAAGAGGATATCGAAGATAAAGAAGCAGTCAAAGATGATGTCGAAGTGGAAAAAACATTCAAAGAAGATGACGAAGTGAGAGAAGCATTCAAAAAGGATGTCAAGGATGACAATAAAAAAACAGTTGCACCAAAAATTTATACCAATATTTTGTACAAGTTTGCTAGGGCTATCTCTTCCCGTTTAGAAGATACGAGCGGTTGAAGTTTTGTATGAAAGACCACAATTTTGTAGAGAGCATAATGAAGTAACTGAAGCAATTAAAGAGGATATGAAAGTAGAAGAACCATTTTAAAGGGATAACGAAGTGGAACATGCAAAAATAGAAGATGTCGAGGCGGAAGAAACAATCAAAGAGGATATCGAAGTGGAAGAAGCAATCAAAGAGGGTATCGAAGTGGAAGAAGCCATCACAGAGGATATCGAAGTGAAAATGCTATCAAAGACGATATCGAAGATGAAGACGCAATCAAAGAGAATAATGCAGTGCAAGAAGCAATCAAAAGGAAATCGAAGATGATATCGAAGTGGAAGGAGTAAACAAAGAGGATATTGAAGTGGGAGAAGCAATCAAATAGGATATCGAAGTAGCAAAAACAATCAAAGAGAAAATTGAAGTTGACTAAGGAATCAAAGAGGATACCGAGTTGGTAGAAGTATTCAAAGAGGATGACGAAGTGAAAAAAGCAATCAAAGACGATATCGAAGTGAAAGAAATAGTCAACGACGATATCAAAATGGAACAAGCAATCAAAGCGGATATCGAAGTGGAAGAAGCAATCAAAGAGGATATCAAAGTGGAAGAAGCCATCACAGGATATCGAAGTAAAAATGCAATCAAAAACGATATCGAATATGAAGACGCAATCAAAGAAAATATTGCAGTGCAAGAAGCAATCAAACGGAAATCAAAGAGGAAGGAGCCCTTACAGAGGATACCGAAGTGAAAATGCCATCAAAGAGGATATCAAAGATGAAGAAGCAATCCAATGGATATTGAAGATGAAGAAGGAATAAAAGAGGATATCGAAGTGGAACAAGCAATCGTAGAGGATATCAAAGTTAAAGAAGCAATCAAATAGGATATCAATGTGGAAGAAGCAATCAAAGAGGATATCGAAGTGGAACAAGCAATCAAAGAGAAAAAAATTGGATGTTCCAAAATGATCATGATAATAGTTGTATAAAAAAAATTTAACGTTGCAAAAAAGATCATGATGAACGTTGCATAAAAAAAATCTGGACGTTCCAAAATGATCAGGATTGACGTTGCATAATATAAATGTATGTTGTAAAATGATAATGATCAAAAATTTGTACTAATATTTTGTCAAAGTTTGCTAGTGCTATCTCTTCCCGTTTAGAAGATACGAGCGATTAAAGTTTTGTAAGAAAAATCATAAATTTGTTGATTGGATATCGAAGTGGAAGAAACTATCAAAGAGAATGTTGAAGTGGAAGAAGCAATCAAATAGGATATCGAAGTGGCAGAAACAATCAAAGAGGAAATTGAAGTTGAGTAAGCAATCAAAGAGGATACCAAAGTGGTAGAAGCATTCAAAGAAGATGACGAAGTGAAAAAGCAATCAAAGACGATATCGAAATGGAAGAAGCAGTCAAAGACGATATCGAAGTGGGAGAAGCAATCAAAGAGGATATCGAAGTTAAAGAAGCAGTCAAAGATGATGTCGAAGTGGAAAAAACATTCAAAGAAGATGACGAAGTGAGAGAAGCATTCAAAAAGGATGTCAAGGATGACAATAAAAAAACAGTTCCACCAAAAGTTTATACCAATATTTTGTACAAGTTTGCTAGGGCTATCTCTTCCCGCTTAGAAGATATGAGCGATTGAAGTTTTGTATGAAACACCACAATTTTGTAGAGCGCATAATGAAGTAACTGAAGCAATTAAAGAGGATATGAAGTAGAAGAAGCATTTTAAAAGGATAACGAAGTGGAACATGCAAAAATAGAAGATGTGGAGGCGGAAGAAACAATAAAAGAGGATGACGAAGTGTAACAAGCAATCAAAGAGAATATTCGAATAGTGGATGTCGCATAATAAAAAAAAATTGACGTTCCAAAATGATCATAGTGGATGAGGCATAAATAAAAAAAAAATGATGTTCCAAAATGATCACAGTGGATGTTGCATAATAAAAAAAAAATTGACGTTCCAAAAGTGATCATTGTGGATGAAGCATAATTTAAAAAAAAATTGACGTTCCAAAATGATCATTGCGGATGAGGCATAATTAAAAAAAATTGACGTTCCAAAGTGATCATTGTGGATGAGGCGTAATTAAAAAAAATTGACGTTCCAAAATGATCATAGTGGATGAGGCATAAATAAAAAAAAATTGATGTTCCAAAATTATCACAGTGGATGTTGCATAATAAAAAAAAAGAAATTGACGTTCCAAAATGATCATTGTGGATGAGGCATAATTAAAAAAAATGATGTTCCAAAATGATCACAGTGGATGTTGCATAATAAAAAATAATTGACGTTCCAAAGTGATCATTGTGGATGAGGCGTAATTAAAAAAATGATGTACCAAAATGATCACAGTGGATGTTGCATAATAAAAAAAATAATAATTGACGTTCCAAAGTGATCATTGTGGATGAGGCATAATTAAAAAAATTGATGTACCAAAATATCACAGTGGATGTTGCATAATAAAAAAAAATTGACGTTCCAAAGTGATCATAGTGGATGAGGCATAATTGAAAAAAAAATGATGTTACAAAATGATCACAGTGGATGATGCATAATAAAAAAAAATAATAATTCACGTTCCAAAGTGATCATTGTGGATGAGGCATAATTAAAAAAATGATGTACCAAAATGATCACAGTGGATGTTGCATAATAAAAAAAAAATGACGTTTCAAAGTGATCATTGTGGATGAGGCATAATTGAAAAAAAAAATGATGTTACAAAATGATCACAGTGGATGATGCATAATAAAAAAAAAAATTGACGTTCCAAAGTGATCATTGTGGATGAGGCATAATTAAAAAAATGATGTACCAAAATGATCACAGTGGATGTTGCATAATAAAAAAAAATGACGTTTCAAAGTGATCATTGTGGATGAGGCATAATTAAAAAAATGTGGATGTTCCAAAATAAACATGATGAACGTTGCATACTAAAAAAAAAAAAAAAATTGGATGTTCCAAAATGATGATGATGACCTTTGCAAAAACTATGAAAGTTATCTCATGTCCCTCCACCACCATTATATAGAATCAAGCAAATTTACAGTAATTTTATAGTACACACAAGCCGTGGGCTCCCTACAAAAACAGTATGAAAATTACGGCAAACGAAATTTACGGTTTACGGTATTCATACAGAAATATTTTGTATGGGACAATTTTTTTTTGTATGAAAGACCATTTTTTTTTCATGGAACCGGATATAAAAAAATGTCCTCTGCAACATTAGTTTTTGCGCCAACGCTGTAAGACCTATACTTTCCGAGATACGAGGTGGATGGGAGCGAATGGGGGACAAAAGGGGTACTTTAGGATTTATTCCCAACTCATCGGAACTCCCTCTATACGATCCCACCAAACATTTTCACCCTACGAGGTGGCATCTGGGAGAACAAACATGTCAATGAGTCAGTCAGTCAGTCAGTCAGTGAGTGGTAATCGAGCTTTATATAATATAATTATCAGCTTCCCAAGAGCGTAAACTGCAGCAATTACTAACCCATGAGGAGTTGGGCGATAGGAAACCTACACAATTTATGCGACATTTGTAGAATCTAGCGGGACCGACTGTTCCAGAACATTTAATTAGGCAGATTTGGTCGAATAGGTTACCTACCCACAATCAAACGATTATTGCTTCACAGACAGAAAGCTCGCTGCAGACCGTTGCTGAGTTGGCGGACAAAATTAACGATATAATCATCACCTATGCAGCAAGCGGCCGGCACATCTGCTGTATGTACAAGTGCAGGTACAGTCTCGGCTTTGGAACAGATGGTGAAACGTGTCGACGAACTCGCTAAATAGGTACAAAACCTATCTACATGTAATTCCCGATCCAGCAACAAGAACCACAACTACCGTAGCCGCTCGACCTCTAGGTACCGGTCAAGGTCACGAGAACGCCCCGACGATCATCCGCACTGCTGGTATCATTTCATCTACGGAGCTAGCGCAAACAACTGCAGGCCGCCGTGTACTTTTAAGTCGGCGGGAAATGCAAACGGCAGTCACTAGTGGCGGTAGCTGACTGTCCGATATCATCTGGCCGCCTGTTCATCACTGACCGGAAATCGAAGGCGCAATACCTTATCGACACGGGTTCAGACCTATGTGTTTTTCCTAAGTCAGCCGTACGGGAGCCTCGAGCGAAGACGAAGTATGAACTTTTTGCTGCAAATGGTACACTTATATCTACATATGGCCACATTCAACTTACCTTAGATTTTGGATTACGACGACCATTCAGATGGCGATTTACCGTAGCAGACGTCACAAAGCCTATCATTGGAGTAGACTTTTTAAGTTTTTACCATCTCCTTGTAGACTGCAGACAGCAACGCCTAATCGACGGAATCACTATGCTCGGCATCAACGCGCCGCAGCCTAAAGAAGGTATTCCTGATATCTCATCGATACGTACCACATCAGACGACACCATTTTCGACAATCTGCTACGAGAATTTCCCGAGATTACTCGCCCAGCTGGTAAGCCAACAACACCCAAGCACAGTACCGTACATCACATCCGGACGACAGATGGACCACCTGTATCAAGCCGCCCGCGACGTCTGGATCCTGAAAGGTTACAGATCGCGAAACAGGAATTTGATGAAATGCTACAATGCGGAACTGCACGAAGATCCGAGAGTCCTTGGTCATCCCCTCTTCACTTAGCGAAAAAGAAAAACAACGGTTGGAGACCCTGCGGCGATTATAGAGCGCTGAACGCCCGAACGATTCCGGATCGGTATCCTGTGCGCCATATTCACGATTTTACGAACCAGCTCACAGGTAAAACAATATTTTCCACAATTGACTTAGTTAGAGCATACAATCAGATACCAATCTTTGCTGACGACATACCGAAAAGTGCCATAACTACTCCTTTCGGTATGTACGAGTTTCCGTATGTTTCCTTTGGTTTACGGAACGCTGGTCAAACCTTTCAGCGCTTCATGGATGAGGTCCTGAACGGGCTAGATTTCACATTTGGGTACTTAGACGACGTACTCATCTTTTCAGAAAATAGAGATCGACATCTTGAGCATCTTCGTATTCTCTTTAAACGCTTGAACAAATATGGCGTACTAATAAATACTTCCAAATGTATTTTTGGCGAATCCAAGGTCACTTTTCTTGGATTTAAAGTCTCTGCTCAAGGAATCAGCCCTCTCGAAACAAAAACTCAAGCAATTCTTGACTTTCCGACGCCGAAAAACACGAAAGAGCTTAGGAGATTTTTAGGAACCCTGAACTTTTATCGTCGTTTCATTCCAGAAGCAGCTAAGAAGCAGGCACCTCTGAACACGATACTGGTCGGCAAACAAGGCAAAGGTTCGAAACCAATCGCTCTTACACCTGAACAGCAGGAAGCCTTCAACGACTGTAAGTCCAGTATTTCTCTCGCGACTCTCCTAGCTCACCCAGACCCCGACGCTGAGCTTGCTATACAGACTGACGCTTCCGACGTCGCTATCGGAGCCGTGCTACAGCAGCGAAAAGGTAACGATTGGCAACCCATGGCATTTTTCTCAAGAAAATTGAATCAAGCCCAACGAAAATACAGTACCTTTGACCGCGAGCTCCTGGCAATTTATGAAGCTATCCGATACTTCCGTTTTATGGTAGAAGCGAAACCGTTCATCATACTGACCGACCATAAACCTATCACATTTGCTTTCACCACTCGAAGAGACAAATGTTCGCCGCGCCAGTTCAGATATTTAGATTTTATATCTCAATTTTCCACAGACATTAGATTCATCGCAGGCAAAGACAACATAGTAGCTGATACTCTTTCACGCATCGAAGAACTTTCAATGCCCCTAGATTACCACTGCCTTGCCCGAGCCCAGGAGACAGACACCGAGCTACGAACGCTATTTACGGAAGGATCCAGTCTACAGCTGCAAAAGGTTTTCCTACCCGACGCTAAAACGCAAGTATACTGCGATACTTCTACACCGAATTCTCGACCATACGTGACTCCTACATACCGCCGTCAAGTTTTCGAATCACTCCATAATTTAAGTCATCCCGGCGCTAAAGCTACAGTAAAACTAGTAACTTCTAGATTTGTTTGGCCGGGTATAAGGCGAGACTGTCGACAATGGGCTAAGGAATGTTATCAATGTCAGCGCTGCAAAGTAACGAGACATACAACTGCGCCGTTCACCGCATTCAAGCCACCTTCAGCCCGTTTTCAACATGTCCATATGGATATTATAGGTCCTTTACCTCTGTCTGCTTCCCACAGGTACTGCCTCACGATAGTCGACCGCTTCACACGTTGGCCCGAGGCGTACCCACTCACTGACATCACAGCCGACACCTGTGCCTCAGCCTTCATCTCTGGTTGGGTTGCGCGGTTTGGCTGCCCCGAGCGTATCACAACCGATCGTGGCCGCCAATTCGAGTCACGCCTTTTCAAGTCCATCGCCGCTCTGATCGGGGCTACTCACCTCACGACGACCGCTTACCATCCGGCCGCCAATAGCCTGGTGGAACGCCTACACCGGCAACTCAAGGCCGCTATTACCTGCCACGAGTCATCACAGTGGACCGAAGCGCTTCCGATGGTGCTTCTGGGTATCCGTAGCGCGTGGAAAGACGACATCCAATCTTCAGCAGCCGAACTTGTCTACAGCGAGCCCCTCCGCTTGCCTGGACAGTTCTTCAACACCGTCCTTGAAGAAGAAGTCGATGTCACTAACTTCGCCGATCGCCTCCGCAACCGAATGAGCAAACTGGCACCAAAACCAACTTCGTGGCACTCACATCGTCCTTTCTACATACCAAAAGACCTGGGTACCGCGACGCATGTCTTCCTACGCCAAGGTCCAGTCCGCCGTTCGCTACAAGCACCTTACTCCGGCCCATACAAGGTTGTACGCCGAGGATCTAAAACATACGACATCAAGGTACAAGACAAAGTACTTACCGTTACCGTAGACCGACTGAAGCCGGCGTACAGCACAGACGACGACTTAACGCCAACTGCCACTTCCACTCCTGTTCTAGGTTCCGATGACGTACCTACAAGCCCCGCTAAGAGGACGAAAAGCGGGAGGACAGTGAGATTTCCCGACTACTATCGATCGTAACAGTTACGATCTCGGCGGGGGAGTACTGTGGCGTCATCCTCGATACACCGAGTCCGTCCCCTTAGTGCGACCCTGCGCTGCGGGGTTCGGCGCGGGACGCGACGGAGGAAGTCTACGGAGCGCACTTGCGCCGGCGACGCGGACACACTCACCTAGCGCCTCGCGACGGGGAACACGTACCGCTCTTGCTCAGCCGCTCGCGCCTTTTACTCGCTAATTCTAAAGCATAATTCATATCGCATCACTTCATTTAATTTGTATTGTACTGTATCGTTTCATTCTTCCTTCTAACGTCTATAACTATCTACTATACTCATTAAACTCCGTAAATCATACTGCTGTTTCATATTCATCGCCCGGCCTACCGGCTACCTAGCAGAACACCTAGGACAGTATAAGAAACGCTTCAGTTCTCCCATCACCCTGCCCTTCCTGGAGGGCTTAGCCAAGTTACAGTCGATAAGCGATGACGCTAGTCGATAAGTCCGAAAATGTATGGGATTTGACACATGCTATAGAAATACCACGTGATACAGCGACAACAAATGTATGTAGGAATCGAATAGATTCGCAACAAATGTAATTTGGCTACGGCCCCTGATTACATTCCACCAGCGGAGCATCTTTCTTCCGGCTACAAGCTGCAGTGGCCAGTTTGGAAGTACCTACACCGGTTGCGCATTCAAGATGGCCGCTGCCGAGACAATCTAGCCAAGTGGGGCTACATCGATCCATCCCGTAGCCACTACGAGGCCACCTTACAAACAATGCCCTACCTGCTCTCATGTCTTCTCTGCCCAACCACCTACATACAAGAAGACTTGAACCAGGCAACAGAGAGGGGTGTGAAACTGCTCTCTATTGGGCTGGTAAAATATTGAAGTCAAACAGCCATTGACACGAAAGATGATCTTATCTTTTACATTGTCAAGGCTAGTTAGTACATCGCCCGAATATCACAATCAATTGTATATGTGCGACCATTTTAACCTAGTCTAAAAACCTATAAGAATAATTCCTAGACCAACAACAGTGAAAGACTGAGACAGATTCTGAGGTGTGCAGGATAAGTTACTAAGACTTTCTATCAGAAGCAGCTGAGCACGGCCATTTGTTTAATTGTAGAATCGCATTATACTTAAAATCTAAAAACGGATAGCAAACACCTTTTGAAGAAAAGGACCTCGGGCTCTGATTTCCAAAACTTATTTCTATAGACATTGTATTCATAACTTTTAATTAATCTGTAGAACATTAGAACAACAAATTGAACTTTCTAAAGTTGCTACAGTTATGCCAAAATTGAATATTGATCGGTTAGTTCCGTATCGGAGCTTAATAAAATCGGGAAAGTAATATTTTGTAACGAATTGTTCAGTAATTTGCTGGCTATTTTGTGATCGAAAATAAATTGGGGCAATGTGCTTCATTTTAGTTATTTTAGCAAAATCTTTACGCTTTCAGACAAAGACTTTCGATAGATTTTTTGGTAGACTATGGAAAGATGTTTCCATAGTCTACCGAAAATCTAGTGATATACGAATATGATCGTACATCGTTATGCGACCAAAATTAAACTGAAGTTGATAAGGATTGGTGAATTTGTTCAGCGCACCGAAATGAATGGGCAATACCAGCATCAGTTGAAATAATGGTGTGTTTTTTTACGCATCATACACACAAGATGGAACATACATGTTACCTGATGTTAAATGGTCACGCACCTTCACTGCCCTGCATTCATCAAATTGAGGCATACAGATGAAAAGCGTCATGTGCCTGTAATTTCATCACCACTAAACCAAAATAGCAATGCTGCTTGGCGGCAGAAATAGGTGTAATTCCCCGAGTCAGCCCTTCACAAAGAGACGATACTTTAGGTATACTATCTAAATAGCCCGTTTACATCAAATGTTAGAAGTTTCGCATTAAATTCCACTTTCAGCAGGTTTTACTTCTCGTTTTTCTTTATTACCGCCATTTCCTCGTCAATGGTCTTAGTTAGGGTCACGCATTTATGTTTTGGATATTATAAAGTCATGTCAGACATATTTTACGAGGCGCAGTTTATCCTCATGGCCCTCGCAAACGATATGATTAAATTAGTATGAACATCTGACTGTTTTGTAGGTTTATTGATATTTACTTCGTATTTTAGAAGAGTTTATTTATTCAGCCCGTTGATATTTTTAAAGAAAATACGTAGAAAACAACGCTAAAAGCATTATTAAAATGACAGAAGAATTAAATTACCGCCTCGAATTAAATTTTCTTCCAGCCGTAAATGTTTTTCCCAGAACGTAAGAAAAATTCCAACATTATTATTAAATGTATCTGGTCCATTAATGTAAATAAATATATAATATTTATTAATATCATTGAACCTTTTTACTTCCCAAATAAATCCCACTAATATTATAAATGTTAAAGTTGGGATGTTTGTTTATTTATTTGTTTATTTGTTTGTCACTTAATCACGTCGTGATGGCTAAACCGATTTCGATGAAATTAGGTATATATGTAAATTATAACCTGGATTAGTTACCACATATACTACCTTTTATTACTTAAATCAGTTTTAATTTTGCATGTTTGTTTGCTGGTCATGGCTGTACCTAGACTATTGTATTACCAACTGATGTAACCCATTTATTGCAAATATATGAATATTTATCTTTCCCTTTCCCATGGGATAAAAATGGGGTGTCAAGTTGCAACAGTGAGTTTAGCTTTATTTCTAGGTTTAAGCTAGTATTTTTTTTTCTTTTTAACTTCTTCGTTTGATCTTCGTTTGATCACAATCTCACCTGATGGTAAGCGATGATGTAGTCTAAGATGAAGCACGAAGACTCTTACCTTAAAGAGGATTGTATTCTTTAGGAAAATCAGACGACGGCAAAGTGTTCCATACCATGTTGCTATATATGTTTATCCATGTTCATTTTTAATTCTTTAATTTTTAATTTTATCTTTAAACCTTTTTTTCTACTTTACCGAAATCTAAAAAAATTCAATTTATCAAAAACAATATATAATATTTGCGAATAAATAATTAAGCAAACATTCATCACTACGCAGTGCGATCTTAAAAGCACTTGCGTCTATGACACGCAATAGTTAATACAGCGAACACCACTATAACCTTTCAGGGTGATAATAATAAGGTTTACATTCGTTCTTCAACTCCTAACAAACACATAGACCAACATAAAGCAAAAGTGCAGATAGAAAGAAGACATAGCGACAGAGGCATAGAGCTGATAATCCAATAACTCTCACCTGGCGTCGGAAGGCTTGTACGTGACGTCATATTTCTCCACCAGCTCAGCCGTGGTAGACCACGAGACCCTCACTGTGGTTGGATTGAGGAAGGTCACGGTTATATTCTCGGGGATACCGGGGCCCATTGAACCTGGAGACAAAGTACTAGAGGAATTATGGTCCTTCTACCGTATCAATGGCTTACAAAAAGAACACTGAAAACTAAACACAGCAAAACTATAACAAAAGCCCTTGCAGGCCTGCATCTATTGATTTCTATGTTTAACAAGGAACATGTAGGGCCTTACCACAAAAAGTTAAAGACATGTCATGTTTAAAGAATGCCGTACGAATTATTGCGAAGGTTTATTTTAAACATGCCTTTATTTCGTCATGACTTAAATAGACTTATAGATTGACCTATTGAACTTTGCATCGGACTCCTAATTGTATTAGATCAATTTATTCATGAAAGCTAGGTCGCTGCCTCGAAACTGGAATTACTTCAGACGAATATTTTTATCTTCTAGAGAAATCATATTCGACAAGATACGAGTATATTATATACTCATAGATAGATAGCTCTATATTATTAAAAGTTTATTATACTACGTGGTTTGTTATGTATGACATTAAATGAAAACACGGGTAGGGCTAATGGTTAGTATTGTTATAAAATAGGTTTTTTTCAAAATCATTAACCAAGAACTAAAATATCAATGAAACAGCCTGTATAAAATATGTCAACGAATCATAAGAAGAATTCATCATGTAAGTAAGTACCTGTTAAACTGACCAAACGGCATCGCAAAGGCACCGCCGATTTACGTTATAATATTTTTATTGGAAATGTACTGGATAAATATTCAAGTTACTGGTATTAAACGCACCCCCAAAATCAGTTAATACGATTCCGGATGTGTGTTTTAAATTAATGTCGTACATAACAAAACAGGTTGTATATTATAACGTCTGTAACGGTATTTAGATGACTTGACTGTTTCTTTTGAACTTAGAAATAATTATGTGAATATTATTTTGTTAATTTTTATATAATGAAAAGTATGTTTATTCTATTTACAATCAGAGCGGCAATCAAAATAAGTTGTACTTATCTATCAATGATTTCGTTGTTTCTTTTAACCGACTACAAAAAAGGAGGAGGTTCTTAATTCGTCGGAAACTCGATTACCCGATTGCTCGAAGACGCCTGGACCAATTTCAGATTTTTTGTTGTTTAATAGTGTATACTTTCTAGGTGGTCTTATTGCCACTAAACCTGATTATGGAATCCCAAAAAAGTCGAAGGCAATCCTCAAATTTTATTTTGACGCAATTCGGATTTATGTTTCTGTATGACCTCAGAATTCCGTCATTTATCAACCGATTTAGAAAATTCTTTTTATTGGAAAGGATATACTTTCATATTAATCTCATAGAAATTTCATCAAAATCACTTCAGTAGTTTGCTTAAGTCGGTTATATTTTTGTAAAAATTGTTCTTTATGAAATGTATTTTTACTCTATTTGTACTAAAAACGGGATATTTACCATGATTTGTGAGTTCTTGAGTGTCCCAATATTTCGACGCAGTTGCATGCGCCATGATCACGGGTAAACTGAAGTCTTTGCGAGTGGATAGTTATTGGCAGATATAACGATCTACCCTCTTTCTTAGTCTCTTGCTAGGAATGAATTCATATTCAATGTGTCGGAATAGAGTTATGATCGAGAATGAAACCGGTAGTAGTGATAGTATTACTAAATTCATTCCTAGCAAGAGACTAAGAAAGAGGGTAGATCGTTATATCTGCCAATAACTATCCACTCGCAAAGACTTCAGTTTACCCGTGATCATGGCGCATGCAACTGCGTCGAAATATTGGGACACTCAAGAACTCACAAATCATGGTAAATATCCCGTTTTTAGTACAAATAGTGGTAATAACCATGATAGTTTCAAAAGTTATTTTTACTCTATTGACATTTAGAACAGCAATTATATCATATTAAGTTGTATTTATCTATCAACGATTTAGTTTCCTCAACCCCGTAAAACCAACAGTTATTTTTATTTTAAAGATTGTTCGTGTTTTTTTTATCCGTACTGTATTTAAATACTAGTGGTTTGCCCCGAACTGAGATCTCACGAGTTGCCCAAAACACAAAAAAATATATTCTTAGGGCTACTCGCGTAACGATGCCTAAATATATTTAGTGGCTAAATATGATTTACGGAGTTGTCAAATCGTATAAAAACGTAAAATTTAAACATGTTTAGTCGCTTAATACGTTTAAGGATAGTTGTGCAAGCCGGCCTTAATCTTTGACTAATAAAATTGTGCTATGAAATGCATAACCATACATCTTGACCTAACTTAACTTTCATTCAAATTACATGTAACGGGAGTTCATGTAAATTATTTAAACTTTTTAGGGTAGAAATTGCATGTGTCACTAAAGTACACGCATACCAAATTTTAGCACTGTGGGGTTTGTCCAAGTTCAGTTTTTATTATGGCTTATAACTTAACTACAAAGTTTAAACTACAACTAAAAACGGGGTCGAAATGTGCTCACAAAGACCTTTTATTAAACGTGCCATTTGACCGGACAGTCCCATTTTAATTTTATGAACCCCTCTTGAACCCCAATACCTCAAACCTCCCAGTTTTAGCTCACTTAGTCACACCAAAATTGTGCCATCACTACCGACCTATATACTAAATTTCACGATTATCAGATAAACGCTTCGAAAGTTATCCTCGTACAAATAAATATACATACATACAACGCCGATTTGCCATATAATAATTATTTAATCTAAAAGGATTTGAACCCGCAACCTTCATCTTGATACTCTCGCGAAAAATTATACCACTAGGAGATATCATATTTTTCCTTCGAGATTAATAACAGTAGAGAGCTTCCTCATAATATTATTTGATTTTATGAAATTCCTAACATTAATAAGAAAAATATTATGTGAAGATATGTTTGCATACTCGATACAAAAATATTTCGGTATTGTAAAACACATACTAAACGCTACATTTAAATAAAAAAAAACCTTGGTAAAAGCTAGATCCAGTAAAGCTTCGTTTAAAATCTCCCAAAGGAGGTTCAAGCTCGTCTATTTAATGTTGCGTCCATGTGAGTGCGTATAAAATTTTCAACGGTTTTAGGGGCCATACATTGTTGAGTATTATGCATCGAAGAAAGCTATTGGCTGATTATTTTCATTTTATGGGAGAATTAAATCCCAAATGGGTGGCGGTGAAGAGTGTTTTGGGTACGCGGTGAAGAGAAATCGGATAATTTATTCGAAGAGATTCCTTAGAACATTAAAAATCTTTATGACTTATTTTATTTTTATTTTGTTGGTACCGATACAATTATTTTGTCACAGACAGTCTATATCACTTCACAAAGTGTATCCCAATAACCAAAGAAGTTCGTTTAGTTGCGATTTGTCGATTTATTCATCAAAGTTAGCTCATGATCTATGCAAACAAGTGTTCTTCTAACGCAAATTAGGCTTCACGTAAAAGCCTGCCTCTAAAATTCTTAAATAAATAAGATTTAGGTCACTTATTCGAGAATACCAAAAGCATTTCCTTACAAAAAGAGAAAAAAAAGATAGAAATGAAATGATAGAATGAAGTGATAGAAATGAAAGCGTTTCTATCACGTTATACCCATAAAATATCAAGAATGGTTTATTAAATAAATTGATGATAACATTTTTTATCCAATATCCTTCAAGGGTAGGGATATACATACCGGCGTGAACGAGACGCAAAAGCAGCGCAAGCGCAATAGTGACGGTGGCGGCGGGGTGCGCGGGCGGCGCGCGCCGCATGTCGCGCCCACCCGACCGCTCATGCCATGCCGCTTCTGAAACAAGAACATACATATTATTTTTCAAACTTTCGTGATCACTGTCCATAATTACTGTTTGCCTGCGACAACGGCTGTTTCAACATAGTGAAAAAATCAGAATAACAAATTAAAAAGGTACGCACGCGATATATACCCGTTTAAATCAGTAATTAAGAATACTACATTTTGATAATGGAGTAAACACACATCAGAAATTGCGCAAAGAAATCATTGACTTATGTAGGGCCCGTAAATTCATGAGTCCATAAATTCGGTAGGACTACCTAAAAATATTCTTATATTGACTAAAACAGTTGAAGAAAAGCATCCAGTCAGAATGTAATGGATGACGGACGAAAGTGAATGAATGAATGAACATTTTCTAATATACCTTACAAGCTAGACACAACTACAGAAAGAGAAAAAAAACAACTAAATGGGCGGTTTTATCCCATTACAACATCGAGCATTGCATCGAGCAAGATAAAGGTCTTATAGGTACTTCTTCCTATGTTACTATGTTATCACTTTTTCGTATGTTAGCTTACACTGTGCTACAGGTACATTCTTCCGTACTATATCATTTTCCAAAAAATAAAATTTATAAGCACAACAATCAAGATAAAATATAGAATTAATAATAGTTGCTATTATTTTTGCTACTAAGGTAGAAGTCGTACTAGTCAAGTTTACAATCTATGAAATCGGTAATAACACAATTCGTGTGACATCTTTTGCTTCATTCTTAAAGAAATACTAACATATCTAAATACTGTGTAAGCTGAGAAGATGGTATAGGACCAGCTTACTCCATCTAATATCTTGTTCTAGGCACAACAGTACCTGCGTTATTTACCAAACTACTGATGCAATTTATCACCAGATTGTACAACTCATCTCCAATTGACAGACAAAACGACCTCTGTGTGTTAGAATAAAAGTGTTCCAATTCCTACACCACCAAATTTAGAGATTTTTTTAAATTAAAATTCTAGATATACCCTTATCCAAAAGCTACACGCACTTTCCAAAGCGCCAAACACGTGACCCAGTAACTCAGGAACTTTGATTAGTTAAGTTGTTTATAAGGGGAGTTTAAGCGCAAAGTTCCTTGAGTGATTAATTTGGCAGTTGACGAAGTCTGCTAAATAATGTGTCAATAGAGTTAGATTGTTATCAAGGTTTAGACTAAGGAAGATTGATGAAATTGGACCTGGGAGCCAACCTCCATTTCTTATAGCAATATTAAAATAATATTACACTGACATTTAGTACCATGACCCTCAATTAGTAAGCTTACTCTATCATTGTAAAGATGAACCAGTTTTGGTGACGTCACCAGAAATCGTTCACTCATAACGTTTCACATTAGAGCTCAATTAAAGCGTAAAATTATCATAAAAAGTAAGTAAATCGTTTTACTTAGAAAACTTGCGTGATTTATTTCAATCATTATTATAAATACGGGATTTATCACGTTCCGTCTTATCGGCGTTTTGACCGACAATGTTTCGGTTCAATTTGTGAACCTTCATCAGGGTGAGTGCGATCCGCTCCGAATAACCTCTCGTTTCGCACTGCGCGCCGCAGCCCTCTGCGCACGTTTAGACGGGCGCAGTGGTGGGGATTGAGTCAACGATAGCCCAGTGCATTGACAGGATGCATCATCATCATTATCATCACTGTTGCTCTCCTCGGTAGTTCTCGGTACAGGCAAACACACAACACTAACTATGTCTCTACCAGGTTCACTCACTCTTCTGTCGCTTGCATCATGAAGACATGGCCTCCAGGCTGGCGGCAGAACCCATCCCCTATCTCTGTTATAGTTTGGCACACGACTTATTTCTATCGCCTCTCGGATCTTGCGAGGAACGAAGAACTTCTCACACCGATAAGACGGTACGTGATAAATTCCGTATTTATAATAATGATTAAGTAAATTGTGTTTATTTTTGCAATGTTTTATAACGTGGTACAATCATTAGAAATCACTAAATATACAACATTATTAGGATTATAACAGTAATGGTAAAAAGTTTTGTGGTACAAATCGAAGTAACGTTGTTACAAGCTTGAAACATGATGGTTTTCTAAAAGATTGTGGTCGGCGGCCTGTAAGGTTTTGATAAAATGAAGGTACCTACGTCATCCAATTACCAAACTATATTTCAATAGCTGTTACGTGACTTTATCGAATGAACGAGGATAGAAGACTGTGCAGCGTGGCCACACTGCTGTAGCATTTTACTCAGCTATCTAGCCTCTACTGACCCAAGAAACATTAATGACCGTCCATATGCATCATTATACATAAAAATGTAAACAAATACGACCTCCGTAGCGCAGTAGGCGAATAGCCGGCTGAGACGCAGGAGGTGGTGGGTTAAATTCCCCCCGCGGAAAGTGTGCATGATCTACAGATATTTGTTCCGGGTCTAGATGTTTTTCTATATATTATAAGTATGTATTCACAAAAAAAAGTATATACCCACGAATAATGGTGGCTCTTTTCCAACCACGCCTCAAAGAACCACTATCACGGTCACATAAATAACATTTAATACCTAAATACACTTAAGAAACCTATATTTCCTACTCGTAATAATAGAAACGCAAAATGTAATCTCACTTCTGCAAAAGACATCTTGATAGTACCCCATTTGTAATCATGGAACTGTCAGGCCGCACAATCGTTCATAACACAAAGTATCTGGACTGTGTCCAAGGGGACTGTGACGTCACAGACTCAGCAACGTGACGTCACTCCGTCAATATCTGGACACACTTTCAAACTCGGTTCACTGAGTAAGATACACTGATAAGAATACAGGGTGTTATATTAATAACACACGTTTAACTTAATGTATTTTCTTTTGAGTGTACCTATACAAAGCTTTTTACTATATAATCATACATAGAAAGTTTAGATGTTTGTTTGTTACTCAATCACGTCGTAACGGCTAAACCGATTTCGATGAAATTTGTTTTTTTGTTAGATTATAACTTGGATCACCACATAGGCTACTTTTTATAGATAAACCATGCGTACGTAGCCGCGGGCGGAAGCTAGTTTTTTATAAACTGGTTTGGACTGTAACGTCATTTTTGTCTCCATAAAAAGTAAGTGTAGAGTACCAACCTTTTGTGTAGAATAGTGATTATGCTTGCCAAGTCAGCACCAGCAGCCTAATTCACACGACTGATTAAAATCATAAAAACTGACTTATAAATAAAATATCACCTCATTATAAAAGACTGCGATACTCCCGCCAGGATTCACACTCAAAGGCTTCTATTATTTATTCATTTGAATAGAATACTATGTAGATACTGACACCAACGAGGGACGGTTAGAGAGCTTGGATACTGCACTTGGAGCTGACATGCTGCGGTAAGAAATTGAAAACTGACATAATGACAAACATAACGAACACCGTCGTAAAGTTGCAAGCCTATCGATCTTTTACGGAATACATTTCGGGGAATGTGCCCAGGAACTACACGATCTGATCCCGCCATCTCCCTTCCAAGCAAGGACAAGCAGGCGCACGGCTCAGTACCATCCGTACCTAGTCGATATACCACCCATTCGCACACACCGTTTTGGTTCTACGTTCTTGATGCGTACAGCTAAGGTATGGAACACTTTGCCGTCGTCTGTTTTTCCTAAAGAATACAATCCGGGCCTCTTTAAGGTAAGAGTAAATAGGTTTCTTCTAGATCTTCGTGCTTCATCTTAGACCACATCATCACTTACCATCAGGTGAGATTGTGGTCAAACGAAGTTCTATCCGATTAAAAAAAAAACAAAACACAGTTTCATTTAAACTAGATGCACTGGACATTAAATAATTAAATATCACATCACACACATATTGCAAAAGCAAAAGTTTGGATGTCTGTTTACTTATTTATTTCTTTGTTTGTTACTCAATCATGTCGTAACGGCTAAACCGATTACGATGAAATTAAGTATGTACGTAGATTATAACCTGGACAAACACATTATTTTTTATTCCATAAATCAGGTCCCATAGGATAAAAATGGGGTGTCAAGTTAAGTTGCAACAGCGAGTTTAGCTTCATTTCTAGGTTACCTACAAATTTAGTAGTAGTAGTGTAACGCGTAAGAAGTCGCGGCTAACGGCTAGCAATAAATAAATATTGCTGGACATTTATTTATTTATTTGTTTGTTTGTTACTCAATGACGACGTGATTGAGTAACAAACAAACAAGTAAATAAATGAACAAACTGCCAAACTTTCGCATTTATATTATTAGTGTGCAGTGTGATATTATAATAGTATTGGTAGGTACTATTACAATATTTTTACATGCATTCTTGATATATTATATTTGTCATCTTAAAATTACGGTGATTTTTGTATGTCATCGAATCGAATTTCACTTAATTATAAATATTATATGTATGTTAGTTAGGTATATATTATTATTCCATATAATTTATTTCCCACTGCTGGGCAAAGGTCTCCCCCATGTTCCTCCACATCTCACGATCACTCGCCACGTCCCACCAGCCATCTTGGAATGCATCGAGGTCGTCACGCCAACGCTTCCTCGGCCTGCCACGGCATCGACGCCCATCTGCAGGCACCCATTGTGTGACGACTGTTGCCCATTTGTCTGTGACCATACGACTCTCGTGACGTGATTTTGCCCAGCAGTGGGAAAGTATAGGTTAAAAAAAATATTTATTATAATCATAATATTATAACATACTTTATAGTATAGTTCATATTAGTTTTGGGTATATATATTTATTTATGTGTTTGTACACTCACCTACCTGTAAAATCATCTCTCTCTCTCTAGCCTCAAAGGTTTGCTGGAAGAAAACTCTTCTTAGGGTTAAGCTCGCCTTTGTACATTAACTCTATTTCTGTATTATTAAATGTATTTTCTTGTGTGCAATAAAGAATTAATTAGATGAAGTATGCTCTATACGTACGATGTAATTATTACGTCCTTCAATGTTTGTAAGCACTCTAATTAACAATTAAGCGTTTACAATGCAAACGACGCTCCACAATACGTAATGTAGTAATTTCGAATAATGACCTAATTTTCTATCTGACTGTGACATATACCACAGAACAAATTACAGTTAGTAGCGGAGATGCAGTAATTTCGATTAATGACTTAATTTTCAGTTTGACTGGGACATCTTACATAGAATAGATGATAGTTACTAAGTAGAGATATCAGTCTGACACACGTGTTGGGTCTTTTGTTCTTTTATACTACAAAGGAAAAGGCAGTGTATAGTCTTTTGAAATGTTCTGCCACCGCTTCATTATGTTCCCTTATTGTTAAACGACTTCTTTTGATGTGTTTTGTAGTCTTAACAGATAACGACGTTCTTCCAGTTGTTTTTAATTTTAGCTTTCACCCGCGGCTTCAATAAAAAGCGGCCTGTGTCTATCTAGGTAATCTATCTTTATACCAAAACTTCATTAAAATCAGTTCCGCCGTTACCGTTACGACGTGGAAGCGTAACAAACATTTAAATAAACAATCTCACTTGCGCATTACACTATTATGATAAATGCGAAAATTTGGATGTTTGTTTATTACTCAATCACGTCGTAATGGTTGAATTGATTTTGATGAAATTTGGTACTCAGATAGATTATGACCTGGATTTAAAGGCTTATTTTTTGACAAATCTTGCGTGCGAAACCGCGGGTGGAAGCTACTTTATAATATAGGCATGATGATATAATTAACATATAAATTAGAGGCTATTATTTTTTCGAATGCATCATTTCAAAACGAATAAAAATTGTTGGGAGCCATTGACTGCAAGCCACATAAGATCAGTCATTATGGTAGTCTAGGGAGGGCATACGTTTAGTAGTGGACGTCTTGTGACTTAAAATGATAAAAATCCATACTAATACTATAAATTCGAAAGTAACTCTGTCTCTGTCTGTTTGTTACGTTTTCACGACTAAACGGCTGAAACGATTTTGATGAAATTCGGTATACAGATGTTTTGTAACCGAAATTAAGACAAAGCGCAGAAGGAGGGTAATGTTTTAACTTTTAATTGACAAACCATGCGTGCACAGCCGCGGGCGGTAGCTGGTGGTAGTATAAAATAAAGAAAATTAAGTACGCGTAGCGTCAACGTTGGTTAAGAACATAAACGTTTTATGTTTCGTCACGTTATTCTTTGTAAGTACTAATACCATTATTCCATAATTCTTAGAATATCTCACAAACAAAAAAAATTAAAATGTTGTTTAAAAGAAAAGCATTTTGTGAGGCCATTGCCCTTCCTGAGCACTCTCTTTGTTATGAATAGAGACAAGTTTTGTAAATACTTTCAGTTGAACACAAGTGAAAATATTTACATAAGTTTTTATATGCTAGTGGTCAAATTCGTTGTCAGATTATGACGACGCTAAAGCCTTCTAATTAAAAGATTTTTTATATTTTGAGAAAACTGCACAACCCCATGTCCCACAAAAATTGCATTACCTATAACCGCCTACAACAAACAAAATGCATTACCCATAACCGGCTATAACAAAAAAAAAATATTACTTATTACCAGCTATAACAAAAAAATGTATTACCTATAACCGGCTACAACAAACAAAATGCATTACCTATAACCGCCTATAACAAAAAAAAATATTACTTATTAACCGGCTATAACAAAAAATTGTATTACCTATAAACGGCTATGACAAAAAAATTTGTATTACCTATAACCGGCTATAACAAAAAAATTGTATTACCTATAACCAGCTATAAACAAAATTGTATTAACTATAGTCTGCTTGCGAATTTCGGTATTGGGAACATGATCTAGGAGTGTGATGCCGAGCATGGCGCGCTCCATGGCTCTCTGTGCTACGCGAAATTCGCAAGCAGACTAAAGTACAAGACGTCAGCAAGCGAATATTGGCGCTCAAATGGAGTTGGGCAGGACACTTGGCCAGACGTAGTAACGACAGGTGGACTAAGGCACTAACAGAGAGGAGGCCGAGAACTGGGCATCGAAATAATTGCCGCCGCTGACTTACTATGTTTGCATAATGTGTAGCGGCTCAAATGACTTAAGCACCGAGAGAAACATTTAAGGTTTTACAGTGCTTTATGTATGTTAATGTATGTTTTTGTTAAATAAATAAAATAAAAAAATAGGGGACGTCCACCAGCGAGATGGGTCGACGACATAAATAAGCCCGTGGGTCGTACGTGGTTCAGACTGGCACAGAATCAGGAAGAATGGCAGAAGCAAAGAGAGATCTATATCCAGCAGTGATGATGATGATTACCTATAACCGGGTATAACAAAAAAATTGCAATACTTCACAGGAAGTAACGTTCAACTAAGACTTGGTCTACATGGAATTAGAATGCACCCGTCACACTATGACTTAAATGGGAAAAATCTCATGTACCTGTTATTTCAGTAGCAATCTTCAAACCCAGCAATGCTTTATATTTTATAAATTATTAAATATTTTCCCACTGGCATACTTGAAATGTAAAACTGTAATCATAAAATGGCTTTTCACTATTTCCTATGATGATACGGAGGAGTTAATACAAATTAGAAAATAGTACTGATAACGAACATTTATAATCATACTTATCCTGTTTAAATATGCGCATACACTACACACACACACTCCCACACCCCACCCACCCGTACGCACACCCATCCTTAAGCACACCCCACATTACTCACTTCACATATACAAACTCCCCACACATACACACCCCACACACATACACACATATACACACACACATACACGCACACACGCCCTAGACCCAATACACATAACCTTTATAATAAAAGTGCTTTTTATAAAACTTGCTACATATCATAATATTAATTTAGCATAATTTTCCTTGTTTATTTTTTTTCTGTTTGTTACAACTAATTTTGCATCAAAATCTCTGTACCTAGATACTCTGGAATGTCAATGTCTCCTTTAGTCATAAGGTCGGGCACTGGAAAGTGCGACACAGTTTTTACTATTGCACTTTTAAGTGTTTCATCTATGTATAAAGCTATCCTGTGTATATTATGTTCAAAATAAATGATTGATTGATTGATTGATAGCAGAAATAGGTACGATGGTAGTACTTCTCCGGTTCAACTTTTTCACAAGGAGCTCTACTATAACTAAATATTTACGGAAATAAAATAAATAGTCAGTAAAATGAGCTATTTCTTTTTTGCTGGATCACAATTTACCGGTTTTGATTTCCTAAGTTATCAAAATACGATACCCAAGAACGAAAATAGCATGTCGATAAAAAACTCAATAAAATCAAGTATTCTTTATCACGATTCAATAATTTTTACTCAATTATCTGTAAAATCTCATCTCTTTTCTCCAATTTAACAATTTAAAAGGGTTCAAAATTAAAAGGAAATAATTTCTTGAGATTTGGGCAGGGGAAAATTCACTTAACAATTAACAGGGTTGGCTGTCAGAATGATGAAGCAGGGGAAATCAGAGAAGAACAAGGTTCAAGGTCAGAATATTTCTTTTTTCGGAAAATCTCATTGAAACGACTAGTCAAAATCCTCAGAGTTCATTTTATTGGATTATTAAAACATGTTTTCAGATTGCTGTTTTTGAAATATAAGATTGTTTGGCATTGATGTAAGTAGTGGGAATATAACAATAGAATAGAGTAAAGCTTTGTTGTATACCTACCAGAAATACATAAAGAACTATATGATAGCTAAATATAGTAATATGACGACCTCCGTGGCACAGTGGACGAATAGCCGACTGAGATACAGGAGGTCGCGGGTTTGACTCCCGCTGCGGAAGAAATGTTTACATAATTTACAGATATTTGTTCCGGGTCTGGATGTTTTTCTATACATTATAAGTACTTATTTACAAGTAAAAAAGTATACAAGTATTATCTGGTTCCTATAGTACAAGCTCTGCTTAGTTTGGGGCTTGTAGTGCTGTGTGAAATGGCCATCAAAATTTATTGATCGAGCGAAGCGAGATCTCCAAATCAACTTGGGCAAATCGGCGTTGTATGTATGTATGTACGTATTTTGTTTGTCCGAGGATGACTTTCGTAGCGTTTATCTGATCATCATGAAATTTGGTATATAGGTAGGTTATAATGGCACAATATTGTTGTGACTCAATGAGCTAAAAATATGGGGGGGTTGTTGAGATATTGGGATTCAAGAGTGGTAAAAAAATAATGAAAATGAGACTATTAGGTCAAGTGGGACGTCAAATGAAAGGAAATAATTAATACATTTGAACACCGTTTTTATTTTTAGTTTAATTTTTGTAGTTTTTGAGTTATTGGCCATAATAAAAACGAAACTTTGACAAAATTCACAGGGTACACCAGTGACCCTACAATGCTGAAATTTGGTATTCGTGTAGCTTTAGTGACACAAATATAGGCAAAAGCCTGAAATCCAGAATAACTACCATTTCTACCCCAAAAAAGAATAACCAAATTACAAGAACCCCCGTTACATCAAATTTGAATGAAACTGTAGGTCAAGTAGTTTGGTTATTCATTTCGTGGCACTAATTTATCAGTCAAAGATTAAAGCCGGCATGCACAAAGATCACTAAACGTATTTAGCGACTAAACATGTTTAAATTTGAAGTATTTGCATGATTTGACAACTCTTTAAATCATATTTAGCCACTAAATACGTTTAGGCATCCTTGTGCAAGTCGCCCTAAGAATAATATTTATTTTGGGAGATTCGCGAGATCTCAGTTCGGGGCGAACCACTAGTTTATTTATAGTACAATGGGCAGGCGGTCTTATCGTTTTGTAGTGTGGTACAAGATCCAGTGGCATGTAACTGCGTAGTTATGGCAGGCGCAGTCTTAAAACCAACGTTAGTCTACGCTCAGTCGTGTACAAACACAAAGCTAAGACTAAGTCCTTTATGACTCATTACAGCAGAATACTTAAACCACACACTCCTCTTACAACTCTCTTACCTTTACCTTAACAAGAGGCAATTAATTACATACCACCAGATCTTGTACCCCACTATGAAAGTGTAAGTTGAGTGATGTGTTGAGTAAGGTAGAACAAGTGCGCCTATCTACTATTTCCTAATTTTCTTTGTTTTCGTTTGTTTTAATCTGTCTATTCATATTTATATATATACTAGCTGACCCGCCCTCGGCTTCGTTCGTGTGGTCAATAAACCCATTAATCCCCTTCTGCGCAGTCGGGTAAAAAGTAGCATAATAATATGTGTCAATCCCGATCATTATACATATATCTATATACCAAATTTCATAGAAATCGGTCAAGCTTGAGCTTGAGTTTTAAATGGTGTAACTAACCCGACTTTGTTTTATATAGGTATTTAGATATATATATGCACTCCTATCCACTCTTCTTACTTCTATGACAACTCCTTTACTGGACAAGCTATCCGTTTATGGAACTCTCTTCCTTCTTTAATTAGATCTGCCAAATCCCTTCCTATCTTTATAACGCTATTGTTTAAGCACTATTCGTCTGCATCAGAGAGCTGAGTCATCTTATTTTGTTATTATATCTGTCGTTGTTATTGTTTGTATTACATCTGTTTCATAATTGTATTTTTATTTATTATTAGTATTTTCATATTATAGAATATTTATGTATTACATTTATATTAATATTACCTACCCTGGTATCTATTTATTTTGTTTTGCTTATGTAAGCACACAGCTAAATAAAAAGCTTAAGTTATAAGCCTACCGTCCTTTAACGTTCTTTTAAAATCCAGTCTATCCAAAGGTTGTCTGGAAGAGATCGCTTTTAGCGATAAGATCGCCAATTGTACTATGGCGTGTCTAGTTTTAAATGGTTTAAATATGATTTGTTAATTTAAGTGTGGTATACAATAAAGCGTTTTCTATTCTATGCAGTTGAACTATCTATAAATCGTTTGCAAGGGTCTTTAGATGATTCGACTATTTCTACTGAATTTTAGTATTGTAAATATTTATTGTATATTCTTTCTGTTACTAAAAGCACTTTGCTCTTTATTCATTACCTACCTTTATAAATGTTTTTTAAATGCTTTAATTTTTATTTGTCTTTTATAACGTATCAAAATAACAATGTATCTCTCTGTTTATATATCTAAACATGTACTTCGCGAGGCAGTAAATCAATTGTTTTAGATCTATCCAACGGCTTCATTTTACGATCAAGTCTACAGTGTAATCCGCTGTAAACATAATGCCTTTGTTTTGCTAATTAGCGAAGAACAAAGCCTAGGTTTATGTCTTAGGCGTAACATATTGAAAGGCTCTTTAAAAACGATGGAAACAAGATTGAGCAGTACCTTCTGTACAGTTAAACTTCAGACACTTAAGACTTTGCCCTGTTTATTATTGGTGCTATTCGTGGAATGACATTGGTGTTATTAAGATAGGTGCTAATCAAATCGGTGTTGTTCGTGGAAAACCTCGTATGTCCACTTGTATTTCTGCGTGTAGTGTTAGTTTTTGCATATTGTTTTATAATATAAGCGTCATCACACTAATTTTATCAATGTGAAAGTTTGGATGTTTGTTTATTTGTTTGTTACTCAATCATGTCGTAATAGCTTAACAGATTTCAAAGAAATTTTGTGTACTGATAGATTAAGACCTGGATTCAAACATAGGTAACGTTTTGTTGACAAACAACGCGTGTGAAGCCGCTGGCGGAAGCTAGTGTACAATAAAGCGTTATCTATCTATCTATGTCTCACGGTAACGGGTGCATTGCAATGTCACGCAGTTGGTCCAAGTAAATTTAGAGGTAATATGCGACGTAAGGAAATTGTCATAAACAGCACCTAATTAACTTTAGATAGTTCATGTACCAACTCATCTTTTAAAAAAATAAATTGATTAAAAGCATTTTATAAGGATCGCAGGGCTGAAATGAAGATGGGCTGGACAATTGGCTAGGAGGGATGAAGGGCGTTGGACGAAGGCGGTTACTGAGTGGTGGTCAAGGGCTGCTCGTAGACCAAGAGGCAAGGGGTGCCTAGCCTCTGGTCTACGAGCCCGATGATCGAATGACGTTGTAAGCGTAACTGGGTGTCAATGGATGAGACTCGCAAGGGACCGGAAAGAATGGACAGTGAAGGATTTCGTAGTATGTACGGTTACAGCTGTATCATGTTCATTTTACTGTATCATACGACTGTTACGTTTTTTTTGTATGTATGTTACACGATTACTCGAAGACGCCTGAACCGTTTCAAGAAATTATTTTTTTGTTTAAAACATGGCCACCAAGTCAGGATTCCAAAAAAATTCTCCTCAAATTTTATAAGGAAGCATAATGTGTTTTATATATTTTGTAAGGATATAGGTACATTCAGATTAGAAATTTCTTTAAAATCGGTTCAGTAGTTTTTTTCTGTTATCTGAAATCAGATAATTTTTTGTTAAAAATTTACTTGTAAAATACAAAGTTAATTTTGCAGTTGATTTCAGTCATTTTGTAAATCCAACTTGAAATATAAGTTGGTCGAAAACTAGAGGAGGCTATTTAGCTATTTTTTATTACTACTTCAGTATAATATACTACTATTTTAAATACTTTTTAAGCATAAGTTATATACCAGATTAACCGAAAAAAGACTATTATGAAAATGACCACTTTGTAGCTTTATATATTATTTCGTTAGCGGAATCCTGTCTCCAAAAAAAAGTTGGTGAAACTTCATAATGTTTTTAAAATACCTATTCAACAATACCCACACTATCAGGTGCGTCAGTAAAACAAATACAGCTTTTAGTTTTTTCTTAAAAATGCTAAGACCCAAATTCAAAAATAAATTGCATTTACCATGATTTTTAAGTTTTAAGTTCTGATATCAAAAAAAAAATCAGGTAAATATCCCGTTTTTAGTGCAAATAGTGTGCATAACCATGATAGTTTCAAAAGTTATATTATATGCCGCTTTTTATGTGTTTTATCTTGCTACCTCTTCACTTATACCTAATTGTTAAATGGCGGTTAAAGCTTAATTAATAAATTATATAGGTATTTACCACATTTATTATTGCAGTCAGTGTCTGTTCCTTTAATACGAAATATAAAATGAACTTTTATAATGTACTTTACAATACAAAGTTTTTGGAAGTAGGCCTCTGCATTATATTAAAATGTAAAATGGTTGTCTCTTAGGAGTTCCTCCGACTTCGTCAGTTCCGCTTTGCGGATATAAATTTGATTCAATCACGGGAGATTGCAAACGGTAATACAATCTCCGTGTCGGATCTAGGTAATATTGACCCGATCAATAAAAAAATGAATGGTTTGAGTCCTTTATCTTCTTTTAAATGGTAACTGTTATAAGCTGTGCCTTTATTGTCTGTCTGTCAAAGGTCAGTGGAAAGAAGTTGCTGTCAAACTTGTCAAGTCCGTTCCACAAAAAAAGTTCCATATCCTGGGGGCTAGTGTTTAATCTTTAGAGATCAAAAACATAAATTTTCAACCTAACTTTCTTCTGTTAACCCTATGTTTCTCAAAAATTTATAAACCAACGGTTTTCACAAAAAAGTTTATCAGCGTTAACCTGGAAATCCTAAGATTTAAACACAATATTCTATATAATCCGTACTATTATTATAAGTTCAAAAGGTACTCACTTTTACGACTTGACGGCTGGACTGATTTCGATCAAATTTGGAATTTAGAGAAATTACAACCTTGATTGAGACAAGTGCTACTTTTATTTGCCAAACCACGCTTACGAAGCCGCGGGCGCAAGCTAGTATTCTCATAAAAATATTTGAAAATTACGCCATTTTGTTAGAATTTCATATCAAATAATTTTGCTTGAACAATGTTAACGGAGTTTTTGTACCTTCATTTTTGCTATGCTTTCATCGTAAGTAATCATATTGTAAAAGTTTCGCGTTTTTCCGGTTGATTAAGTAAATCATCGCTAAAAGTATTTATAAAAAGTAAGCCTCCTTGATCTTTTTTTAAACATTTGTTATGGTTATATACATTTTGTGCAAGGTACGAGTAGTAAGTAAGAGTACTGCATTGTGCGAATGGGAGGTATGTCTACCATGTATTGGTGGTGTACCGCGGAGAGTCTGGTGGTCTGATGGGGATGGTGGGATCAAATTAACAACACACTCTCCGAAATGTATCCGATAAAAAACAGAGAGGCTTGCAACCTTTCGATGATGCTCAAGACTGATGAATGAATACTTACATGATGAATGAATATTTTATATTTTCTGTGGTAATTAATTTGACAGCAACACTAGGTATTAGCCCTACCCGTGTTTTCATTTAATGTCGTACAAACAAAACACGTTGTATATAAACTAAAGTACCCGAATAATAATAATCATAATACACACACAAACGAAACAAGACATCTTTCTTCTAAAAATAGATGGATCATCGAGTACCAATAAGCTATCAAAGTGTCAAACGGTCAAAAACCTAAGACCTAAGGTTATGATGAAAATATTAAAGCTAGGTGCTATCAACAATTGAAAAGCACGGCACACGTGATATGAGGTATTCGGTTAATGTCGTATGATGGAAGGGAGTGATGTGGGGATCCTCTCCACATTACCATTAATATTGTACTTATAGTACGATAACATGACCAACGGTGTGCCATCCGATATTTATTCTATTGGAATCGCGCGCGCATCAAATAACTGATAGATAACCGGTCTGCGTCGAGGTCACGCGCTCCCCACCCAGCTTCTCGACTCTCGTTGGCTGCTCGTTCCACGCGCGACACACTCGGATGGAATCGCTAGTGCAACGCCCGCGCTATACCGTTTTTGTACCGCCGCTTGCTTAATTTGTGTTTACGTGTTTCGTCTAATACAACCGTTAAATTGAGTGCTGTCTATTATTTTAGTAGTGTTACACGATAAGAAGCTGACCTCTGCAACCGCTCAACCATCTACAACTGGTGACCCCTGAAGAATACCATAAGGTACGATACAATGAGTAGAGATAAGAACTCAGAAGAAACGGGCACGTCGGCTTCGGATCGTAGCGGGCTCGTTTCCACTGACCCACGAGAATTATTTAAAGTTGGCATACGAGTACCCCCGTTTTGGCCAGAGGAGCCCGAAATATGGTTCGCGCAGATTGAGGGACAATTTTCTATATCCAACATCACTGCGGATACGACAAAATTTTATTATGTCGTCAGCCACCTGGATCCTCAATATTCTAAGGAAGTGAAGGATATTATCACTGCTCCTCCAGCAACCAACAAATATGAGAAGCTTAAAGAGGAACTGATCAAGCGCTTAACAGCATCACGTGAACGGAAAATCCAGCAATTACTGATGCACGAAGAGCTGGGTAATAGAAAACCCTCGCAGTTTCTTCGTCACCTGCAGAGCCTTGCTGGAACTGCCGTACCTGATGATTTTATCCGTAGTATATGGTGCAGTCGTCTACCCAGCAACCTGCAAACGCTGATTGCCTCCCAACCTGCTAGCACCCTGGAAGCCTCGGCTGACCTGGCGGATAGAGTCCACGACATCGTAGCACCCAGTCTTCAAGTAGCTGCAGCCTCATCGATGACTCCAGTGCCTGGTTCAATGCAATCAATGGCGCTCGAGATTGCAGAGCTGAAGACAGCCGTCAAAAACCTGACCATGCAGCTTAACAATCAGGCCCGATCACGTGACCGTACCAGCCGTCCCAATGATCGTCAACGTAGGCACTCCAGATCCCGGTCCCAGTCCAGCTACAGGAAGTTCCCAAACTGCTGGTACCACAGCCGATACGAAGCCAACGCTACCCAGTGTGTCAAGCCCTGTGACTTCGAGAAGTCGGGAAACGCCCAGGGCGGTCGGTAAAGGCGACTGACGATTGCCCCACTACACCTGGTCGCCTCTTCGTTACCGACCGCAAATCGAAGATCCATTTCTTGGTGGACACCGGAAGCGACGTTTGTGTCTTCCCTCGGTCTGCACTTCGGGAACGTCGAGTCAAGACCACGTATGAGCTAACGGCCGCCAACGGAAGTGTCATAAATACTTATGGTTCGGTCCAGCTTAATTTAGATTTAGGGCTTAGACGTAACTTCCCTTGGAGTTTTATTGTTGCTGACGTCACTAAAGCAATCATAGGCGTAGATTTTTTATGCTTTTACAACCTTATTGTAGACGTTCGTAATAAGCGCATAGGCCGCATTATAGATAAATTAACATCATTGTCAACTGAAGCTTACCCCGCTAATGCTCCTGACACGATTTATTCTGTAAAGGTTCCATCCGGCGACACGCCTTTTCATAAAATCCTTTCGGAATTTCCCGATATTACGAAACCGGCTGGCACACCGCACGTCCACAAACATAACACGGTACACCACATACGCACCACGCCTGGTCCCCCCATCTTTTGTTCCCCTCGCAGGTTAGCTCCTGATAAACTCAAGGTGGCGAGGCAGGAGTTCGACTCAATGCTAAGCAATGGTACGGCGCGCCCGTCTGAGAGTCCGTGGTCTTCTCCTCTGCACTTGGCCCCCAAAAAAGACAATGGATGGCGCCCATGCGGAGATTATAGACTACTCAATGCTCGGACCATCGCTGACAGGTACCCTATTAAGCATATTCAAGACTTTGCCCACAGCATCTCTGGTTGTTCGGTCTTTTCGACTATCGATTTAGTCAAGGCCTACAACCAAATACCTGTGAACGAGGAGGACATCCAGAAGACAGCAATAATAACTCCGTTTGGCCTCTACGAGTTCAAGTTCATGAGTTTTGGCCTCCGCAATGCGGGCCAGACCTTCCAGCGGTTTGTAGACGAAATGACCCGAGGGCTGGACTTTTGCTATTGTTATCTTGACGACTTTTTAGTATTTAGCAGATCGGCAGCTGAGCACGAAGGCCATCTTCGCCAGCTATTCGAACGCATGCGAAAATACGGCATCGTCGTGAACACTTCAAAGTGTGTGTTTGGGGCCTCGGAGGTAACGTTTTTAGGCTACCACATCTCTGCTACCGGCACTAAACCACTGGATTCAAAGGTTCAGGCCATAAAAGAGTTCCCTGCGCCGAAAACAGTCCGGCAACTCAGACGATTCTTGGGCATGCTGAATTTTTATAGGCGATTCATTCCTGATGCCGCAAAAATTCAAGCCCCTCTGAACACCTTGTTAGCCGGCTCGGTAAAGGCTTCTGATCCTGTAGACCTGACAGGTGAAGCTCTCACGGCCTTTGAGCAGTCTAAGGAGAGCCTTTGCAACGCTGCTTTATTGGCACACCCCGATTGCCAAGCCAAACTCGCCTTAGTCACTGATGCGAGTGACTTAGCATTGGGTGCAGTAATCCAGCAGTTTAAAGATGAGGTTTGGCAGCCGCTGGCATTCTATTCGCGGAAACTCAGCCCATCTCAGCAGAAGTATTCACCCTACGACCGTGAGCTACTCGCTATATACGAGGGCATAAAATACTTCCGGCACATGTTGGAAGCAAGGGACTTCACGGTTTATACCGATCATAAGCCTTTATGTTTTGCCTTCAGCGAGCGGAAGAGTAACTGCTCACCCCGTCAATACAGACATCTGGACTTTATATCTCAATTCACCAGCGATATCCGGCATATATCTGGCAAGGATAACGTTGTGGCCGACACGCTTTCACGAATTGAGGAGTTGCAAAGTCCAGTTGATCTCGAAGTCCTCGCTAAGTCTCAGACCTCAGATGCCGAGCTGGCTTCATTTCTCTATGATGAACCGACATCGCTTCGCTTCGAGAAAGTCAAAGCGCCTGGTAGCAAGGTGGAGATTTACTGTGACGTAAGTACTGGCACACCGAGACCGTTCGTGACCAAGCTTTTGCGAAAGCAAATATTCGACAGCCTTCACTGTTTAAGTCACCCTGGCACAAATGCAACCGCTAAGCTTATAGCGCAGCGTTACGTTTGGCCAGGAGTCAGAAAAGACTGTCGAGCATGGTCGCGAGCATGCTTGGCCTGCCAGCGCTCTAAGGTTAGTCGTCACGTGTCTGCTCCACTAGGCACTTTCGATTTACCCAAAGCTAGATTCGCGTTCATCCATATAGATCTGATTGGTCCGATGCCCATTTCTAATGGCTACCGTTACTGCCTTACCGCCGTAGACCGCTTTACCAGATGGCCTG
The DNA here is from genome assembly GCA_963924445.1 of Philereme transversata. Classification (NCBI taxonomy): domain Eukaryota; kingdom Metazoa; phylum Arthropoda; class Insecta; order Lepidoptera; family Geometridae; genus Philereme; species Philereme transversata. The sequence goes on from OZ004345.1 coordinate 15,983,551, forward strand.
AGGCCATCCCTATTGCGGACATCACGGCCGAAACTGTGGCCAAGGCATTACTGTCTGGCTGGATAGCCAGATTTGGTTGCCCAACCGACATCGTTACCGATCGTGGAAGCCAGTTTGAATCCGCGTTGTTCCAATTTCTCGCGAAAATAGCCGGATTCAAACATCGCAGGACTACAGCTTATCACCCAGCATGCAACGGTTTAGTGGAGCGATTCCATCGACAGCTTAAGACAGCTATTACGTGTCATTCTGATAATAATTGGACGGAATCGCTACCACTAGTCTTACTGGGCATTAGAAGCGCTATTAAGGAAGATCTGCAGTCATCTTCGGCTGAATTGGTGTATGGTGAGCCCTTGCGACTCCCAGGTGAATTTTTTCACCCAACAGTAACCGGTACCACAGATTATACCGATTTCACCGCGTGACTGCGTTCAATAGCTGGCAAACTGCAACCTGTACCCGCGTCGCGACATAACAATAACAAAACCTTTGTTTTCAAGGATCTCGCTTCTTCGTCTCATGTATTCCTTCGGGAAGAAATGTTACGAGGATCATTTCATCCATCCTACTCCGGCCCCTACGAGATAATTCAGCGCGGAGACAAGGTCTTTAAAATCTTGATTAAGGGTAAAGCGATGACTGTTTCGATAGACCGCCTGAAACCGGCTTATATTTTGTCACCTACTGCATCGCCACTTGAACCTTCTCTCGATCCTGACCCTATACCTACGTTCACACAGCCCCCAATACGTACTACAAGATCTGGCAGGCAAGTCCATTTTCCGGATTTTTATCGCCCGTAGTGACGGTCTTCGGAAGGGAGTGATGTGGGGATCCTCTCCACATTACCATTAATATTGTACTTATAGTACGATAACATGACCAACGGTGTGCCATCCGATATTTATTCTATTGGAATCGCGCGCGCATCAAATAACTGATAGATAACCGGTCTGCGTCGAGGTCACGCGCTCCCCACCCGGCTTCTCGACTCTCGTTGGCTGCTCGTTCCACGCGCGACACACTCGGATGGAATCGCTAGTGCAACGCCCGCGCTATACCGTTTTTGTACCGCCGCTTGCTTAATTTGTGTTTACGTGTTTCGTCTAATACAACCGTTAAATTGAGTGCTGTCTATTATTTTAGTAGTGTTACACGATAAGAAGCTGACCTCTGCAACCGCTCAACCATCTACAGTACATAACTATACTGAGACTGAGACAATAATTCAGTATGACAGATAGAACAACAGTGGGATAACCAACCGCACATACATAATACTTATAGCACTAACCATAATAGATAAACACACATTATATACATAGATATACCAAAACATATTTAACATTATAAACATAATTAGATTACAATTAACTTTACTTTAAATTAACGCATGATATTCATTTAAGTAGATTTAAATTCACTTGCCGAACACTGCACTACCTTGAATACTTTCTTGTATTTGATCTACACAATACAGGGAATCCTAGTGTGGAGGTCAAAGTTAATGCATAACATTGTTAAATAATTATTACTTAAGCTGATTTATATAATTTCCAAATGATTAAGCATACATAAAAATTATAATTAGTACATTTATGTAAACTAGCACCTATATTTGACGACCTCCGTGGTGCAGTGGGCGAATAGCCGGCTGAGATGCAGGAGGTTGTGGGTTCGATTCCCGCCGCGGAACAAATGTTTGCATGATCTACAGATATTTGTTCCGGGTCTGGTTGTTTCTCTATATATTATAAGTATGTATTTACAAAAAATATATAAGTATTCTATCAGTTATGTGGTTCCCATAGTACAAGCTCCGCTTAGTTTGGGGCTAGATAGCGTTGTGTGAAATGTCCAGCAATATTTATTTAAAATAGTTTATGACATCTTTTCTAGTTTCAATAAAAGTTTATTTATTTATTTATAACATGTAGGTTGTAGGTACATATGTCCAATAGTCCAACCGGATGAAAAATGCCGAGTGAATAGGTATGATGATGCCTAGGGTCTGAAGTAATGACTAAGCAAGCTGGATTTCCACTTGAAATCAAATAATAAATATACGAAAGCAAATCGCATTCACCTATTCTTTACTAAAAATTATTTTTAACGAAATTTTAAGTTTATTATTACGCAGTTTGGAATTTTGATCAAACACTATATTGGCTATGAAAATAGCGTGACCTTCCGCTTGCTAAAAAATATTTATATTATTTATTGCCACAATTATAACCTAATGACTATTAAGGCAAATAAACTCGTTCAAAAAATACATCATACATTATATTGGTCCAAATTATAATTGAATAGCAAACCCGAGATTATGAATACCGGATTCGCAAGTTCTTTTATTCATAAGCACAATTTTGTAAAGGCTTTTTATGCAAACCTAAGCCTTTGATATTCTTTTTTGGAAAAATCAAGAACTGAAACATACAAATGCAAATAAGGGAGTTGCCATATATAAAGATTCCGAGACACTTACTTTGTGTGAAACTTTTCCGTTACAAAAACTGCTGAAAAGAATGAGTTTTGTAAAAGAATTTCTTCGAGCGTGAGATAATTATTCTTTCACAACAAAATATGTAAATATAAGGTTTCAGACAGTAGAATCTGATAAGTTGTCACACAGTTCAGTGAGCACGTAACAAAAATGGACAAAATCGCGGTGGAAGTTTTAATTTAGACAATGTATGTGCTTTGAAAAACAGTTGTTGCCGACCCGAGTTTTCTAATCACACTATCACATCACATCACGTTAATGTTATAAATTCGAAAGTTTGGATGTATGTTTGTTACTCAATCACGTCATAACGGCGGAACCAATTTCAATAAAATTTTGTGTGCACGTAGATTATAAACAGGATTAAACATAGGCTACTTTTTATTCCATAAATCAGGTGCCATGAGATAAAAATTGGGTGTCAAGTTGCAACAGCGAGTTTAGATTTATTTATAGGTAACGCATTTAATAGAGTAACGCGTACGAAGTCGCGGGCAACAGCTAATATTTAATACACTCAATAAGCCATAACTGCAAAAATAAACTAAATATACTTCAGGTTTTACGTCAAAAAACCATTCCCCAAGCTAAATGCAATAAAACGAAAAATCAATAAATGTATCATGCGCGGTCTTTTCGCTAAGGGAAGCGGTTTCATCCAGAACCCCTTTGGATTGCGACCTCCGTGGCACAGTGGGTGAATAGCAGACTGAGACGCAGGAGATTGCGGGTTTGATTTCCGCCGCGGAACAAATGTATGCATGATCTACAGATATTCGTTCTGGGTCTGGTCTACATATTATAAGTATGTTTTATCGGTGTCTCGACCGACAATGTTTCAGTTCAATCGTGAATTTTCATCAGGGTGAGTGCAATCCCCTCCGAACTGCGTCTCGCCTCGTACTACGCACCGCAGCCTTCTGCGTACGAGTAGTTAGGTGCGGTGGTGGGGGTTGGTTTCACCCATCGTGTTGACAGGCTTGATCCCGCCATCTTCCTTCATTCCATGGACAAGCAGGCACACGGCTCAGTACCATCCGTACCTAGTTGATATACCACCCATCCGCACACACCGTTTTGGTTCCGCGTTCTTGATGCATACAGCTAAGGTATGGAACACTTTGCCGTCGTCTGTTTTTACTAAAGAATACAATCCGGCTTCTTTAAGGCAAAAGGGATTAGGTTTCTTCTAGATCTTCGTACTTCATCTTAGACCACATCATCGCTTACCATCAGATGAGATTTTGGTCAAACGAAGATCTATATAGTTTTAAAAAAAGGCTGCATCATCATTATTATCATCACTGCTGTGGTAGTCCTCGGTACAGGCAAACACACAACATTAACCATGTCTCTACCAGGTTCAAACACTCCTCTGTCACTTGCATCATGAAGACATGGCTTCCAGGCTCACGTATTTATAACAATGATTGAAATAAATTACGAAAGTTTTGTAAATAAAATTATTAGTATGGATATACAAACAAAAAACACATATATAAGTATTATATCAGTTATTTGGTTTCCATAGTACAAGCTGTAAGTACTTAGTCTGGGGCTAGATTGCGCTGTGTGTAATATCCAGCATTATTTATACATATCTATTTATTTAGTGATTTCGAGCATTTGGGCTATCTATAAATCGTTGGCAACGGTTGTAGACGACGTACCTCGCGAACCTGCAATATAAACATACGCAGATATATATACATATGATTGAAAATATGTATCAGTTTTATAAAGTAGGTACCTACATGTAACTTACCTTTACATATTTCTATAAATAAAGCCCAAATCTACCCTCCGTTACGCGCAGACGACACAATCAGTTGGCAGTTGAACCGATACGTAAAAACACTCTTGTCTCCGCGCATCGTTCGGCATTTAACTTCTAAAAGGTGTTATAATGCACGATTAAAACACCACTCCACGCCCCTATCCACTACAACGGTCTTAAAATGGTTTATAATAATATGTTGTATCTTTATAGAGATTGAATTGTTTAAGCTTCGTGAGATTGGCATACGTGCGGAAAACGAGGTGGTAACACACAACTGTTTGATTGATTCTGTCCATTTATCGAACAACACGTCTGACCCAATAACGCCTCGCGACTGCAGGATAATGGGAATCCATTCAGAGCTGGATTTTCTGTTACAATAAACGAGAAGCTTAGATTAGTATCCGTATGTTCAAATAATATAGTGGATAGTGCCTGGAATTTTTAAGCCACACGTTGTCAGCCGATATTTTTTTATATACGACTTTGAGATTGATCGAGCGTATGACCCACCTGATGTTAAGTGGTAATTATGCAATGTGTTGTCCAGTCCGAAGATGATGATGATAATTTACTCTGTAGTACGGCTTATTTATTGTCAAATCACTTACACTCATTTAAAGACAGCAAAAAACACGGAACGCATTGTCCCATCTGTCAATGTCAACCTGCAATTAACGTCATTCGGTTTTTTGTACTCGCGTCGCTTCTCACAAAAAAATAATTAAATTGTGTTTTCAAGTTTTTAGTGTGAAAAATCGTGAAAATGGATACAAAAAGAATTCCAGTCGAACATCCCTTACAGGGGTAAGTTTGTTTGACTATTTAATTATGGCCTATAACAAATTATCTCGTAAGTCACGCAGTTTAGAAATCGACGCAAGGCATACAGGTGTAAAGCCTCATGTGCCTGTAATTTCACCAGCAACCTGTCCCTTCAAACCGAAACATAGCAATGCGGCGAGCACTTTCACAAGGAACTTTACTATTAAAATGGTAGTAATACTATACAAGCTTCTATAATGTTGACCTCGTATGTTTGTCACAGGTATATAATATGAAAATGGAATCACTTCTCAGAAGAATGAGTACCAGGGCCTGGTTATGCCATTGGGCCATAGCCAGCCATATTGACAATTTGCCCAAACTAGGGTAGGATTAGCACTTTCTTCCCGTTCGTTCCCTTTTCCCTGAGTTCGGCCCTAAAGAGCACCATTCAATATCGAGTCTATACCCTAAGGGCAAATGGTTAACCCTCGGTCAACGAGGAATAAGAGTGCTTATAGCTCAATCATTGGGTAGTGGGTACATTGACCGTATGGATAATTGGAATAATACGGGTTTAGTGGAAATGTTCTTATATATTACACATTTTTTTCCTTATGTGAAAACTGAATAGGTATTTCTACATTTGTTGAAGATGGTTTAGATTCCGGACAAACCTTCTTCATCTATACACTTGCCCCAGACGTTATCGCTAAGTTTCAGTCAAACTTTACTATCTCAATTCAAATAACCAACTCAATATATCGCTTCTCTTTGTGTTTTGAAATATATTGTGTGCTAAGGCGACCTCCGTGGCGCAGTGGACGAATAGCCGGCTGAGACGCAGGAGGTAGAGGGTTCGATTCCCGCCGCGCAACAAATGTTTGCATGATCTACAGATATTTGTTCCGGGTCTGGTTGTTTTTCTATATATGTATTATAAGTATGTATTTTCAAAAAAAAATTGTATATAAGTATTCTATCAGTTATTTGGTTTCCATAGTACAAGCTCTGCTTACTCGTAGTTTCCAATTATAATTTAATGTCCATCAATATTTATTTATTTAATGTAGCCAATAAATGACTGGTATAGGTAATGAATGGTTATGTATATATATTTATGACAAAAATCATTCACTTTGAATTCTTATATTTTAGTTGTATCGGCCATTTCCATACAAATCATGTGTTTGTTGCTATTTAAACTGCTATTGATTTAAACCTAAAAGTTCCACCATAGTAGTATTTAACACTATAGGTGTAAAATTAGTCTCCCATAATATTTTAAAGGCATTTGTACACATAGCAACGATTTAGTCCTAAAATTATTTCTTAAATATATATTGCTGTCATGGCACGTATAAAATGTACGTAGTAAGACAGCATTAAACACAATGCAACAAATCGCACAAACAAAGCTAGGCTTGCAATAAAATATTCAAAGAAACGTGTCACAAATAGCAGATGCACCGCCTCAGTAATGACGCCGTAAGTAGTTAATATGCCCTCATGTTGTTTACAAGACATTGATTTTTGAAACTCAACTTTATTTCAATTGAATACGTAGCAGATTTCTTTGTCAACTTTTACTACTATAACTCAGTCAACTATAACAGTAATAATCTAGAACTCTCCAACAATTTGTTGTTATGCTTCAAGGACATACATACTATTTACGGTTTTAGGCACAAATACGATATAATTTAATATCGTACACAAAATAATATTTCAGATCACAACTTGGTTTGAAAAAATAAATACCGTTATCTCAGATTGTCCGTATATTTGTTAATAACACAATGGTAAGTCGATGCCATCCGTTTTTGTTACGCATGAAACGTAAAGAGAGAGATAAATTTAAGTAATGTCAAATTTAGTTTGTGATAACAATGTTGCTACTGTAACTAAAAAAAAACATTCATAATCGCAATAAAATATCAAGGTAAACATTGAAATACACCCCGAGATTAGTTGAGTTTGAGCGCGTTTTAAAAGTTGCAAAAGATGGAATATCAACAATAGTCCTTCTAGGAAGAAAATAACAAACCTTTATCAGATTTCGATAAAATACACCACTTTTAATAAGTATAAAAAGTCCAATCATCTCTTAAAACATTTGCTTTGATCTAGTGATTTGATCCAGCTTACCTCCATTGGAAAAGATTGAATAGGTTCGAGCAGGAGCCAATAAATGGGCACTTTTATCTCAGGCCCGTCGGGAAAGAACCTATCTAGATGTAAGCAATGAGGATACGGGGTAAAATGTATTAATTTTCTCTAAAGGAAATCGATTAATATCCTCTCTTATAAAATTAAAAAATCCTAATGCCTATCATCATGGCTAGTTAAAACTATCCCGATTTTAAATTGGCCGTGATGGCCTCTAGGGGTGTACCCTGACTTCCGATTGGGAGGTTGTAGGTTTGAATGCTGGTCGTACACCAATGTATTTTTAAACTCGAAAAAAAAATTGTGAATAGATAGGGCTCAGAACAGCAATGAAAAACATCTCAAGGTAACCGATATGCCCTAGAACCAAAAATTCGTGTTATTGTATCATCATTTAGCATTCAAATCAGCGGCGACCGATGGGATTGGAAATCTGCTTACATTACGGCCTCCGTGGTGCAGTGGGCGAATAGCCGGCTGAAACGCAGGAGGTAGCGGGTTCAATCCCCGCTGCGGAACAAATTTTTGCATGATCTACAGATATTTGTTCCGGGTCTGGTTGTTTCTCTATATATTATAAGTATGTATTTACAAAAAAAATGTATATAAGTATTATATCAGTTATCTGGTTCCCATAGTACAAGCTCTGCTTAGTTTGGGGCTAGATAGCGCTGTGTGAAATGTCTAGCAATATTTATTTTTTATTTTATTATTAGACTATATTATATTATAAAATTCTTTATTGCACTAATAAAATAATACATAGGCGAATTTAATGCTACTTAGCATTTTCTTCCAGCTAACCTTTGTGTAGTGTGGAGAAAGTGGTAGTACATTGTTTGGGCTTACCTTTATTATTGGAATTTGAAGTACATCTGATTCATTTCGATTCCTCAAGGCCAACAGGGTTCAAAATAATTAAAACTTATAATATAAAAAGTTACCATAAATAAGTATACAGTGTTTGGTATTATACTGACGATATTCAAGTGACGGTTTTTCAAAACATTAATAAGACTTCTCGAAAGCAAAACTACTAGTTATATTATCAAATTTATAGAAAATCGACTAAGTTTAGGTGATTCATTCAATACAAAACTTACTGCCTACTCGTGCAATCGACATCCAAAAATAAAGGCTGATTTGATATCTCTTTCGGAAATGGCTGCGGGTTTTGGGTTAGAAAGGGACAACAAGAGATATCTCGAGACGTCACCAATACAATATCTGTAGTTTAATGGCAATATCACAACATAAGTTTAATAAAGTGTTTGTTTTTACATGTTTAAATAAATTTTACATTTGTATGGTAAACATTTCACAAATTGATTTATTATGCTCATTAAAATAACCCATTTCATTTTTGTGCTAATATTACCCAACACCTTATATTTTTCTCTACCGTAAACTTCTACAGGCGCAATTAAACCTAACCTTACGTGTAAATTAAATTACGAGTGAATTTATGACTACCAAAAACTATTTCCTTTTACCGTTTATTTATAGGCCGAAGATTCTAAGCACGCAGACATACATCAAAGTCAACTTAGCACTTTTTACAATGCCACGTTACACTACGATTTATAACAGTAGAAAAGGCTTCTAAATACTTCCACGTATAACAATAAAAACTATTTTACTTAGAAAACTTTCGTGTTTTATTTCAATCATTATTATAAAAACGGGATTTATCACGTACTGTTTTATCGGTGTTTTGACCGATACTGTTTTGGTTCAATTTGAGAACCTTCATCGGGATGAGTGTGATCTGCTCCGAACCACGTCTGGCCTCTCACTGTCGTTCATTGTGGGTCAAAACACTGATAAAGCGGTACGTGATAAATCCTGAATATAATAATGAATAAGAACTATGTTTGAAGCTTAAATTAAATTAAAAAACATTTATTAGAAAGTTCGTGTAGTTGTTGATAGTTGGTGAGTATTTGTGATCTAAAGATCGGAGGTTCAGACTGCAGAAACGTAATGAAAAACACCCTAAAAATAACAAAAACGATGTAGACTCAACAATTATACATACAATTCAGCTTTCACATTAATGCTTTACATTTTTTACCTCTTGTTTTTAGCTAAAAATGCAATTGTAAGGTTTTGTTACAAACGGCGTTAGTACAGGCCAGATATATCAAGAACATAGCCCTTGTTGTAGGTTCCAGTAATAAAGTCTATCCAGCAGTGAGCTAACCAACTTAATCCTTACTTTATTCCACTATTAAGATAATGAGGATAAATTTAATAAGTCGATTTTATGAGTCAGCTCTTTAAAGGAGGGCAAAGGTAAGTTAAACATGTATATGTGAAGTCTCCGAGGATATAAAGTTACTACGTCATGCAATAACGATGTCCGCTAGCGACCGAGACTTTGCATAACATGAATAAATTCCAGGCTAGTGCTACCTACCTAGGTCTTGCTATGAATTTCTAAACATCCTAGTTAGAACAGCTTTAGTAAAACTGTACTACGTACGCGTAGAACTACTAACCATATATATAGTAGTCAAAGTGCAGTACTACAAAAATAGTCGTTATTTTAGGATGTTATGAATGAACCCAAACACGACCCTTAAATTGGTATCCATTGAAATCTGTTGATCACTTCAATCCTCAGAACCTGGTCAATTATGTCGTAGAACGTCACACAATTACAATTTGAATGAATACAAAGATGATCTTTCTAGTTGAATCCATTAAGCAAGTAGATCTGTAGATTCTTACCATTTCTTTCGACGATTATAGATGAAATACTCAGAACCAATAGAATCATCTCCGCAGAGAAGCCTTTTTAATGCGTGCAGAGTTACTCTCGATTAGGATTAAGTTATTTTTAATCAGATAGACAAATTCTTATTTAACAAATAATATTTGATAGATACTTACTGCGATACTGCATCAAGCGTAAACGCACTACGACTCTGCTACGAAACTCCTTCAACCGTAGAGGGTCTACGAATGAGCGCTACTTTTCTTTGTAATGATCAGCGATATAATAAATTGATTAGTTACATAAATGGATCATTTAGCCCATAAATATACCACTAACTAGCAAGTCTTAGAACAAATAATGTTAACTCAATTAAAAAAATATTTATCGAGCGAAGCGAGATCTCTAAATCCACTTGGGCAAATTGGCGTTGTATGTATGTATGTTTGTTTGTCCGAAGATAACTTTCGAAGCTTTGATCCGATCATCCTGAAATTTGGTATATAGGTAGGTAGTGATGGCACAATTTTTGTGTGTCTAAACGAGCGAAAAATGTGGTGGGGTTGTTGAGATATTGGGGTTCAAAAGGGATTAAAAAAAACAAAATGGGACTATCCAGTCAAATGGCACGTTTAATGAAAGGTCTGCATCAGTACATATTGACCCCGTTTTTGTTTTTAGTTTATACCTTTTAGTTTTTAAGTTATTAGTAATAATAAAAACTGAACTTTGACAAAATTCACAGGGTACACCAGTGACCCCACAGTGCTGAAATTTGGTATGCGTATAGTGACACAAATATAGAAAAAAGTCTGAAATCGAGAATAACTGCAATTTGTACCCCAAAAACAGAACCAATATACATGAACTCCCGTTATCTGTAATTTGAATCAAACTGTAGGTCAAGTTTTTGGTAATGCATTTCGTGGCACTATTTTGATAGTCAAAGATTACGCAAGATCTCAGTTCGGGGCGAAACACTAGTTATATACATTTAAGATTAACTTATAGAGAAGAATTTATTTTTAATCAAAAAAAGCAGCAGACGTGGACTGTTAGTTACTGTATCGACAAAATACAACCTCTTCGCGGTATTCTTAATTCAGTCTCTGTCAGTAACAGGCACACATATTCCATGAATGTCATTTGTTTTTGCCAATACTTGCGTTAAGATGTCTTTAGTTTTTATTACGAAACAATAGCAAAAATCGACCACTGCATTTTACCAACCTTCTTAAAACCTCTATAGTTAACCGTTGGAGTTGACATACATGTTTTTTTGTTTACCTGATCAAATAAGCACGTTTCTATACAGAAATTATATTAATAGGCACTGGTGACTTACTTTATAGAATCACTATTAAATTCCTAGATAATAATAAAACAACATTACATAAACGATACAATAATATCTAAGAGCCAAATTCCATCCAATATAAGACGCTGATGATTGCAAAATAAATGACATCGCCTACTGAGGTGCCTCAATTAGGGGCAATGACGAGCAAATACCATTTCAAAGGGTTTTTCCTGTACATAGGCGTTCAAAGGCTCAATTTTGTTCCACAAAGTGATACTGGAAACCGATGTCACCTCGACACAACATTTATATACGTGGAGACTATTGAAAATAACTCTACAACATCCTGTACCAGCAAAAGACATACAAACATCCACAGAAAGATAACATAATAAAACGTGTATACTTATGAGCAGTACGTCATGTCACCTTTTTGTGAAAATTATTGAAATCAAGGTCGTAAACATGAGTGTAACATAAAAAAACCATGACGGTGTGTGGCTTACCGCCAGGTAGGCTACGTTGCAAGGATTCATAAATAGTTTAGTCTTAAAAATAAGCCTTCATTCTGGTAAAGGACACCGCGTTTATATAATAGAATAATCAGTTATTTCAGACAGTGTCCTTACATTCATACAAAATATTGTAATAGACCCATAAAAAGACACACTTTTAATTTTAACAAAACAAGTGATAAGCAACATAGTCTGCCAAACTATACAGTCAAGAATAAAGTTTGTGAAGTCAAGAATAAAGCACATTGTATTCTATCCTCTTACACCGTAGGTACTAGAATAGGTATGGTTACTTTTATGTGACCTCTCAATCTATAAGCTACTAACATCTTCTTCTTTTGAAGTTTAATTGAGATATATGAAATACTTGTACACGGGTTTTGATTTGCGAAACATTAAGGAAGGGAAGAATCGGCTCTATGATGTTGTTTTATGAAGAAACCATAAATGTTTTGATTGTGATGCGGGATCTTTAATCATCATCACCATCATCAAATCAGCCATAGGACGTCCACTGCTGAACATAAGCCTCCCCCATAGATTTCCAGACTGACGGATCTCCTTCGGTCTGCAACCTGCACCCAGGTCTTCGTTCCATCTAATGGGAGGCTGACCTACGCTTCACTTTTCAGTGCGTGGTCTCCACTCGAGAACTTTTCTGTCCCAACGGCCGCACTTCAGATTGCTAATCCTCTGTGCTATGTATCTATTCATATATCAGGCTATTGTCCACCATTGCTGAGTGCTACGCTATCCTCATCGATTGCTGATCGACCGCGTTAAGAATGTTGCTTGAATATAGGGCTGGTGGTCAGCCTCTTGCTCAACACGCGTCTCTTGGCCACCATTCCACCACCGCCTTAAGCCCCCCGTGTTTTCTTCCAGCCAAGTCTAGACGTAAAGTAGGTATTAGCTAATATAATTAGTATAACGTTCCTACCCGTATATTTTGTCAGCTGGAAGATCTCCCATCCAAGCCATTTTGAACTTTATAATAGCCTAAAACAATTTCAAATTGAAATGTAATAAATCCATTTTGAGATCCGACTGGCTTTTAATCAAACGTGAGTTTAATTTGTCTGTAACTGGGATTCTGTGACGTGCTACCAACCCTCCGAAATTTACCCGGAAATACCCTTCTATTTTGTGAATCCATGACAAAGGCTAGTCCTGTTGGAATTAACTTTTTCTAATAATATACTACAAATACTATATTTCTATTATGTATACCAGTAAATTCAGATCAATATCAAAAGTAAAGTCAGGTTTGAAGGGTATGGTTGCCGGTGAAATTACAGGCACATGAAGCTTTACACCAGTAGGTCTCAAGTTGAATGGCGTAGGGCAATGCATCGTAGGGCACATTTCTAAGATGCGTGATCTACGAGGCAATTTTCTGTTAAAGGTGAGGGTTGCATGTCATTTCTTTTTTTTTAAATTGATGATAGTCAAGGCGCAACTACCTCACCTGGTGGTAAGTGATGGTGTTGACATCAAGTGTGGCACAAGCTTATTTCATATCTATGTAGGATAAAAAAAGGTTTAAGGTATAAGATAATCCTCTCAATCGACCAGTAAACATCACATACATTTTGATAAAAATCTATTCAAATATTATAAATTCTAAAGTATCTCTGTCTCGCTGCCTGTGTGCTTGTAACGTTTTCACAACTAAACGGCCAAACCGATTTCGATGAAATTTGGTATATAGATAGATTATGACTTAGATTAAGATATGGGCAACTTTTTATTGATAAACCACGCATGTGAGGCCACGGGCGGAAGCTTATAACTTCATATTTGAACAAACATTATCAGCTTTCGATTCATCTTAGTCACTGTCTTTGTTGACATATTTAGGCAATTTAATTTTTTATTTATCAGGACTTTTTCAAGACTATACAATGGTACATCAGCTTAGACCTTGAAACCACAAGTAAATACAAAGTAAAACATTTTTTACGGGGTAAATGTCAGTTCGAGGCATGCCACGCGAGCCTCATTACTGATGACACCATGCCCTTAGGGTATACTCGACAAATACCTCGGTAACTGGTGGTAAGTCGGTGACGTACGATTGTAAAGGTTTGTACACGTGAGTAATTCATTCATCTTTAATGTTTGTGGATCTGGGTTACATTAAGGTACAAGATGTTAGTATTTATAATAAGAAAACGCGCGAGTACTATATCCTGCCTTACACTAAATTAACATAAATGCACAAATAGTAGATTATTAAGCGAGGGGACAAAGCAGTGTCTTGCGTCACGGGCGCTATATCGAATCCCGAACGTAACGAAGGATTCTAAAGTTAACTCAAGGGAGTTACTAGAATCCTGAGTGCAGAGAGGAATATAAGGACGCCCAAGATGCAGACAGTTTTATCCACGAGCAGAATACTCTACTTTTCACACTTTCTGCGAGACAATAAAAATCAAATCTAGACTGGTGCATTCTGTACAGAGATTAGTTCGATTTACGAATTAGTTCTTGTTATGTGGGTCTCTTTGATTCAAATTTTAATACTGCCAATACAGGTGAAGTTCCAAATTCAAATCATATTAGATGATTGGATGATATTGGATGGTGAATTAATCCCTAATCATCTGATTTCGGTGAGGTTTATAAAACACCACCTGATTGACAATGTCAATTATAATTTGATATTGTCGAGCAGGTGATGTGAAAAATATATTGTAGGTAATGGAAGCTAATTTCAATCAAATATTTTATTTATGAGCATGTTTTTGAGGCTTATACTTGGCGTTTATATACGAGTCCGGATCAGAAATGAAAAGATCTCTAGACGAAGTAACCAAAATAGCACAGAGAATTTGCAATTTGAATTAGCAGTGGAAGCGGCACATAACCCGAAACCAGAGGAAGAAAGGTCGAAGAGGAGATAATAAGCCCTGAAATGCGCACTAAGATTATATACTCTATTTTTATACTCCCGACTAGATGGAAACACGAAAAATGCTGGGAGTCATTGGGTGCAGGCCACAAAAGATTGGTCACTTTGGAACTCAATGGAGTAGGGGAAATCTTCATCAATGAACGTCCTTTAATATAATGATATTTTATACGCAAATATCTCTTGACCCTTTTTTTAATGCAGATAAAATAACACAATAGGTGTTCTGATTTCAAAGGCTCTTCATTGCTTTCTAAAGAATCAAGAATCATCTTTGGGATATGAAATTTTGAAGTGAAACTTCTTTAGCATCGTTGTGATTTGAAAGTCGATGAAACGAAAAAGCGACGGTAAAAAGAGACAGACACATAAATTCATAAGATATAACGTGGGAGGAAATGAGATAGGAAGCATTATACAGTGTTTCTTATGTTCGTGGTTCTCTTTGTGCTTTGCTTCGTAGTCCCTCCACTCGTGTTAATAATTATCTAACTTTGTATCACTATGATCATTACTAAAACCTACAATCGAACATCTTCCCGAAATTTTACATTCGTCTCATTATCTTGAAACCAAATTTTTTTTGAAGGTTTCACTTCTGCCACGTGTGAGTTGCACACATGCTTTTTTTTTATTCAAATTGAATATAAACCGTGTCAAATTTTATGAAAATTGCTTGAATACACTGATATAATAATGAGTGACCGAAAACCAGATAATAATTTAGTACAGTCTTCTGTAGTAGCAGTATTCAGTACAATTTTCTTCAAAAAATATACTAATCTGCTAAAATTTTCTCTAAAATAATGTTTTCTCGTACTCACGTATGGGAATAAAATTAGCGAATTAAACAAAGGAGATTGGTAAATGTCTAGTTACGAAAAACCAAGAACCATTTAATAAGAAATCACTCACGCAGGGTCAAAAAAACATTAATAAAGATTTACATTTGTGTTTTACTTCAATAGGCAAACGTCCGTGTTGTTTTTTATTTTCCGATATTAAAAACACAATACTTTTATAAAAAATATTATTAACCATCAATTTACATTGTGTGTGTTGAACACCATGAACGAGTTTTAGGTTTCTTGAGTCAATACACCAATTTTTAATGAAAATTTACTCAAGCTCAAGACCAATAGAACAGGCTATAGAATATCTCAATAACACTGAGCAATAGAACTATTCTGCAGCAAGATTGTTAGCTTGAATTCCCCCGACTACTACGCATGTAAGCCTTGCTAACAGCCTCACGGTTATTGCATTGTCAGGAATTCTGAACACATCTCAGATCGCATACGTAATCTCATTCTATTAATTCACATTCTCATAGCTATACATACTTCCTAGGAGCCTATCCTTACAATAAAATAAATACTAGTTTACAGTACTACTCAATGCCTAGCTATAAATGCTAATTTATGGTTAAAAGTTGGTTGCTACTAGGGGTGATCCAAAAGTAGTGAAAATCAGTTATTTCTAGTGCACACAAAAATACAAAAAAATATCAGTCACTTGCTCAGTTACCCACTGGTTCAGGAAAAAAAATCATATAAATAGGCCACGATTCCCGGGAGCTACATTCATTTGAATACGGACTGTCAAGGAGTGAACATAAAAATGGAAAAACACGAAATCAGAGCGGTCATTAAATACCTCTGCTTGAAAAAAATGTGTACCAAAGACATACACAGCGACTTGGTGGAAACATTAAGGGACTCTTCTCCTCCATATTCCACAGTTGCACGCTGGGCTAAGGAGTTTAAGCTGGGAAGAACATCGACAGAAGACGAACACCGCGAAGGACGCCCATCGACGTCCCTCACTGAACAAAATGTGAAAAAAGTTGAAGAAGTTGTATTGGAAGATCGAAGAGTGACTATCAGGCATGTAGCTGAGATCACAGGGATCTCATATGGCAGCATTCAAAGAATCCTTGCGAAGGAATTGCATATGAGAAAGGTCTCCGCGCGTTGGGTACCGAAAATGTTAAACGACGAGCAAAAGAAGAAACGAATCGACATGTCAAGAGCAAATCTCGAAAAGTTTCAGGCAGACAAAGATAATTTTTTGTCACGTTTTGTGACCATGGACGAGACTTGGATCCACCATTTTGATCCTGAAACAAAAGAACAATCGATGACATGGAAACGATCCGATGAACCGACGCCGAAGAAATTCAAAGTGTCAAGCTCAGCAGGGAAGGTTATGGCGTCTGTTTTTTGGGACGCTAAAGAAATAATCATGGTGGACTACTTGGAAAAGGGGGCCACTATTACAGGCTCCTACTATGCAGAACAAATAAGAAGATTGCGGGAGGCTATTAAGGAGAAAAGGCGAGGCAAACTGCGGGCTGGAGTGCTGTTCCATCAAGACAACGCACCGGTTCACAAAGCTGCAATTGCCATGGCTGCCATTCAGGAAGCGGGCTTCGAGCTGGTGGAACACCCCCCCTATTCACCAGATCTAGCCCCCAGTGACTTCTATCTCTTTCCACGACTCAACCTCCGAGGCAAGAAATTTGACGATGATATGATATGATGAGGACTTTTTTGAGAGTCAAGATAAAGATTTTTTTTCTAAGGGAATTTTAGGTTTAGAAAAGAGATGGACTAAATGTATAGACTTGCTAGGAGACTATGATGAGAAATAAATTTATTTTTTTATTTTATTCATTGTGTTTATTATTGATTATCATTACTTTTGGATCACCCCTCGTAGGTTTGAACTACCTTGAAACTGAGAGTCTGTTAATCATACTATCATAAGTTATGTATGATAAGTTAACACACAACATACTCACCCATTTATACGTACACACAAACTGACTCACACCACACACCTTCTCTCACACACTCTCACCCACACCCTTTCACACACATACACTCACCACATATCCTCGCATTCATTTTGACACACACTCGCGCACACAAACACACACACACACACACACAAATCACACAACCAACATATTCCCACACTCACACATACATTCACTGATCATTCCATTATGAACCATAGTCCGGAGGGAGGTATAGATATGCCATCATACAGGTCAATCCTAGTTTGGGTACCTGTTTTCCATCCTGAATAATAATTGTATTATACCTAATAAACCATTGTAATTTTTGGTTTGTGAAATTTTGAAGTTTGTTGTTGAATAAATTATTTATTTATTTGTTTTCTTAATTAACATCATTTTCTCTTGTTTCTCATTTGTATTTTATATATTATTATATATTATATATATATATATATATATATTGCATTTGTGTGTCAGTTGTATCTAGCTAAGGAAAATGATTTTTATGTTTTTATACACGTTATGTCCGTTTATTCAGTTTGTACTCGACTACCATTTAAAAGTCAACGATATCCCGATTCAAAGAGTACTTCGAAGTTCACACTCTTATAAACACGTAAAATAAACACAGCCTTTTCATTTGAAGCGTCCGTAAACAACTCTTTTATTGCTCAACACCTTGTATGTCAATGTGTTACTCAAACTGCCTTGTGATTCGAAATGTAGCTGTGGGTTAAATCACGGCCACATTAAATCGTTGATGTGAGTTGCGCCCTGTTTTTTTGCAAATGCAATCTTTGTATTTGGTAAAGTGTAGTTATGGCTCTCTTGATGACTTATGGTTAATCTTTTGACTTTAGAGATTTTAATATATGTACAATACTCAGAATACAAGTTTGCTTCTATTTTTTTATGGAAACGCCAAAGGTCAAAGCATCATGTATATACTCATACTTTCCAGGGTGGTAGCTACGTTTCCATTAATTCCATAATTAGAATTAACGTGAAATTGATCGTTTCAGCCAAAATATACACAATTAGGCATTCAGTACGCCGTATATTATCGCATGTATAGATACAGTGCGCAACTTCTGATAATAAAAATAAAAATAGGTAAGTAACGTGTACTAAATCAAGTCCACTTCCATAATCGCAGGTTCGCGTGCCATGCAAGTTTGATGCACGACCGCGGATCTTCGAAAGCCTCCAATGTTATAATATTTTTAGGCTTATACGTATTTAGAGCAGCCCCGCCTTTATTGATTCCACTAAAATAGATAGCCCACATACTTTTGTTGACCTATTTTCCTTTGTTTTAATGTCTAGCTTTATTGACATTTGGATTGATTCTTGGTACTGCTCAAATAATAATAATATAAAGGTTGTATGATTCATGGGCTACTTGCCCGTAGTAGGTAAATATTGCTTCGTGCCTCCTTAATATTATACACATGATCCTGGCCCACACTATAATTCCCGGTATAGTTTGCTCCACGAGTCGTAAGTTATGAGCATGAACATGAGTTTTAGGTCCGTTTGGCGGTATGACGCGTGCAAGACGCGTGTCATAGCGATGCATGATTTATCCGTGCCAGTTATCTCACCGCCGGCGAATAAGCGATTAGCTATCAACTATTTTCTCTCTCAAGAAATGAACAAAAGATGTCAATAAAAGAGACACGTTTATTAGTTGATCGCTGCCCGTTCACACTGCTGGTGAGAACTCACTCTCCACTATTTTGTCGCAGCGACTACAACACTCGCTCAGCGATACTCGCTCAGCGATGCTCGCTCAGCAATGCTCGCTTGGCGGTCAGAACACACGCCGTAAGATGATGAGTATCGCACGCCGCACTCGCTCATTAGCTTTATAGCCCAACGAGACAACTATAGGAACTACATACCCGCTTCTCGCTGCTCGCCAACTCGTTTCTAGTTTCTAGCTCTACTCGTCGTTGACGATAGCATATGCGCGCTCCATTCAAATTATTCGTTTTATGTACACTTTTGTGCAATTTTAGCGACATACATTTTGAGGTTTAATGCCCAAGGATTAATATTCAGTAATTTTTTTCCGTTCAATTTGCTTATTTAGGTGTACGACAACACAAATATGCAACAGGTAATAATTATCCCACTTATACGGGAAAATACTTTAGGAGTACAATATATTTGCACGTGGCAAACTAGCCCCCATTTCGCCATTCCGTGATCACCTATCATGGCGGCAACTTTATCTTGGATATCAGAAATTATGAGTGCCTATAGTAGGTATTCACAGTTTCTGATACTATGATACATATTCATTAGAAAAATGTGTGAATAGAAACACAACAAATAAATAAATAAGACTGCTTAAACTGAATTTAAAAGTTAGAAACAGCATCACTCCGAAAATATGTGGCAATATATCAATAACGTATCTAGAAAAAAATAAACGGCAACTGATGACTGACCGCGTCATAATGCCCAACGAGCGTTGGGCATTTTTAAACAATCTGATATCTATGGCTGCAAACGATCTGTAGACATTAAATCTGATCCAGATCAAATAAAGTGTTTGACCTAAATAAATAGCAAAGATAAAAGAGGATTCGATAATCGATATTCTTTACTCACAAGCCCTGATTATATTTTTGTTTGCTCAAGTGTCACCATAGCCTTGAACTTACTAGGCTTCTCTGTATCGTAGGTATCTACCTTAGGCTATAGATATTGACGGTTCTGGGGCAAAGGTTGTTAGCTCATATGATTTCGTTCATGTTTATCGTAGTTATGGTATAAAAGTAAATTTGTAGGAGGCAACAAAGTTTTAGGGTTCCTGTAAGCCACAGACAATATAGTTATTGTCAACTTAGACTTGACGGGGAAACCGTGGAAATATTTTTAAGAAGACATGAAAATTTCAAGTTAAAATTTAATTTAATTTTGAATTATAAAATGTCTTAAACATATGACAACTTAATCACGACTGCCCGCTTGAAAGCTTACATTTACCATGAAAAAAATTCAACGTCAGCAAATCCGGTCGTATAACCGTGCGTGGGCGCACGTGCAAAACAACTAGAATGCGCCGATTAGGCATTGAAGATGGCTTGGATGGTTGGCGTTGGTAATATAACTACTTTTTCAAACGCTCAGTAATACCTAACAATAAGATCGCCTATTCAATTAGTGACCACATAGAACTTTGCCTAACCCAAATTTTTTCCTGATTTTATTAAATTCCAAGGTTGCCTGGAAAAGGTTGCTCTTAGCGATAAATTTGGAGTATTTTCTTTATTACAAAATGGGTTTTTTGCCACAAATCTCCTTAAGTGGTTACAATATTCCATTTACTTAAATCGGTACCAAACCAAAGAACTTTAACTAAATTGAATTCAGCCAAGCAACCAGCAGTTAAAGTTCAGTTCTGAATTAATTTTGCGGTTGCGTCTAGCGCTTCTAACTAAACAGTTAACAAGGTTATGTGAGCTGAACAATCCAATTGCATTCGGGCAATGAAGCCACGTAGCTCTATTCTGATTTGTCCCCCATGAAGTAATTAAACTACCAATGTTTCTAGAAAAATTAAACATTGTGCTGTAGTATTAATCAGGTAGAAAAGCTTTTTAAAAACAGAGTGGTACAATCAGTCCCAGCATTTTTAAAACCAGCAATGAGTTGTGGAATGACTTGTGAGATTAAAATCTCTCTCTCTTCGAGTCGTTATCCTAAATGCTGAGGGTCGTGACCTCCTCCATGGGTGATTTTTCCTTGACTATGTTTCGCCATCGGTGTCTGTTGGCGGCGACATGTATGGCATCACGAAGCCCAGAGTCGAGAGTTGTGCGGATCTGGTCAGACCAACGTATTGGTCTACGACCCCGTGGTACTGGCAAAGTTGAGGGGAAAAGTCCCCTCAACTTTGCCAGTGATGATCAGTTTCTCCAAGTTGTCACTATGTTTCCTCGCTATGTGACCAAAGTACTCAAGGACTCGTTGGAGGCAGACTGTTGATAGCCTTGTAGTTATCTTGAGATCCTTGAGTATTGAAAGGTTAGTTCTTCGGGCCGCCCAGGGAATCTGCAGCATTCGTCTCCAGCACCACATCTCAAAAGCGTCTACACGTACGCGATCATTCGCTTTGAGAGTCCACGTTTCTGCACCGCAAAGGAATATGGAGAAGACTAGGCTTCGGATGAGTCTTATCTTAGTCCTGTTGGATATTTTCCTGTCTTTCCATAATCTTCCAAGCTGGCTCATTGCGCTTTTAGCCATCCCTATCCTTCTACGCACTTTGGGTTCACAGGAGCCGTTGTTAGAGATGCTGGAGCCCAGGTATATGAAGCTGTCTACAGTTTCTAGATTTAATCTAATGCTCTAAAAAAACTAGCCCATTATAGCAAAGCTGAGCTAAAGGTGATAGTAAATTATTTTTTTTTGGAGAGGTAAGAATAAAAGTTTTATTTTTCTAGCAATTATAAAATTGGTTAAATACCACAGTTATGTCTCAGAGGAGGGAAAATAGTCTGCTGTATGCATACAATTAGTTAAACCACTTCAGATCATTTTGGCTGCAAGTTATAATTACAATATTAAACTTGACCGCACTGCTGTGAAGGATATTAAATTATATTTTTCTTCAAGATGGACATATTTGTTCGTCGTTAAAGAGTAAGAAATCCGGAGATGTTCATCATGAGGATTATTATAGCCATAAGCTATATTTTGTGTTTATAAAAATGCTATAAAACGGTCGTAGACTATGGTCTGATTAACGTTTGTTTTGGAAAAACAGTGATTTCAATTTCACCGCGTAGATTTTTGACAGTTTATTTATTGGACACTCTTGAGAAATCTACACATTAGCCACTATTTACTCTTGAGCACGATTATAGAATACCTAAGTTAAAATCATTTTGACTGAATGGCGACAATCCATAAGTATGATCTGACTATAAGAGCCGGATTGCACCAAAGCGGAAGGGAGAGAAGATAAGAGAAATCAACCAATAGTAACGCCACATAAATGACGTAATAAGATTATAACGTGATTCTTTTGGCTTAATTTACAAATGTCGTTCCCTCTTCGCTTTAGTGAAAACCAGCCCGTTTTGTTTGGTGTATAAAAATATGAAAATGCATGGTCAATTTATAACCTACCTACACACCACCAAATGAAACATTAAAAATAACGTTTCTTTGAACTGTACATTTCTCGCGTGTGTTCTACTCCCTGAGGCATATCGTTACTGATAACACTCGCACGACACGTGTCCTCACGGTCATGGCCTGTAAATACAACGTATATTTCTAAATACACAACGCCGCTGGGGCTAGGGTTGCCATTTAACGGGAGGAATGCCTGACTAAGGTGCATAATATACATGATAAAAAAAGCATGTCTAAGGCCAGAAAACTTCAAAATAAAACTTTATTTTAAACCCTATTTTATAAATAATTAAGTTCAATATGTACCTAGCTAGTACCACTCAAGAGTGGTATCTTTCAGACGGCAATATTTCTTACAAAATATATTTTTCGCTCCGACTCTCAAGTCGCAGCAATGGGTGCGAATCAATGAACACGGGTAAAATTCAAAAATGCCTGTCGCAGTGCAATGTCGTCTTTACGCCTGTTTGAGCCTCAAAATGTCTGTCAAATACGGCAAATGCCTGTAACCATAGTTGGGGCAGAAAGATTCACGAGTAAAACCACGAGGAAAGCGCAGCGGGAGCAGGCCGCATCAGATCGGTCGATCTGTGTATACTTTATATTGGAGGCCTATGTTCTGCAGTGGAAGTCCTGTGACTAATATACATATTATCAATTCCATATGTATTTGAATACTATGATTCAAACACATTTAGATGACTATACTCCGTCATATAAAGCAGTAACAAGAAGTTCGACATTGTTATCGATCAACTGGTCGATGTTGCGTCTAACATCAGTCGATCACTTTCTAATACTTTCATATCTAGGCTGCAAAATGTATGACCGCTCGTTCTTTTTTTAAGCCCTGAGGCAAAAATTAGGTTTATAAGTTTGACACGTATGTCTGTCTGTCGAGGTGTGTATTAGGGTGTTTCATTTTTCCAAAGTTTTGATTTTTTATTCACTTTGACTGATTTCTTGGTCTACCTTACCTATAAGATATGTATGCAAAATTTGGAGGTAATCGGACAACGTTTAGAGGTCGCACAGATTGACCATTTTTATCAAACTTTTTCATTTCCACCCTCATAGTGTAATAAACTGACTGGTTTCACAAGTATTCTTTGATTTGCCACAGGTAATTAAAATTGATCATGGAGACAAGAAGAGGAAGTTCTTCTTAGTTTTTATATATTTTTATCTAGGTCATCAAAGTGTGCGACCTCTAAACATTGTCCAATCTTATTAAAATTTTACTAAAGTATCTTTTATATCACAGAGACTCGGAAATCAATCAAAGTCAGCAGAAAAAGAAAAAAAATCCATACAAAAGCGAAATACCCTAGTGTGTATATGTGTATGTCTGAGGGAAGGTAGTTCCCCAACGAATAGACTGAGATAAAAGACCAAGACGCGTTTTTAAAAGAAAGCTTGTTTAATTGCGTGGTTCTTAGTTACGAGTATGTGTGATCAAAATCAGGTTAGCCGGTCCGAATACTATCAGAAGGTACTTATTCTTTTTTTATGAAGGGATCTCAGCTGTTAAATGGTTTGTTTTTCTTTTTACGGGGTTTTGGTATACGGGTTTATTTTAATTTTGTAAAAATTAACTTTTATTATATTTCGTGAGAAATTTGTAACATAGATATGACGAGCTCCGTGGCGCAGTGGACAAATAGCCGTCTAAGACGCAGGAGGTAGGGGGTTCGATCCCGCCGCGTAACAAATGTTTGCATGATTTACATAATTATACGTATGTATTTACAAAAAAAAGTATATAAGTAATTCTATCAATTATCTGGTTCCCATAGTACAAGCTCGGCTTAGTTCGGGGCTAGATAGCGCTGTGTAAAATGTCCAGCTTTTTTTTATAGGTACATATTATCGTGACAAAAAAAAATTCAAAAACAATTTAGTTAAAAGATTCCAGAGTTTCCAACTTTCCAAAAACTAAGAAATAAAAGATCTTACTTAGTAAATATAATATAAAGTTAAACCTCACTAAATATCTGTATCATCATTTATAATTCAAACTACTTTGTTAATTGTTAAACGCTAAATACAGACATTCCTTTTAATTAAAATGAAAGACGCATTTTATCCTGGAGCATTATTCTTGTAATAGCAACTCTCTTAAATAAGACTTTTAGACCGAATACCGCTGCTTTTAATTAACTTTGTACTTGGTTTTAAGTATTACTTGTTTAAATACAAATCTTTTGCTATTAAATTAGAATTGAGAAAGTTATAACTGCTCATAGTGCTTATTTTGTCGTTCTTATGATCTATTATATATATCGCGCCCTTGAATTTTTTGAAACAATTTTGAAGGAATTCCTTCAACGTCGATTTCTGAAAAAAGTGGTTTTCGGAGATAACACGTTCTTGTCGCAAGGGCGCGATATATAAAACAAAGTCGGGTTAGTTACACCATTTATAAGTACATATATACTAGCTAACCCGACAAACTTCCACTTTGACATGCATATGACGCGTGCTGCCAATGTACGTCGCTAGTATAATTGTCAATCAGCCATCATTAGCTGCATATATGTATGAAAAAATGAATTTTCTTTATATTTTAGTTTTAATTAGTAGTAGTTTTAATAGTTATTCTAGTAGGCGGAGCGGAGTTCAGCTCAGTTCGGGGCAAACCACTAGTATATATATAAAATTATAACTAAAAACGTCTCTCGGCCATCAACTCGTGTCTTTCGTTTGTTTTTACCTTGACCCAAAAAAGATGGGAGTTATAAGTTTGATGCCTATCATGCCTGTCTGTTCTGACGTAGATTTTTAACGAAAACTAGTTTAACTAGGGTGGTTCTTAGCCATGCCCCAACGCAAAAAGAGGGGGCCGGAGTTTTTAAATCTTGTTATAATGTACTTGTTACCTATAAGTAAAATGGGAATAAGCATGCAGTAGGAATAAACCATGCATTTACCAACACACGGGCCACTTCATGTTAAACAACAAAAAACGTGGCTAAATATGTTTCAGAGAACTGTCAAATCATACAAATACGTCAAATTTGAACATGTTTAGTCGCTAAATACGTGTAGGAATCGTTGTGCTAGCCGGGCTATGTTAGCTGTCTCTTCATAGATGGCTTATCTGCTAGTAATATCAGTCACCTATTGATCAAACTCAAAACTCAAAATGTGTTTATTTTTGATCGAGCGAAGCGAGATCTCCAAATCAACTTGGGCAAATCGGCGTTGTATGTATGTATGTATGTTTGTTTGTCCGAGGATAACTTTCGTAGCGTTTATCCGATCATCATGAAATTTCGTATATAGGTAGGTAGTGATGGCACAATTTCGGTTTGACTCAATGAGCTAAAAATATGGGGGGGTTGTTGAGATATTGGGGTTCAAGAGGGGTAAAAATAATGAGGCTATTAGATCAAGTGGGACGTTAAATAAAAGGACTTCATGAGTACATTTGACCCCGTTTTTATTTTTAGTTTAATTTTTGTAGTTTTTGAGTTATTAGTCATAATAAAAACAAAATTTTGACAAAATTCACAGGGTACACCAGTGACCCCACAATGCTGAAATTTGGTATTCGAACAGCTTTAGTGACACAAATATAGGCAAAAGTCTAAAATCCAGAATAACTGCCATTTGTACCCCAAAAAAGAATAACCAATTAACAAGAACCCCCGTTACATCTAATTTGAATGAAACTGTAGGTCAAGTAATTTGGTTATGGATTTCGTGGCACCAATTCATTAGTCAAAGATTAAAGCCGGCATGCACAAAGATCACTAAACGTATTTAGCGACTAAACATGGTTAAATTTGAAGTATTTGCATGATTTGACAACTCCTTAAATCATATTTAGCCACTACATACGTTTAGGCATCGTTGTGCAAGTCGCCCTAAGAATAATATTTATTTTGGGTGATTCGCGAACTCTCAGTTCGGGGCGAACCACTAGTTAAGATAATTTTGAACAGTTCATTTTCGCCTCTTTCTCACTCCCAATTACCGAGAAGACTCCGGCAACAAGCCCGGTTAATTTACAAAGAGATGTTTTTAAATTCAATTTTGCTTCATTTCACTGGTTTGGAGAGAGTTGGACCAAAATCAGTCCCTAGTTTTTATTATCTAAATCATTCTTACTCAACCTTTTTTTATCCTGGGCCACTTACACTATATCATTCTACTGCTATATTATGATGGGCCGCAATATCTTACAGTACAATAAAACCCCACATTGAATAGTAAGTTAAACATTATTGCACTGTGACAATTGTTGACAACTTCCAATAAATCCGACACTTAATTAAGTACTTATATAATATACTGCAAAAAATGTCCCTAGCTCTGGCTAGTGGCCGAAATCTATAGATCTTTGAGTTACAAGAACATATATTTATTTCAGATTGTTTGCAAATAAAACGTATATTAATACGTTAATATTATTTCCCTCATTTTGGGAAAACATCGCCCTAACATCTAACTAAATAATCAGATATTTTATTGTAAGCTATTTTAAAAGAAAATTGGCATGATTCGGAAGCATGTCAGTTCAAAAGTCAGTGTAAAAGTGTTCAAGTTATGTTGAGGAGTGGCGCAGTGGGTGAATAGCCGGCTAAGACGCAGGAGGTTGCGGGTTCGATTCCCACCGCAAAACAAATGTTTCTACAATCTACAGATATTTATTCCGGTTCTGGATGTTTCTCTATACAAATACAAATATTTTATTTCGATAACTTGTGTTTACAATATATTAACTAGTAGTTGAAACCTCCTTTTAAGTAAATAATACCTGTATTAGGAGGTTTCGCTCTTCCGTAATATAAAAAAAGACTTAACTTAAGAAAAACACTTAAGGTTTACAAAATCAAATACCTACATATTCCTATATTTTATAAGAATATAATATAATAACGTGTTTCGAAAACATAAGTATAATAAATATTTCATCAGTTAGCTGGTTTCCATAGAACAAGGTTTGCTTGGTTTGGGGCTAAATAGCGTTGTGTGAAAAGTCCAGCATTATTATTATTTTTATTTATGTCGGTATTCTTTAGGCGGCTTATAAAACTTTGACACGAGACTAGGTACTACTTTTACTCTTGCGAACTTACTATACTTAATATTACTTAAAAACATTCACGTCTCATATTAGTAGGAACTTATACGAACTTATGAAGTATAAACATATTAAAACATGACTTTTAAATAAAATAAAATACAAAACAGTTAATATCGAAGGAATACAACCCAAACAATATTCCAATTAAACTCTTGTTTATTTATGGCTTGCAATGGTTTAAAGGCCCATTTTAAATCAAAATGGAAGGTTCAATTTGATTACAACCATTACAAGAGCCAAAAATAAAATGTACACAAACATAAATAATATCAAGATATCGCGTCGCTAAAACTTCCACACAAAGCAAAAAACAGCTGGGGTAATCTGTGAAGGGTAAAAATAATCTGACAAGTGCTATAAAAGAGTTTGTACTTTACCTAATAGCCAGTTGATCATGTTTAACTAGATACGATTGTGCTAATCAAAAGTAAAAGGCAAAAGTATATTTACTTCCCTTACCAAGCCTTCAGTATTACACGCGTAGGGCTGCTACACACACACTTCATATATTTTTTATTAGATTAGATTAATATATTGATTTGATTGATTGATTAGATTGATTTTTTTTATATGATTTGATTTGTTTTTTGGTTTGTATTTTTTGTATTTATTTTAGTATACCCGGTTTCCACCGAATTTTACTAAACCCTTGCATTTGACAAAGTTTGGATACAGTTTTGACATTACAATCTCATCAAAAGTCAAGAGCTAGCAAATTATATCAAGAAATTATCGTGAATTTACTCACAGTATCTTCCGGAAATGTAAGGCAGTACTACAGTGCGAGGTGAGACGTTATTCAGAGCGGATCGCACTCACCCTGATGAAGGTTCACGAATTGAACCGAAACATTATCGGTCGAAACACCGATAAGACGGTACGTGATAAATCCCGTATTTATAATGATTCAAACCTTTCACGAAAGTTTTCTAAGTAAAAAGGCAGTATTTGCTTAGCAAAGGTGCTCGCTCGTAGCACTTCGTAGCCAGCTATTTATATCTATGCTACGACATTGCGCTACGTTTGAGTAAACTCTAAATTCCTTTTCATATAAAATGTAGGTAGGTTGCCCGTTTTCTGTTAAAACCAATGAAAATTTGTTTAGGTCAATTCTTAATTCCTATTTCATAAAACCTTCATAGAAAAGAATACAGTGCCGCTTATATACTAATCTTGTTTAATTTTGTACAAAAAAATATATAAATAGAAATAAAAATATTCATAAACATTTTAATTATTTTCAAGATAAAGTTTCCAATCCACCGATAACAATTTTAATAATATACATAACATGTTTATAATTAATACTCAACTTTCTTCATAATAAATTTGGAGAATGTTCGTACATGAGACTTCTTGTTAAAAATTGGAGCTGCCAAAAGTTTCCAAACTTTAGCCAATTATCTGTTTCGACTTTGGATAGGACCTGGAAAGGTAACCTTTTAGAATTGAGAGCAGGTCATCAATATTTAATTTGGAAAACTTGTAAAGAAGTACGTGCTTTGCCATGAAAAGAAAACATCTTAACTGTAGCTGTACTGTAACTGTAATAGAACATTAGTACAAAATATGGAATGACGAGTCATATTCAGATGACACGTCTTATAGAACTTTATATTATTTTAACTCAAAAGACTGAATTTAGACTGAACATTGCCTACATACATTTAAAAATGTTTTCATCCGATTTTTTTATCTAACTTATGCTATCCCACTGCTGGGCAAAGGCCTCCCCCTAATCTGCCCACTTATTTTATCCCATGAGATTGCAATTAATAAATATTTTATGAACTTTTCTCCACAAAAAAGGAACGACTGTCGAAAGTGAAAAACGCCAATTTTTCCACCGTTTGGGTTCGCAGTGACCGATGACACAACCTACGAAGTGACACTAATTGAATTTACCCTCTCTTGGACCACTGACTATTAGTTCGTTATTGGAAAGGAAAAAACCAACGAATTGGTAGTCGTTTTGCAAGACATTTTGAATGGGCGCCAATTTGTTACAGATGTAAAAACTTTCCTACAAATCCGAATAACTACGTATTCGTTGGCGTTTATTCCATCGCAGAATTTTATTAAACATATTGAAGTTAAAACTTACACATTTTAGAGGATGTGTGACAGTGTTTACTTGTAACAAGATCTAATTAAAAATCATCGGTTCTATAGGTCGCGTCATGTAAAAAGAACGCTGGAAGAAAGTGGAGGGGTGTGTTTGCGCATGAGTACGCTCGCTCACAAAAGTACGCACGATAGCCGACTGACGAACCAATGACTGACAAATGCACCGGCAAGCATGTAGCGTGTGACCCGCCCGCCCCGCACCGCACCTCATACCACCAAATAGACCGATAAATCACCCAATGCGCAGTTTCACCGCCAGCATTCTTTTTACATGACGCGACCTATACCAGATGGCATCTAATTTAAACAGAAAAATGGGCAATAATTAGTTTAATTATTTCTACTGTCGCGCATTTGTGTTCCAATATATAAGAAAAATTAAATTATCTAGGTACTTTAGTGTAATAGAACATTTTAATGTCATAGAAACATTGTATTAGTACCAGACTGCCTTACATCAATTTTATTCTGACCCGATAATGATTTACACAAAAACATGTTTTCCAATAGAAATCTTAAAAACCAATGATGCAGCAGAAATGTTGCAAGCTCTTAAGAAGCTCGATACTTGAAAGCTCTCATGTAGAACGAGGAACAGACGCTCTTGAGTGGCCCATTTCTATCGAACGAACGTTGTCTTTTAAACCTATTTGACGAAACACATTCAGTATAATTGTGGTATTTCAAATATAAAAACATGTCCAATAACAATTAACAGAAAAAATACAAAAGTTTTTACCAAATGAAAAATAATACTTACTCGTAAAATACAAAAGAAGTAGTGACGTCTATAGACGGTTGCAAACGATTTACAACTGGCCCAACTGCTCCAAATCACAAGCAGGTAAAAATGTCCCCGAGACACTGACTACACTGCTCCACTGGATTGCTAAGACAACATTGGATCCATTTTGTTAGTAAAACGCTTAAATTTAAGGGAGTTGATACTTATTTACTAATTTAGTCCTCTGCATGAGCTCTCACATTTTTTTTTTATAAATTATAGGCTAGTGTTCATCAGAGGACAATCGGGTTTGTTGGTAATGTCGTTCAGTAGTGAGGCTGTTTTTTTATGACAGATTGCATCAAAGTTGTATGCGTGTACTTCGGCGAACATGCCTGAGCCACTACAGAAGCTTGGAAGCCGCAATAGCTTCCTGAACGCATTTTTAAATTGGACTCGCAGGGCATTGTAAGCCCTTTATGTATACTTATGCGTTAACCTAGATAAGACCCAGCATACATATCACAGATCATTTCAATCAGACGCACAGAATAAATTTTGTAAACGAGAAGGGACCGAGTGCCTCTTTACACACATATTTGAACTGGATTGGACACCTTAGAGCTGAGGCGTAAGTTACAGCTTACTATGCACTGCTGTCAATCCTTCGTAGCAAAGTCAACAATCCGGTTATATTAAGCAGTTTGTCCCTAGTAATTACATTAGATCTAGCCGTCGCCGTTACCGGTTGTTCACCACACACGTGACATGAACGCATCACATAATCATAAATGACTTTTGACAAGAGTTTCAACAAGTTGACAGATTTAACGATAATCTTAGTTCTATTTATGTGTCCTGTAGTGTATATTAAATTTTTACAAATTGGTTCGCCGAACTTCGTACCGCCTTGACATGCATATGACACGGGCGGTATAATTCATCATTAGCTGCATCTATGTATGAGAAAATGAATTATCTTCATAATTTCTTTTTGCATGAATTTTTCCGATATTTTAATAGTTATTCTGTTATTCGGGACGAAGACAAATACAACAAACAACAAACAAGCCGTTTTCGAGTTATAAGTGTTCGAACAAACCCGACTTTGTTTTATATACTAAGATATATATACCCTAAGGTAAAATTGAGCACTTTACGTAGATATATTTAAGTATTTCTTTTATGTTTTCAAATCAAATCATTTATTTCACAAAGTATAACATACATGCTATTCACAGGACGGTATGTGAACACAAAATGATCACTATCTCCAACCTTAGGTATAAACAGGTAGTTTGTGTATTATTATTAGTTTTTGTAAGTTTATTTCATGATACCTAAGCTAAAGTTTGTTTACCTTTCTATTTTCTGGCACTACCACTTTACCTAAACTACACAAACGTTAGCTGGAAGAAAATGCTAATTAGCATTAAGTTCTCCTATGTATTATTTTATTAGTGCAATAAAGAATTTTGCAATCTAATCTAAGGTATATTTATATAAAAAAATTACCCATGTTAATTTGGCAGTTTGCGGTTTGGTTAAAATATGTAAGCAAATATTTAATTTAATAAAAAAATCTATAAAATGACACTAATATTATAAATGTGAATGTTTGGATGTTTGTTTATTTATTTGTTACTCAACCACGTCGTAATGGTTGAACCGATTTCGATGAAATTTGGTGCGTTGATAGATTATGACCTGGATTCAAACATAGGCTACTTTTTATTGCAAACAACGTGTGCGAAGTCGCTGGCGGAAGCCAGTCTTTAAATAAGTTTTACAACTATTTTCCGAATGTGGAATATGAAAAGCGAATATTTTATAATCAAATCTAAGAGTATTGCACTCCATAATTCAATATGAACAACCATTTGCAGTATATTAGAGTTATTAAAATTTATTGCTTGACCCAGTTTAAAAGTCATAATACAGAATTTTGCAATGTTCATTAAAACAGATGGTAAAATACGAGCATCGTGCCCTTTCTGTTGGAAAAAACAATTATATAGGGTGTTTGATAATATACGCACAAAAATGAAAGGGGTTATTTTGATGAGCATAATAAATAAATTTGTGAAATGTTTACCATAGAAATGTGAAATTCATTTTTCTTTCCGAAAGAGATATCAAATCAACAAGATATCAAATGAGAAATTTATTGTGGCATGTAAAAACAAACACTTTATTAAACTTATATTGTGCTATTGCATAATGCTTGCCATTTAATCACAGATACTGTATTGGTTACGTCTCAAGATATCTTTTGTTGTCCCTTTCTAACACAAAACTCGTAGCCATTTCCGAAAGAGATATTAAATCGGCCTGTATTTTTGGATGTCGATTGCAACAGTAGACGGTAAGTTTTATATCGAATTAATCACTTAAACTACGTCGATTTTCTTTCAAATTTGATATTACTTGTAGTTTTCGAGAAGTCTTTTTTATATTTTGAACAGACGTGACTTGAATATCGTCAGTATATTACCAAACACCCTATATGCACTCACATCATTTAATGAAAATTAACACTTGGTTTTAGTTGACTGGTTGTAAGTTTTGTTTCTTATGAATTGGGTTAGCAGGTTGGCTGGAATCAATTAGCTCTTAATCAGGCTTTGGCCATCACGCTCTCATAATCATACTTTTCTTTAATTTTTGTCTAGTTCCAGTAATAAACCAATAACATGTAATTCCTAAATTATATACCTTTTGTCTATGGTTCGAGAATGACCAAACATTTATCAGTCAATGTCACAGTAATACCTGATTAATTTGGAGAGGTCATTGAGATAGTCTATTTTGGACCGTGAGCAAAATTCGGTCATTAAAAACTAAACTTATGTCGTGAATTTTTTTTGATGTGTTGTTGATTATGTTTTTCCTTAATCTATATTCATACTAATTTATTAATTCAAAAGTAGCTTTGAATACCTGTCCCTCTGTTTGTTACATTTTCACGACTAAACGGTTTAACCGGTCTTGATGAAACTTAACAAGGAAAATCTGTGTAATAGAAAGGAGATAGGATAGTTTGTTTGGGAATATTAAGGTATTTGGCCACTTGGACAGTAGATTAGTAAATAGTTGTAAACACATCGTCGTAGTTATAAGTAAAAAGAGTTTTAACTTTTTAAAGGTAAAACCACGGAACGGAGCCTCCGCATCGATTTAGATATCTGCATCCGTATCCGCAATAAGATTTCATTTTTTACGAACAATTTATGGATGTAACATACGAAATAAGTAATTTTGAACTTGAATTTAAAAATACTGATTATGTACAAGAATTACACGTATCGCTTGATCACATTTGGACTTTGTGTGTGTATAGTGTACCCAGTGTGTGTTGTGTGAAATGTATTTTATAGTGTGAACTATTTATTCTTTATTCTGTATTGCACACAAGAAAATACATTTAAAAATACAGAAATAGAGGGCATGTACAAAGGCGAGCTTAACCCTAAGAAGAGTTTTCTTGCAGCAAACCTTTGAGGCTAGAGAGAGAGAGATGATTTTAAGGTAGGTGAGTGTACAAGAACATAAATAAATATATATATGTATATACCCAAAACTGATATGAACTATACCTAAATTGTGATATAATATTATAATTATATTAAAATATTAGTATAAAATAATCGATGCGGATGTTCATCTGAATGCAGATGCAGCGCAGGTCGCGACATGAAAGAATTTGGGTGGGGCTTACGAGTGGCGCGTGCCGTGGGCATGTGCTTGCCCAATAGGAGCGTTATATCAATAAAAAACAATAGAATTATTCCCATATTCATTGAACCATTATATTTGAAGGTTTGCTGCAAACCCTTATCAAAAGAGAAAGGTGTCATGAGTCTGAGGCCTTCATCTAACTTTCAATTTAGATGGAGCAATTCAGTGTGTATTTTTAATAATATTTTTTGGGGCTTGCTGTTTCTTTATGTATTAGGGATAACTATGTAAATACATATAAGTATTAAGGTCTTAAATACTATGAACAAACCTGGTTTGTCTCATTAGGGGATAAAAGTGCGAGATGGCGTGCAAATGAAACCAACCCGTAGACTACCGCAACCAGCACAATTTGCGCCAAGTGCGTTCTCGCATAGGGCTGCACAGCCACATTAAAAAACCACCACACACATTACCTAAATCATCTGGAATAGACACACATACCAATGATGATAAGTATATACATTAGTTATCTTAGTTATCTGTATGTTCGCAGTGTGACTGCGGTGATCCCACGCAGTCAATGCAGCACTTGCTAATGTGCCCTTTATGTACGAACACATGCACGATGGAGGACCTAATGGCCGCCTCGCCTGATGCCATTGTTGTGGCCAAACACCTGTCCAACATACTATGAATGCAAACGTAGAACTCTTGACACGCTAAGAAGAAGAAGTTATCTGGGTTCCCAGAGTAGGATAAAAAGTAGGATGTGTGTTAATCCAGGCTATAATCTACGTACATACTAAATTTCATCCAAATAGGTTCAGCTGTTACGACGTGATTGAGTAACAAACAAATAAATAAACAAACATCCAAACTTTCGCATTTTTATTATACTAATATTATAAATGCGAAAGTTTGAATGTGCAGTTTGTTTGATTGCACAAACATAGATTTCAAATCAAAAAGCTTACAAAAAGAGCATGCACAAAGGCGAACTTAACCTAACCTAACACAAGTTTCCTTCCAGCAAATCTTTAAAGATAAGATAAGATAGAGATAATTGAATACTTGTAATAGCGGTGGGTACGTAGGTATACTACAGAAAATCTTCTTTTTGTATGTATGTTCAGCGAGAATTCTTTACACCGTTGTCTAATTTCAATGATGCTATTTTTATCAGAAAGAGGGTACCTCATGGGTGGTGATCTGATTTTGGCCAAACATGGGATATTTGGTCAAGATCAGAGGATAGGATCCATGAGAAAATCATCAAACTCTTCAAATGAAAAGGCGTCTGCACATTTAATCGCGTATCTGTTTTCTAAAGTCGAATAAATAAATAATACGGAACATTTTCACATAGCGAGCGCCATCTTGTCACAAACTAAGCAAAGCTTGAACTATGGAAACCAGGTAACTGATAGAATACTTTTTTTGTTAATACATAATTAAAATATATAGAGAAACAACCAGACCCTGAACAAATATCTGTAGATCATACAAACATTTGTTCAGCGGTGGAAATCTCAGATGGCTGTTCGCCCACTGCGCTACGGAGGTCATCAAGTTGGTTATATTTTTGTTAAAAAGCTACGTCTACCTGCAGTAGACGTCCTCCGATTCATGATGATGGTTAGAGGAAGTGTAGAGTACAATGTAATACAACCTACACTATTTTCAACCAATAATTGGAAGCCACCAACTAACCGCAACCCGATTGCAACTGGATTTGCGTCTCTCTCAGGCTACCGGAGCCAACCAAATAGCTCCACTATGTATTCGTAAACAGAGAAAATTGGAAAACCTTTGGCGTTAGTACTGGCTTAGCAAAAGGTCGCAAATGCAAATACCTGATCGGATATTTCAAGATTGTTCAATTTAGAAACTTTTGCAAAAAAACATGGCAATTATCGGGATGATTTTGAAACCATCTCAAAAATTTCAAGCCAGAGGGAAATTGTACCTGCATCCTTCTTCTTGATACGAAGGTGCAATAACAATTTCGCCACAGGTCCACTGCTCGTTAGGCGCGTAATTATTGAGAAGTATTTAATAAATAAATAAATATTGTAGGACATTACACACAGCGCTATCTAGCCCCAATCTAAGCAGAGCTTGTACTATGGGAACCAGATAACTGATAGAATACTTATATAATTTTTTTTGTAAATACATACTTATAATATATAGAAAAACATACAGACCCGAAACAAATATCTGTAGACCATGCAAACATTTGTACCACGGCAGGAATCGAACCCGCTGCGTTTCAGCTGGCTATTCGCCCACTGCGCCACGGAGGTTGTCATTTTGCGGTGATAAGTGTCGGATTACATTTTAAAATTAAAATAGGCCGAATAGGCTGTAATAAGATATGAAGAACTCTATCAGAGCGGGTTCGATTCCCGCCGCGGAACAAATGTTTGCACGATCTAAAGATATTTGTTCCGGGTCTGGTTGTTTTTCTATATATTATAAGTATGTATTTACAAAAAAAAATGTAGGTATATAAGTATTCTATCAATTATTTGGTTCCCATAGTACAAGCTCTGCTTAGTTTGGGGCTAGATAGCACTGTGTGAAATGTCCGGCAATATTTATTATTATTTATTTATTTATTTATAGAATGAATATAGTATAATACAAAAAAATATCTTAAAATTATTAAAAGATTAACAATATTTTATTCTGTAGTAGTCATAAATAGAAGGGAAGAAAGGCAGAATAAGCAAAATCAAAAACACAGATAGATTAACGCATTATAGTCCAGGATTATTTTAATAACTACGAGATTGTACAAAACATAGACCAATTAGCGTACTTATTTCTTAAAGCGACTTTTTCATCAGGTAGATTTTAGTAGGATAGTAATGTAGAGATACAAGAGAAAGAGAAACATATTTTAGTAAAATCTCATTCATCTAACCTATTTTACCTACGAGTACGTTTTATTTTATTATTCTTAAGGAACAAACTGTTAAAAATAGATTTAAATAAAAACATTATAACTAAATATCTTAGCAAGCCTATATTTTCCCACTGCTGGGCAATGGCCTCCCCCAACTTCTTCCACCTATCGCGATCCTTGGGAGATTCCCACCATTCCTTCTCAAATCCTCTGATGTCATCGTGCCAACGCTTTCGCGGCAGAAAAAAATATATGGTAACTAAAAAAAACTAAAATTCATACACCAATCAGTTTGTAACTGATAAAAAAATATATAAATAAAGAAAACGTCACATACTCATAATACATATTACAGATTATTAAGGATCCCATTAAAATATGTGATTAAACTCCAAGTAAACACGATGCTCAGGGTCTAATTTTTACTATTCATATCTACTCGAAAATTAATATGCAATTGGAAATCTAGAAAAGCTAATGAATGAGTCATTGAATTTACTCGAAAGCGTCACTTAAATTACACCGAAGCTAAGCCAGATGATCCACTTATATCCCCGTATTAGTAGATTCCGTATCCGCTTAACGGGTACAAAGGGTTTCGCCGTAGCATTCTTTTAATAAAGCTCATAATTGCCTGACTTACATCCCTTTATTTGTATGTACGAACATTTTTTATACTATGACACTTTTCCGTACTAACTTGTATGATACAGCTAAAGCTCTTGTAGTAGTAATTTTACGAGTCGTTTCTACTATAAACAACATTCCGAGCTGTCACCACTTTAATGGGTAATCATTACGGGTAATTACTATAAATGCGGGTTTTATCAAGTACCCTTTTATCGGTGCAATAACCGATAATGTTTAAATTCAATTCGTTAACCTTCATCAGGGTGATAAACAGTACGTATTAAATTCCGTGTTTATTGATCGAGCGAAGCGAGATCTCTAAATCAAATTGGGCAAATCGGCGTTGTATGTATGTATAATAATATATATTTGTTTGTCCAAAACTAACTTTAGAAGCGTTGATCCGATTATCGTGTGTTGTTGGGTCACTGGTGTACCCTTTAAATTTTGTCAGTTTTGATTTTTATTATAGCTAATAGCTCAAAAACTACAAAAACTTTACTAAAAATAAAAACGGGGTCGAAATGTACTAATGAAGACCTTATAATTAAAGTCTAATTTGATCTAATAGTCTCATTTTCATTTTTTTACCCCTCTTGAACCCCAATATCTCAACAACCCCCCAACATTGTTAGCTTATTTAGTCACACCAAAATTGTGGCATCACTACCTACCTATGCATCAAATTTTATGATGATCAAATCAACGCTTCGAAAGTTATCCTCGGACAAACAAAAATAGTAGTTTTTTTTTCGAGAAGTCTTTTTTTATGTTGTACTTAAATATCGTCAGTATATTACCAAACACCCTGATTATCTTAGTGCTTTCCGGTGCGTGGTCTGCACTCGAGAATCTTTCTGCCTCAACAATCGTCGATCATCGCACCGTTGCATCGGTCACACATCGTTAAAAATAAAAGACTTTTGGGAGACCTCTTGGCCTAAAGTTTGCCAGAAGTACCCACTAACCTCTTACTAAATTACTTTTCACAGCAGTTATTATAAGACGTTCGTCGCTTCCGAGAAAACCAACGCTTACAGGTTATTTACAAGTTTCCTCTCTACCCACTTGTGAAATAGAGATCAATATCGCATCGCGTGTTGTTAATTACTGTTCAGTCATTTACTAATAAAGTTTCATCCTTTGTAACTCAATTCTCACCTCAAAGTTAAGCCACGAGACAATTAATAACCACTATATACGAGTATAGTGAGATGGCTCTAGGGAATTTCTCGAACCGTATTGTTTTGATTAGTATCGATTTATGTAATTTTTTAGGGGTCTGTACCTCAAAAGGTACAAAAAGGAACCCTTATAAGATCACGCTCTTGTCCGTCTGTCCGTATGTTGTCCGTGTGTGACCACCGATTTTCTCAGGAACCGGTGGACCTAGCAAGTTGAAATTTATACCAGATACTGAGGTCTATAGTCTTTATTAGGTGTATAAAAATCAAGGTCAACACGATAAAGAGATATGGGCAAATTTAGATTCTCGCGAAAACTTGTAAGTACCAAAATTTGTCCTAATTTTTAAACTTTATTATTTTTCAGAATTTTTCCTTTACTTGTGCTGCTTTTAACAAAAATTGACAATTCTAGGTCAACCGGAAGTACCCTATAGGTTTTGGGTCGAAAACCTATATAGTAGTTCCCGTTGACCTAGAATCACGAAATGTGGCAAAAAGCAAGCTCTTACAGCACAAATAAAAGAAAAATTAAAAAAAAATTAAAAACGTAGCAAATTGAAGGGTGTCCCCTTACATACATAGCTGACGCCAATTAAGATAGTTCTCTGAGTTGTATGGGCGCTCATACAGTTTAGAGGACTAGCTTAATCGACACCAACCTCAAATAAAGTAAATAAATAAAATTCTGCTATTGTGTGAAAGAAAATTAAAGAAAATATTGATTGCAATATTAAGCTCGTGTGCGCAGAACATTTTACAGTAAAGACCAAAGCGATCGTTACACTATGCACTTCCCAATTTGTTGAGCCCAATTTTTATAGGTAACTAGTTGCATGCCCACGACTTCGTCCGCAATTTTTTGGATCTCGACAACACCGCCATCTACCAGGTCCAATTGTGAATTTAAACCATACAGGGACCCACACAAACACATATAAAAATATCATTCAAATCGGTCTCGCCGTTTAGGAGGAGTTCAGTGACATACACACGTACAGTAGAATTATATATATATAGATGGTACGGAACCCTTCGTGCTCGAGTCCGACTCGCATTTGGCCGGTTTTTTTATTTGTCATCTTGACTTTTTGAATTACAACAGCCGTGGTCACGGGCGGACTAACGGCGGAACGTCGGGATAACGAATAAAAAAGGTACTCGTAATATGGGATAAATACCCGTTTTAATCAGTAATTAAGCTTATATGGCTTTACTAAAAAGATAAAGTGCTAATAGTCTTTGGACCAGCAGACCTAATCTTCATCACACATAGCTAAGTATCACGCCAGTTAAACCAGGTTTCTATAAAAAACCGCGTCCGATTTGGTTAATCGGTTTGAAAACCACGATGTTACAGATAAACACACAGGTAGACATAGGTGCCGAACTTATAACACTCCTCATTTGGCGTCTGGAGATAAAAAGATGCTGTAACTAATAACGTAAATCTGTGGTCACTAGGACCAAGATGGTTGCCGGTGAAATTATAGCCACAAGAGGCTTTACACCTGTATGCCTCAAGTTGATGGACGCAGGAGCGCATCGTAGGGCACATTTTAACTTGCGTGACCTATAAGGCAATTCTCTGTTATAGGCGATGGTTACCACTTAACATCAGGCGGGCCATAAGCTTGTTACATCTCCAAGCAATATAAAAAAACAACGTCAAGAGCTCTTTTAAATTGTGTAGTCCAACTTTCTTAAAATAAGACCCATTTATGGAATCTTTGATAAAAGTATCCTTTAACTTATTTCTCTCTAAATAAAGTAAATACAAAAGACGGTGATTTGGCCATAACGAGATCAACTTGTCTCAGGTCGTTATTGTAGGTAGTGATTTATTTGAACTGCTGATTTATTGGGTCCTATCAGTGACTTGGATTTATGTAAAAAAAAAATACTTGTAATTCTGTTAGGTCTTTGAACTTTAAAAGTTGACACCACAATTTTTTTTGTTACAGATTTATTTTATAGGTTTTAGAACATGATTTTCATTTACTCTCTAACATAAAAACTATGTATTCTACTAGAATTGGTATGTAAAAAGTTCTAAAATATTCTTAATATTCTTAAATTTCTTATTATAAATTTATAAGAACAGATTCCAAAGTTTCAAACTTCTTCAAATACTCGTAAATATCAATTTTATGTTTAGTTCCCAGGATTATAAACTTTTTGAGAGCTTTATGGCTTCAGTCGCGTAGAAAATGTGTTATTAATACTTAAAGAAAGATATTAAAAATAAGGAACCTTATTAGAAAAACTTTAACTTTTACGATAAGGCACAAAGATCGTAGGTTCCTGGGAATGATATTTTCATCGCCATCATTATCATCAACCGAAAGATATACACTAATACATATTATAAATGTAAAAATGTTGATGTTTGTTTAGTTGTTTGTTTGTTTGTTACTCAATCACGTCGTAATGGCTGAACCGATTTCTATGAAATTTGGTGTGTTGATAAAATATGACCTGGATTTAAACATAAGCTACATTTTTTTTGATAAACAACGCGTGCGAAGCGGCTGGC
This sequence comes from Philereme transversata, assembly GCA_963924445.1. Classification (NCBI taxonomy): domain Eukaryota; kingdom Metazoa; phylum Arthropoda; class Insecta; order Lepidoptera; family Geometridae; genus Philereme; species Philereme transversata. The sequence continues at coordinate 16,025,064 of OZ004345.1, forward strand.
GGATGCTAATTATTTTGATAAGTGATATTGGCACAAAAATATTAACTTAAAAATTAACGTAAATATTTACAAAATTTGAAATACCTCCGATCCCGTCTTTTTTTATCGGGGGTCAAAAACTGACGTAGTAAATAACTACCCTAGTTAAACTAGCTTTCTAATAAAAAAAGTCGCGTCCGAATCGGTCCATCCGTTTTTTTTTGCGTCTGCATTTAAAAATGGAGTATATGCTGAGATAAGAGCTGCTTTATAAAATGGTTCAAGAAAACAGAATCTCTCTTTTTGCCTTTATCTTGTTTACCAATATGAGTAAACATTTGCCATAGCGACAAGAAAATGTAAAAATATCGTCTAATTTATTGTCTAAACTATCTAAGTAGATTTTATTTTAATAACTCGATTTCCAGTGTCTTATCTACTTATCTGATCGACGTACCTATCTGATTCCTTCAGTTCTATCCAAATATAAGCTCATTAGGTGTCTAATAAGCATTTTACAATATTGCCTTCATAAGCTTTTGAGAAGGATCAGAGAGGCACAAAATTCAGATAGGAGGTTCTACCTTTCCTGAGAGCCAACCTCAATCTCTTATAGCAATATTAAAATAATATTACACTGACATTTCGTACCATAACCCTCTATTAGTAAGCTTACTTTATTATTGTAAAAGCGAAGCAGTTTTGGTGACGTCACCATAAATCATTCAATCAAAAAGTTTATCATTAGAGCTCAAATAAAGCGTAAAATTATCGTTAAAAGAAAGTAAATCGTGTTTATGTTCGTAATGTTTTATACTAAACGTGGTTTAATCACTAGAAAGCACTAAATATACAATGTTATTAGGATTATAATGTTCTTAGGTTTTGTGGTTCAAATCGAGGTAATGTTGCTACAAGCTTGAAAAAAAAAACGGTCCTGAAACATTATGTTTTCTAAAAGATTGTGGTCGGCACTTGTGGTTTTGAGAAATTTAGTACGAAAGCTTACAGAGAACCTTGACTGATTGAAGTTGAGTAGACCGATTGAAATTTCTTGATTTCAATCGCTTCACGAAACATTCTCTTGTAATAATGGCGTTCACTAGAGAGAACCTTAGGATCATGAAGTTCAATCTAATGATTCGGTCCCGAGTCTACCAGATGCTCTGCTATCGCTGACTTATTTACCTAGTGATTTTTAACAGCTGCTTTTTTGGTTTTTTAGATCATGAAAAGTGATTTAGAACTGCTCACCAACACAGTTGTGATGAAGAAGCACCATACTGAGCTAGGGCCACCATACTCTTTGCATTTCTCTTCAATTTTGAAGCATAACTCTCACTCAAAATCTTAATCTATCTATATATCAAAATTCCTTAAAAAAAAAATATTGCTGGACATTTCACACAGCGTTATCTAGCCCCAAACTAAGCAGAGCTTGTACTATGGGAACCAGATAACTGATAGAATACTTATATACTTTTTTTGTAAATACATACGTATAATATATAGAAAAACACCCAGACACGGAACAAATATCTGTAGATCATGCAAACATTTGTTCCGCGACGGGAATCGAACCCGCTACCTCCTGCGTCTCAGCCGGCTATACGCCCACTGCGCCACAGAGGCAGTCACATTTCCTTAAAACGAGTTCAATTATTTACTCATTAAAACGTACCAAACAGATAGATAGACAAAGTTACTTGTTCCGTATCGGAATTGGTTGAAGGTAGACTACAAAATTTGGAGGGTACATCTTAAACTCATTTGTGGTTTCTAGGCTATTGTTTGCCCTCCTTCTGCGCAGTCGGGTGAACAATAGCCTATGTCTCAATTCCGGCGAAAATATAACAATACACAGAATTTAATCTAAATCGATTCAGCCGATCCAGTAGCGCAAAACGTAACAAATAGACAGACAAACGGAGTTTACCTGGCGATTTTTGACAAACTGTCGCAAGTAGTCGACAAACTTATGTTATTAGTACAAGCTTCATACAAACTTTAGTGACATTGACATACCTTCACAGAAAACCGACCATTGCCTTATTGATTGATACAAATACACATGTAAAAATGGGCAAGCTATAAAAATATATCCTAAGCTTAATGACTAGATTATAGACCGTGCTATTTTCTACACCTGTCAACTTTGAAACTGTATGCGCAGTAAACGAATTTGAATAAGTGGTAGCTTTACACTGCAAAATGTTTATAGAAAGCGGGCTCTGGCGGAAATGCGTTGTTATTGAAAAGCACTTAGCATGTTAATTCCAACTCTAACTTGATGCGAGTTTCAAGTTTGAACAGACGGCAAAGTTGAGAAGAAAATACTTTTTATTCCTACGTATCCAAAATACCTGACCTAACTCTGCTAGACTAATCATAAGTTCTATTCCAATTAGCTCGTATAGCCAGAGGGATAGGCTTATTTACAAATCAGGTCACGTGTTCGGTTTCGACCACAAAGGTTATTCCCACAGAATTAGCTCCTAAGTGATTACTATTGATCGCAGGTGACTGTTTATACATCTAAATACTAGGGTATTGGTGGTTCAGGGCCAGTTCACATCGAATGGTACATAAATCGATAGTATCTATGTACTACGCGTGGATATATTATTCATGTGATCAAGCTACGTTTTTTCGTGCGTACCGTTTATTGTTAAAATCGATAGTTAGTGTCTCATTCAACATGAGGTGAGTAGCTGAAGCCGTACAACGTTCGAACTTTACTTGACTATATTTCGTTTCAAATACCGTAAAATTAAACGTAAAACTGCGTAGTATTATTCGTTTCATCTTAAAATATTTTGTGTTAAAACATTTTCTAAGACTTACACGATTTAAGTCTCATAAAAGTTTTAAAATGTTGCTCAAGAGTGAGTAAGTTTCTCACGAATGGTTTTTTTTTATTTTTTTATTGGATAGAACTTCGTTTGACTACAATCTCACCTGATGGTAAGTGATGATGTGGTCTAAGATGAAGCACGAAGATCTAGAACTCTTACCTTAAAGACGCCCGGATTGTCTTCTTTAGGAAACAGACGACGGCAAAGTGTTCCATACCTTAGCTGTACGCATCAAGAACGTAGAACCAAAACGGTATGTGCGAATGGGTGGTATATCGACTAGGTACGAACTCGGTACGGGTTAATTAAAATACAATACATGTTATGTAAGTTTTTTGTAATAATATAAATTCAAAAATAATTCTGTCACTCTGTCTGTTTGATATGTTTTCACGACTAAACACACCGATTATGATGAAATTTAGTATATAGATAGATTATAACCGACATTGAAATATAGGCTATTTTTTATTACAATAAAAAATTGTTAGTATAATAGGCTCAAGTATTCGGTTTATAGTCCGCTTAATGTGCATACTAGAAATGTAATAAGCACAGTCTTGTATGAATTAGGAATTACGTGTTTATAACTAACAGGGCTATTTAGTTGCTTTCCTAATAAGTTTTTATTAAAATCTTTTTGAAAAAGTTGATTTGGAGTTTTAAATTGTTTAAATTTAATTAATAAATAAGGCAGGAATTTGTCATAATCTTAGTAAGCAAAATGGAACCATTAAAACTTATTTAATCCTATGTAACAGGTGTTTCGACGTAACGAAATCATCCACATTGTTAAGTTAATAATAGTAGGAGACGAGAACTGGAAAAGGGGCTGAATAAGTAGATAGAAGCGAGAATTCAGGTATGAATTTCCTACACCAACACGTAGAGTGTGAATACTCAGTTACTATGACTCGGGCGAAAAATAATTACTATATCGCAATTGAACTAGATCTTAACTCCATACATACTAAACTTAAAGACATAAAGCTTCCATCAGAAGTAGAACGCCTTGCTTGTCTTAAAGTCGCGAGTGAATAGGTTTATTCTAGGCAAGCATGTACCACCGTAGACTGCATCATCGCTTACCATCAGCCCAGGTCGTGGTTAAACGCTAGCCTATTTATAAAAAGAAACTGGATGACTGAATAATATGGTCGCTGAATGACCAGCAAAATGTCTACAAAACAAAATGCTTATATCGCGAAATACAATACCAAGCTAATTCCTAAATCAATCAAACTAGACTTTTAATCAAATGCCTAAAGTTACTTTCAAGAATTAACAAATTAGTTGGTAACTAAGTTTTAGATAGAGAAGGTGGACGGGTTGTTATATTTACCCATAATCTAAAACTTGCACTTGAGCATTAGAGTATGCTAATTTTTTATTAAATCGTAGCAATTCACTCCCCCGTCATACAGTTTCCAAACGCTCGACCGTTTGGAAACTTTATCACAGGTTATTTAAATATTTATTTTTTTGTTGTGTTTTATTTTTAAGTCGTATAGCTACGCATTTTATTTCAATTTTATCCGCTGTTATATAAATACCAAATCTTTTTATAAACACAATATAAACGAACTTTGTAGACATACAAACAACGAGACATAGTTCATTTGCCTTGGTATATTTAGATCAAACGAGGTTCTTGATACATTAGCTTTTTGTTTCATCAGATGTCTGATGAAAGAATTTTTGCTAATTTCATGAATAACAAATCTAGATTTCAGACTTTGGCCTATATTTGTGTTACTAAAGCTACACGAATACCAAATTTCGGCATTGTGGGGTCACTGGTGTACCCTGTGAATTTTGTCAAAGTTTTTTTTTTAATATGGCTAATAATTTAAAAACTACAAAGTTTAAACTAAAAATAAATACAGGGTTGAAATTTACTTATAAAGACCTTTCATTTGACGTCCTATTTGATCTAATAGTCTCATTTTCATTTTTTTTATCCCTCTTGAACCCCAATATCTCAACAAGCCCCCCCCCCCCCCCATAAGTTTATATTTTACAATAAAAATATCTAAGAGTGGTGTCTTTTTATGACAAAGGTAAAATAATGGTCTCAGGTGTTGAGTGTGTTGTAAAAATATCCAAGTGCCTGTAATATTTAGCCATACACTATATTATGCTAACATCTTTGTTTGTGCCCTTAAAAAAAGGATTCAAAAAAATCCTGGACATTTCACGCAGCAACATCTAGCCTGAAACTAAGTAAAGCTTGTACCTACTATGGAAGCTAGATAACTGACCGACTACGTATGTACGTAGGTTATTTAAAAAAATAAGCTGACGTCTTTAAAGCTATCAATGCCCATGATGCAAATCCTAAGATCTATGACTCAGGTACGCAGACCCGTAAAGATATCCAACGAGGGAAAGTCAGAGACAAGTGATTCTCACGTAAAAAAGTAGTATATAAACTTTAAAAACCTCCGCAAACCAAACCATGGGTTGATAGTTTTCTACAACAAAAAACTACGAGATGAGGTGACCTGATTTCTATTTTAGACACTACTCTACGATACAATAGCTAGCGTAAAGGGGATGGGCTTTGCACTCCAGCAAAATAGCTAAAAATAATAAGTAAACCCGTTTTAGATTAATTACATTAAGGTTGTTTGCGTAACGATGCCTAAACGTATACACAAATACGTCAAATTTAAACATGTTTAGTCGTTAAGTACGTTTAGGGATCGTTGTGCGAGCCGGGCTTAGGGCGACTTGCGTAACGATGCCTAAACATTATTTAAAGCCTAAGGGCAACCTGCGCAACGATGCCTAATAGTACTAAGTGCCTAAATATGATAGATAATATGATAAAAAGTTGTCAAATCATAAAAATACGTTAAATTTAAACATGTTTAGTCGCTAAATACGTTTAGAGAACATTGTGCAAGCCGGGCTTAGGGCGACTTGCGTAACGATGCCTATTAATAGTATTTAGTGCCTAAATATGATAAATTATATGATTCGAGAACTGTAAAATCATAAAAATATGTTTAGTAAATTATAATAATAATAAATGTTGCTGGACATTTCACACAGCGCTATCTAGCCCCAAACTAAGCAGAGCTTGTACTATGGGAACCAGATAACTGATAGAATACTTATAAACATTTTTTTTGTAAATACTTATAATATATAGAGAAACAACCAGACCCGGAAGAAATATCTGTAGATCATGCAAACATTTGTTCCGCGGCGGGAATCGAACCCGCTACCTCCTGCGACCTTTATACGCTTATTATGTTTAGGGATCATTGTGCTTAGTGTTTAATAAAATTGAAGTTGACTGTAGTTATTTGGGCATGAAAATATTCCGATGCTTAGAAGGTTGGAAGGAAAATAAACAGATAAGGTAACTCGGAAACGACACTAAATTAACAAAACCCCATGGGTCTAAGCTTAGGGACCGCAATATCTAAAGAATATGAGCATATGTCGGAAAATATTTCCATTCGTAAACAACCAGCAATGGAATATCGTATTACTTGAGGTATGTAAAGGAAATCTGTCACAAAATGTTTGACACTCAAAAACTACAAAACAATATAGATAGATAGATAGAATAGTCAAAACATTTTTTTATTATCTTTTTATCACTAAAGTGAACGAGGATATTCATACAAAAAGTCTCCAAAAAGTTTCTAATTAGGGGCCATTGTTCTAAGGTTTGAATTTTTTTGGTAGATCCTCATCTATCCATAATCCATATTCTTTTTCACCCCGGGCATTATTTTGAGGCCTGGGCTATCTTTCGGTGACCTCCGTGGTGCAGTGGGCGCATAGCCGCCTGAGACGCAGGAGGTAGCGGGTTCGATCCCCGCTGCGGAACAAATGTTTGCATGATCTACAGATATTTGTTCCGGGTCTGGTTGTTTCTCTATATATTATACGTACCTAAGTATTTACAAAAAAAATGTATATAAGTATTATATCAGTTATCTTGTTCCCATAGTATAAGCTCTACTTCATTTGGGGCTAGATAGCGCTGTGTGAAATGTCCAGCAATATTTATATTATTTATTTATTTATCTTAACCCATTAAACGACCACATTTAAGAAAGTTTTTAAGGCTTTTTTTAAAGAATAATCTTGTTATAATAAAAAAGTAAAACAACTGTTTGACGCATGTTTTTAAAATTTCTTACCAATTTTTTTACTGGATTTTTCTAAACAGGTGCTAAGCAATGTTTAATTTTTTTTTGTGATATGACCTCTTTTAGTGGCATTCAAAAGCCAAAGTAACTAAAATGAAATTCCCATTACGTGGAATATAAATTATTTTTTTAACAGGCACCTATGTATGTATGCGTTTTGACTTGCATAATAATAAAGGGTTTATTCTCCCCAATATTTCAATATGAATTAAACATTTCTTATGTAACAAGTTTAACTTAAAAACGTTTGAAGCCTAAGACGCAAAACTTTCAAACGACACTCTCGTGGATGATTTACATAGCTCGATCTATAAAGATGTGTCCAGACGAGGAGATAACCCTCTTTATACATATTATCTGTAGATCCCAGAATAAGGATTATATAGCCCACACACGTATACAAATCGTAAGCATAGAGGTATGAACAACTAGAGAGATATAAAACGTGAAAAGAGAGAAAAAAGACGTGAAGCTATTCTTGCTTCATGATCCTAAGGTTCTCTCTAGTGAACGCCATTATTACAAGAGAGTACGTGAAGCGATTGAAATCAAGAAATTTCCAAATTTAAATTGTGAAGATAAATAAAAAAAAAATTGCTGGACATTTCATACAGCGCTATCTAGCCCCAAACTAAGCAGAGGGAACCAGATAACTGATAGAATACTTATAAATTTTTTTATTTGTAAATACATACTTATAATATATAGAGAAACAACTAGACCCGGAACAAATTTCTGTAGATCATGCAAACATTTGTTCCGCAACGGGAATCGAACCCACTACCGCCTGCGTCTTAGCCGGCTATTCGCCCACTGTACCACGTAGGTTGTCAAAGAAAAATGAAAATGAGAAGATGGCTATAGACTCTCAGCGTCCTGGAATCCTGTGCGCGTCGTGATCGGTCATCTCAGTGCGTCGATACGACTAGAGTAGTGTGTCGTTATATGAACGAGGATATTTTTAATTCTGAAGACCAAGTGAAGGTAGTTACTGCAGCTGCCATTACTTCTCGATGGTGGCCCCAAGGGATCCAGTTTGCCCGCGACCACGACTAATACAACACAGCCGAAACGTCGTGATAACAAATAAAAAATTTACATACGCGATAAATACCCGTTTAAATCAGTAATCCTGTTTATTTTTCTGACTCCATTATTATCTTTAAAGTGGTTATGGAATACACTCATTGTATCTTTGGTATTACAGGTTTTTTAACTTGTCATTGACAGACAGTTCAAATCCAATTGAAATGGATAAAGTAAGTCGCAACTATTCGCAATATAATACCCGTTTAAATAGTCTAGAATTGCTAATACTTTTTGACTTTACAATAACATGAAATAATAGCATTCAGAAACAAGTATTTTAGAAACACTGTTTTCGAACATTATGTAGTACCTACACAAAGGATTTTATTTTATGTATTTACATATTTAGAAAAACGAATGGCGATACCATTTATATTGAAGGTACAAATTGGTGGAAGGTTGCTTAGAACTAAACGTAAGGCCTAATAACAGGTTTCTACGTTTAAACATTGTAAGGTAAGATGTCGGGAACCAAACAAAAACAGACACATTTTAGAGACATTGTTTCTGAATTATGAACACACTAAAAAGTAATTTAGACTCACTATTTTCGAGCATATCCCCCCATATAGAGTATTTAAAAACGCTGTTATGGAGAGAATTTTAGAAACATTTAGTCGGAATTGCGAGTTATCCTGCGACTCGCAGCCTTATGGCTCATTTAGTCCGACTCGCAGTATTGCAAAAAATTTAATATTTCTATACCGCGACTCGTCCCATTTTATTTTGTTTGAAATTTATGCCTGAAAATACATCAAGTACAATCAGTAACAAAAGTGACTTCATGCATTAAATATTTTAGGATATTAAAGATAAATATAAAGATAATTAAGTTCAAGCCAACTCTAAAATATTGAACTTACTTTTCTTGTATGACTTCATGCAATATTTAGTTTTCAGTCTGAATAGTGCAACTGCAACTTGACGTCGCGAACTCTGACTCCAGTTTATTATCTCTCCATGGAATATCCTGTTATACATTTTATCTGGAAACTATCCTTACGGCCCCGCTGGGACGGGACAGGATCTGCGTTAAACTTATTTCGAGGGATACGGGGTCGGCTTTGAAGACGGTCATGCTATCAGTTGGTTGATCTGAAAACGGTAAATATAGTGGCACTTTGTAAATGTGAATCTCGGCTTTGAGTAGATACTACTTTGTTTTTGTTTAAATTTAAAAATAATACTAATCAGTTTACCTACAAATTGTATTGAATTTGAATATAATACTTTTCATAGGTATTTATAATATCAATTGTTTTAGAATTTGAATTGTCATTTTACACCTGATTTGGTCATGGCTTGTCAATACAATTGTTGTTATGTATGTCTATGTTTTAATCAAGGTCATAATCTATCTATAAAGCAAATTTCATAGAAATTGGTTAAGGCATTACGACATCATTGATTTACACACAAAAATCCAAACTTTCACATAAATAATATTAGTGTGTAGTGTGATTGCACACTGCATTTACAATATTAGCAATTGGTGTGATGGAATATCCTTGCATCTCTTACTCAGTACGCAGATCAGTGAAAATATCAGACAAGTCAGAGAGGCAAGTCCAAACATTACGTTTGATATACGACCACTTTTTGCAAGCCCAACGCCGCCACGCCGCATAAGATAAATATTTACAAAAAACTGATAAATTATTACTATTTTGAACTGAGTATGAGCAAGTTCAGTCCTAACCTTTTTGTTATCTAAATAATCCAATATTATTAAAAATATATTTGTTATAATAGGTTGATGAGAACAAAAAACAGATAAATTATTACTATTTTGAACTGAGCATGAGCAAGTTCAGTCCTAACCTTTTTGTTATCTAAATAATCCAATATTATTAAAAATATATTTGTTATAATAGGTTGGGGAAAAAGTCTTTTCGCATTATAGTGTGTATGAACTTGTAATAAAATATCTTTTGCTATACTATTTGTATCTGGCTGGTTTTGGTATCATTCAAAGTTTAAATTTTAAAGAAGATAATTCCAAATTCAAATTAGGAAAAATGTGTGATTTTTATTTGTTTTTCGTAATGTAAAGATGAGTGAATCTAATGAAGAAATTCGATACATTTTAAAATTTTACTACAAAAAAGGTAAAAATGCAACGCAAGCCGCGAAAAAAATTTGCAATGTTTATGGACCTAGTGCAGTGTCTGTGAGAGTAGCACAAATTTGGTTTAAGCGTTTTCAATCCGGAAATTTTGATATCAAAGATGCACGTCACTCTGGTCGCCCTATTACGGATAAACATATTACATATTAAAAAATGTTTTGAATCTTCTTAAAAAATGCGAAGAAACTTTTTTCCCAACCTAATATACAATTTCTAACTCGCCAGCAGCTTCGCACGCGTGGTTTGTCAATAAAAGCATAGCATATGTGTCATTCCCGGTCTAACTATACACCAAATTTGACCCAAATTGGCCAAGCCGTTTAGTCGCAAAAACGTATCAAACAGACAGACAGAGAGATACTTCGTTACTTTCGAATTTATAATATAAGTAAGGCTGTATTCATTTAATATTTTTCAAAAAGTAGTATTCACTTAATGAAATAACGCCTCAATACTCCACAGCTTTATAAGATACAAGAAGTAGGTTGTAAATCTTCCATGAAAATTGCAAAGCTTTGTATTCCTAGCACACGTGCTAGATTAATGGCTCTCTACGATCCTTGTTTTATCCATTATTTTCAATTTGTTAGCAGCGATCTTTTTGAATCTATAGGATGATCAAATGAAAAACGGCATTATTTGTCTGAGACACTAACAGAGTATGCCTTTTTTTAAATAATTGAATATCACTGGCACAGTTACGTCTTTAAATAAAAAAACTATAGAAATATGAAACACTAAAAACTGATAATCGAAAATAATTGCATATAAGTACAAAAAAAGCTCATATTATTCCGCTATTATTGTTTATAATCATTTACTTCTGTCGTTAAAATCCCTCGCTGGAAATTTATTTGTAAATAGTAATCTTAAAAAAAGGTTAATATAATTTTTTTCCACAATGCAAGTAAATTAGTAAATAGTAAGTTATTTTGTAACGATTTAATGTCTTGTCTACGCTTCGTCTATTTTAATATTTGAATGCCTTTTGCTAAAATGTTTTTCTTAGCTATGTATTTACATAGCTATGAACCAATATTAGTTATTAGGTCCATAAGTATATTTTATTTTGTGGGTTCTGTTTATGTTTTTATGTTGAAGGGTACTCTTACACCGCCGTTTTTTGATTTTTGTTTATCCTGTCCATTCAAAGGTTGTCTGGAAGAGATCGCTTTTAGCGATAAGACCGCCCATTCTACCGTTATTTATTGTTTATTTCCTTTGTTACTGTATTTTTGTTTGGTGTGCAATAAATATTATTTCATTCATTCATTCATTCTATTGTATTTCCGAAAAGGGCAAACTGATAGTTTATATTTTTCAAAAAATCGTATCATCATTTTTTAAAATGGTTTACAATAAAGATGTTCTGTTCTACAATAAGTCAAGATATTGTTGATATGTTACAAAAATATTGTTCGAAGTGGCGGGAAAAATACTTTTCTTACAAGCTTTTTATTAACTTGCAATGTATGTATGATTGTCTGGGTGGAATGTTGCAAATGAATTTTAAACCTGTTCCCCTCAATCGCTTGAGCTGAAATTTGGAATACACGCTTATTTTGGAGAAAAATGCATATTTGTAGTAAGCATACCCTGATTCTAGTCCCTGGATTGGCTCCAGGCGAAGGAACTCTTCCACGGTCAACAGCACATATACGAAATTTAGTATACGCATTTATTTATGATAGACCGTTCTAAGTTCCACTATGTCATGGCTGCTGCACTCAGGGTTGACTTCCAAAAAGGAACTCCTCAACGGTCAATAGCACAGAAACAAAACATTGTATACGCATTTAAATTTGGAATGCATATTTAACTTTGGTGACAATGCAATAATATAGTACTATGGAGGTGATCTCATGATGGAGACGGATGCTAGACAACGGAACTTCTGAATAGATTGTAGTGGGCTACTAGTGCTTGGACTCATTTGAATCTGCTTGCGGTTCTAATTAAGAATTTTATAAAAGCTTGTTTTGAAAGGGCGAAGCGGTTTGAAAAGCCTTTTTGGCCCAGGCGAAGGTGGCGGGATGAGCTAAACTCCTATCTCAAGGATTGGCTCCTACTTGCAATCAACAGAGACGAGTGGAAAGAGGGAAGGCAGGCCTTTGCTCTGCAGTGGGACACAATAGGCTTATAATAATAATATTGTTTTGAAAAAGTAATTTTTCAACAAAAAACTTATTACAATTTAGAAGGTGTATTTTTACTACATAGCGGTGGCACAAGCTCATGTCCGACCCGATAATATTAGTGAAAAGTTTTTGTAAATTGACGATGAGCAAACTTTTATTTATTTTTATTGAAATTCCACAGCATCAAAAGCTCTGATGAATAAGGGGGATTTAAGAATTTATGAGACTTTACCCTAATAAAGTCTTTCTAAATATATCAAAGAGCAATTTCACTCAGATCAGCCACTCTCAAGCTGATTTTACTCCGGACCGCATTGAAATACTGCGGTTTGGCAAACAGCCAAGTCTGACAAGGTTTCAAACCATTCAATAAAAACTGATCACATTCTCCACTTTATATCCATTTTAAGTGTAAAATGGTAAAAGTTATGTTAGGGACTTTATTTTAATTTATAATGATGGTTTAACAGAAATAAATGGTGAGACTAGCTACTACGAGTATAGCTAGAATGTGTCTAAATTAGATATTGAAAAGAGGAAAGGAATGATAGGTCTTGCAATAAATACAAAGTTACAGCTCAAAACTTAATTAAAGGTATTCTATGGGACGCTTCCCGCTTTGGTAAGTTTAAATGACCAAGTGGTCAATCTGTAAACCGCAACAGCTCCATAGGGCCGCATAAGAACCCACATACGCCTGCAGGTTTAGTATCACTGGCGGAGACCCATGCGTGTCCGTAATTTACGTTTTTCGTGTAATTGGGCGCTTAATAGATTGCCCCGGCCAAATAACGGAAAACGGCCGCCAATTTTAACAAATGAATTATTACAAATGTATGAATTTTGTTAATGGGTATAGTGTTTTTGGTGTAAAATGGTTAATTGTTCGGTTTTCTATTAAATTCGAATTTGTTTCGAGTTGTTTTGTTGTTCTCGAGAAAATCGAGAATCAAACACACTTAGGGCCGATTTCACCATTTTCTTCGGAAACTAAGTTTAATAAAACCACGTTTTGTTTAACTGAGTTCAAATGTTTTACTTGATCTCGGTTTTCATGAAACCGAATTCACCAGCTCCGTTATGATTTCGTTTACTAAAACCAAGTTTATCTAGAATCATAGACAAAAAAGCAATGCGTTTCGTATTTGCAACATCAAACAGTGTCTTGGTGCAACTAAACTTATCAATATCGATACGATCGAAACACAATTGTCAAACAAAACTGTCATAAACACGTTTTGTTTGTCGTTTCGCCGCCCCATTCGTAGTAGATCCGATTTTATCATTAATCGACTCCAATACAGACATAACTGTTGGTTTCGTGAGACGAAATCTGGACACAAAATCCTTGTCATCACGGGTGTCGAAGTGTTATTCTCTTTCGCGTATCCATCTTGGACGACGAACAAAGTATTCATCATCACTTTCGTCAAAAGCCAACGCTCTTTTCATTCTGGATAAAAACTATATGAATAACATAAAAAATACTTCTGTAACAGATATTTCGCAAAATAAAGTCAATGATACTTCTTGACTTTTGATTGACATTTCTCTAAACTCGTTTAGATGAGCTAAACGTCGAAAATTGGACGTTCAGAATTTGAACCGCGTTTAGCTTTAACTGCGTTTAGTTGATGTTGGTGAAATGCAAACTGTAGCCTTGAACTCAGTTAAACGCGTAAACTGAGTTTAGCTTGAACTGATCGCGTTTAGTTTCGACGGTGAATTCGGCCCTTAGTATCAAGTCCTAAAGATATCAATGTAGCCTGCATTAAACAAATTATTATATATTCATCATGTAAATAGGTACCTGCACGGAGAAAAATATACCTCTGGTTTTAAGCGGGATTCTGCACTAATTATGAGGTATTCCTCTTAAAAAACGACTAGGCGTCCAAACGCAAATATTAACAGGAAACTGATAAACCAGCATTACTTACCCCATTACATAAAAGATCGGAAGGTATTTTTAGGTAAAAAGCATGACAATTTATTGTTCGTAGCAATTTATTTTAACATGACAATACCTATAACGGTAAAAAATATCAGTTTATCGTTAAAGTGTGCGTAAAAACCCATATATTAACAAAAGTTCTATAAAAATATCATTTGTACTGTCATTTTTTCGTTCTCACAAAATTAATTTTTCTCCGTGTGTTAAACTGACTAAGCGACATCGCCGGCGATTGTGAAAATATATCGAATATTAAATTAATATTCAAGCTACCGGTAAAACCAACCTCTAAAATCTGTAAATACGAATCTGGATGTGTGTCCTAAGTTAATGTCGTACATAACAAAACATGTTGTAAAAATATATATATATATATTATTTTCATTCTGGACATTTTACACAGCGCCCTTAAACTAAGCATAGCTTGTACTAAGGGAATCAGACACCTGATTGATAGAATATTTAAATACATACTTATAGAAAAACACCCAGACTCAGGACAAATATCTAAATATCAAACAAACATTTGTTACGGAATCAAACCCGCAACCTCCTGCATCTTAGCCGTATATTCGTCCACTAAGCCACGGAGGTTGTCAAATAATGTTTGAGAAATGTTTAAAATCAGCATCAAATCTTATTGCTAGAATTTTAATGTAATTACATAGTAACATAATTAGTAACAAAGGGTTTTTATAACATAATGTTCTGTTTTAAAATCAATAATAAAACGTAGTCGGGTAATTAAATCGAGCCTCGTAAAATGGTTTGTGACTAAAATAGATATTCAAATGATTAACGCGTCGTTGTCAGCGTAGGTAGTTTATTTGAAACAACTCACAATGTGCAACAAAAATCAATAGATTCCAATGATAAGTTGAGAACAGCTGATAAAATATAAATACAATACTGAATAGTTGGGGTACAAATATACGTTTTACTGTTGTTCATGAGGCTGAGACGCAGGAGGTAGCGGGTTCGATTCACGCCGCGGAACAAATGTTTGCATGGTCTACAGATATTTGTTCCGTGTCTGGGTGTTTTTCTATATCTTATAAGTATGTATTTACAAAAAAAAAGTATATAAGTATTCTATCAGTTATCTGGTTCCCATAGTACAAGCTCTGCTTAGTTTGGGGCTAGATAGCGCTGTGTGAAATGTCCAGCAATATTTATTTATTTATTTATTTTATGGAAATGTTTATAAATAAATATCTGACTTTATTGGATGGCTCGCAATATTTTTCTAAACATTTAAAACCGCGTTTACACATTCGCCCGAGCGATCACCGGGGTGAATTACGAGACGAGTTGCGAGCTTGTGTAAGTGTAGTAGAGTATGGCTAACGAAAGTAGATACTGGATTTTTTTGCAAACTTTTTATATGACAACACTAAAGTGTTCCTACCATCGGATATTTACCCTACAAATTGGGGTATTTTAAGCAGAAAGTACTTAGGAACAATTAATTCCAAAAAGGCATTTTTAAAACAAACTTATTTTAAACATTTTATAAAATGAGTTTTAAAAATTCGTACGTGTGCTAAAATTGTATTCATCGAAAATAAGTATCGTATGTACGTGTTGGATCATTTCAAGAGCAACACTAAGCCTTAAGTTGTTCTAATAAATAACTTAATTAATTAGGTACACTATTTACTAGAGAAAAACTTGACAATTTTATTTTAAAGAAATTAATGTTCGGCTGTTTTCCGAAAGATTTGGTAAAATCAGAATCAGTGTATGGTATCCCTATCTCTGACGCAACAAGATGGCGTGTTGTTGATGTTTCGTTGTGGTTGACTTGCGTATAGTTTTGATGTGATATATCCGTGTTAATGCTATAAAAATGAATAAAACTAGAAAGAGTGAAGTGCGAAAACTATTGTTTTGTATGATTTCGAAATATGAAGAAAAAAAGCTTGTGAAACAAGCCGTATTGCGAGAAAAACAGGATTGTTTACGTACTGTGACTGATTTTTTAGGTTAGTACGGTCAAAATGTCTTGATATTTTTTTATTTTAAATAAGTACATATTCGTTTTAGTTACTTTTACTAGTTCTTTTACAGATAGTCTTGAGGATAATGCACGAACTGCTGAAGTAAAACAAGCAATTGAAAAGATCACAGATTTAGATCAAAAAGATGTGATGAAATCGCAGAACCAGTACTTAGAAGAACTATCTTCACTCACCGGTAAGTTCTCACTCAACGTTAATCTTAGACTAGTTTTGTAAACTTGTGTATTTTCTATTATTTGTTAGTTATGAGACTCACGATAATTGACATTTTATTTTATTCTTTTTACAGATGTAAGTGTTATTACATTGAAGAGAATTAAAAAAGAAGGTGCGGTGAACGAACGGGTCTGGAGGACTCCAGGTAAAAAACGACCTCACCCTTCAAAAGTGTCGAACTTAGATAGTTTCGATATGGATGTTATTCGTAATAAAGTAAACGAATTTTACATTGTAAGGAAACAAGTACCAACATTAAGATCTTTGTTGGTAGAGTTAAAAGAAAGTATAGAATTTGGTGGATGTCGTGAAACTCTCCGTCGTATATTATTAGCCAACGGTTATGAATTTAAGAAAAACAAAAATGAACGTTCATTATTAATTGAACGGTATGATATAGCTGCATGGAGACATCGCTTTTTGCGTACCATTGCATCGAAACGTGCAGAAGGCAAGCCAATAATCTACTTAGATGAAACTTATGTCCACAAAACCTATAAGCCTAAAAAATGTTGGCAAGGTCCATCAACAAGTGGAATAATTGAAAATATATCGTCAGGAAAACGATATATTATTGTGCATGCAGGATCAGAGAAAGGCCCTGTTCCAAACTCATTGTTAGTATTTAGCACCAAATCGAAAATGGCCGACTACCACCATGACATGAATTCCACAAACTTCAACGAATGGCTTCAAGAAAAGCTTATGCCCAATTTGAATGAACCAAGTGTAATTGTAATGCCGAACTCTAAAAGAGTTCGAGGATCTCATAAAACAATCCTTTGAGTGTATTGCAGCAGATGATTGGAAAAAAATGACAGACCATGTCATTCATGTGGAAGACAAGTACAAAAGAAGAGACCATATAACTGAAAATAATTTAGAAAGCTTCATCATCAATTTAAGAGACAGCAGCAACTCCAGTGATTCTGACGATTCAGTCCATGTTGAATTTTTAAATTCAGATTTTGATTATAGTGATTAAAAAACAGTATAAAAATATATGGTGTTGTTTTCTTTGATACATACTCACATAGATTTACAAATATTTAAACTCATGATAGTATTGATACTAATGATAGTGTTTGATAGCCTGTTTGTTCCTTTAATACGCCACAATGGAGTGACGTATCCGTGTGATGTTTGGTATGGAGTTAATAAAGAGTTAACGAGTGATATAAGCTACTTTTAATCTCGTCATAACGTGGACAAAATTGCAAGCATCCACTAGTAAAATAAAAATAAATGTCAAAGTATCAAAGTGAGTTGTTCCAACTTTCCTTTTTACTTTAGGACTGCCATGCTGATATCTTTTAAATTTGCCGCGCTTTTTCAGTATCAACTTTCATTAGCCAGACTCTAGAAAACGGTCGCTTGCATCTATACATTTACACATTTATGCATGATACATTTACATCTGGTGAATTTGTAAAACATAAAAATATTTTTACAATGTCTAATTATAAAGATGTTAGAAAAATAGAAAATAGGGATTACAATACAAAACATTCCTTGATGTCAATTAAGTACCAAGATATAAACATTTCAATGAAACCTATTAGTTCCAAATAGTGATCATTCGAATATTAACTCCTAGTGGAGGTGTTCTAGGGACGCGTAATCCTCGTTCTCAAACTACGAGTATTATTCAAAATTTCATCTTATTACTTACTTGGTAAGGATCTTTTTCAAGTGATTAAAATACTCATTTTTCCGAATGGAAAAGTTGGGTTTGTTAGTTATGGCTGAACTGGATGAACATCTGTAAACTTTATTACGTGGTAATAAGGTGGTAAGTACCGAAGTTTTATGTTAGTAAAGTTTTTAAAAGTGTCATTCGGACTCTAGCGACTTTGTTTAGCGACAGTTTAATAAGCTGTTGCAAATTTACTATTTTTTATTTATTCAT
Organism: Philereme transversata; assembly: GCA_963924445.1. Classification (NCBI taxonomy): domain Eukaryota; kingdom Metazoa; phylum Arthropoda; class Insecta; order Lepidoptera; family Geometridae; genus Philereme; species Philereme transversata. Next base: position 16,043,525 of record OZ004345.1, read on the forward strand.
TTAGACAACTAAAGGAGTTAGTACTTAATTACTAATTGCGATTTAGTTCTCTGCATGAGCTTCCACATCAGAGGACAATCGGGTTTGTTGGTGATGACGTTCAGGATGGTGTTGCTGCTCTCGCGTACCGTGCGCAGTAGTAAGGCTGTTTTTTTACGCCAGTTAGCATCAAAGTTGTCTGCGCGTGCTTTGGCGAACATGCCTGAGACAATACAGAAGTTGTAGCTGTGTATGTGTCAAAGTCACAGTCAAATATTTTTTATTCATTGAAATAACAAGGATCACTTTGAAACGTCAATTTTACGGCCTGTTCCTTCGCAACCAAGCCAGGAAAGAAAGGCAAGAAACAAGGCTGGTTGTTTTTTTAATGATCCTTTTACAATACATAATACAGAAAATAAATTACGTCTAAATTGTAACATTTTGAACGAGTTCGAGCAATTCAATCCCAAGCTTTTCTATCATCTAAATAATCCGATATTTTATAGTAGGCTCTTTCATAAAGATTTTGTTTAATTACGTTTTTAAATTTGTTAATTCTCAATTTTTGTACATCCCTTGGGAGTTTGTTATAAAAGCGTACACCTTGCCCTTTAAACGATTTACTAACTCTATGGAGTCTACAAGTGGCAACAGCGAGTTTATCTTTATTTCTAGTATTAAAAAAATTATTATCACTATTTTTCTTAAACAAATTAATATTTTTGTGAACATACATTAGATTTTCATAGATGTATTGACAAGGGAGTGAGGGGGTGAGTTTTACAGTGGCTTCCTACGGTCTGTGATTTTACGGATGAAACCATGCACAGCTGAGGGTAACAGACAGCTACGCACCGCATCAAGTCGGGTGTAATATGGAGTTGATTGTTTAGTTTAAAGTTATCTTTTGTATCTTAATCTTTGTTTTTGTGTACCTATATTTACTGTGATGTTGCAAATATCATTGTATTCTATTTTATTCGCGCTGTGGTTGGCAAAGATTGAATGAGAAGAGCTGAGGATCGGGCTCAATGGCGCACCCTGGGAGAGACCTACGTCCAGCAGTGGACTGCTATAGCTTGATGATGATGATGATTCTATTCTAAGCTCAACGCACGTTATCGCGAAAAGTAAGTAGTAGACAAAATAGTAGTTGTATTAACTTCTTTCTGATGATATTAGCATCTACACATTCCAATATACCCACCTTATAAGGTCCCATGCCAATTTTAATATATCCTAAAACTTTACATTCTAATAAAAAGATAACTATGAAAAAAAACACAGTTTTTGGTGTATTCTACTCCAATCGAAATAAAAAAAATTAAGCTTTACCTGTGTTGTACCTATGACTATCTGTTTTATGTTAGCATCAGTTCATCTGCATGTCATTTATTTTATGTAAATCACATCCGTCCGGAAATTGGAAACACATGGCAAATTCATAGTCATTTCGAATGGCAAACAATAAACTTTACTATCCAATAAAATATAAGATTTCAACGATTCGAGACCGCATCATAATAGCTTCAAGGTTTAAGGTATAAAACCATAAAACATTTCGTAAAACAATGTATAGAGAAATTGTGTGCTTATAATCTAATATCTATACTCTCATGTTACAGTGTTTGTAACAAAACTCCTCCGAAACGGCTTTGACCAATTCAAGAAATGTTTCATGTATATTCGGTAGGTACGTGAATAGGTGTGAACAACTGTGGAATTCTACCACACTCTATCCGCGCAAGCCCTCTCTAAGACTAAGCACTTTTAAGCTTAGTCTTAAACTTTTAGGTTATTATGTAAAGAAAGGTATTTTATGTATATTTTGTGTATTGTATTATGTTTATCTATAATGTAGTTTATAGGTATTATTTATAATATGTATTGTATTTATTATGGTATACTTAGTATGTTTAACTATAGGTGTTAGTATTTTACTCCAATGTCCTTTTCTATGCACGTACCCACCACTATAATCAACTATCTCCATCTTCAAAGGTTTGCGGGAAGAAAACTCTTATTAGGGTTAAGCTCGCTTTTGTTCATGTCCATTTTGTAAGCTGTTTCTGTCTGTAATCTATTTGTGTACAATAAAGTAAAGTCGTAAAGTATTTTTCATCCCCTACTCCCCACCCAATTTTTTTATCGTGATTTCTGTATTTTTATATGAACAGTATCCATATAACTTAACCGTCGTTCATTGACGTGAAGTCATTTACCTACACGAAGAGTCGCGTCAAATTGACAAGAGTATTTTGTATAGTTGTTATCTCGAAGTTCCGACGGGAACGGGAAATTACAAACGTGGGAAGCCGTGGGGATGTCAGCTAGTATAACGTTTATTTCAGGCAACAATGAGCACAAACAAATTATGATAACAAGGCCAGTTCTAACATATGTACATAAAACAATAAACTTAAAAACGAATACTTTTATTTATTCGCGGGATTTTGCTTCGTAGCTGCTTCCCTGTAGTGCCTGTAAACGAGAGCAACTGACCAGAAATCCGGATCAAATAGCACATCCCTATACTTCGCCAGAATCTGGAGAGTGTAAGACTTGAAGTTACTAGTCCTACTGGACTCCAGTCGCATGAGAAACATCCGGAACGTGCCTGTAATCCGGCCCTGTGTCCTCTCCCTCACGAATCGTAATACATCATCTCCTGAAGTACTCTCATCTATTCGGGAGAGGAAGATCGCAATGGTCGGCTCCACCGCATGCAGTATTGTAACTATAGAGCTTGACGTAGCGTGAATGAGCTCGATTTTCTTTGTAAGGTTTGATAACGGCATACCCCTATGGCCCAGCAGATTGTTGTATGGACAAGTGCATGCTATTCTTCCCTTTTAAACCGTTGCCATTATACATTTTCATTACCTCACAGGTTACGTACTACTAAAACTTGGTCTACATGGCATTGCATTGCGCCCGTCACGTACATCTTACAGGTACGTAACGCCCGCGAGGGCATAATGTAATTCAGTACAACTTTACTAGCGGCTCAGCCGTAGGGATTTAACAGGTTAGCTGTCCCGAAGCAAGTTTCGATCTTCTTTGTACACGTCCTCGTAGTAAATAATGACAGCTAACGCTCATGAAGTTTCGTATTAAGTTACGTCATTCTCTTCAAGTATTTTATGATACTTTATGTGTCCTAGTGATTGAAATTAATTATATCGATAATTGCTAATGTTAGATGAGTATGATAAGAAATTAATTATTTACGTTTAATGATAAAATGTACGTTTATGTTCGTAACACTTTAGACATCTGAAAAATATCTTTTTGAAAACAATCTTCTGTTATTGAATTGCACCATTCAATTAGGTTGGTAGAATTTGGTTGTAGTATAATTTACTAAGGCTACAAATAATATAATTATTAAAAAAAATTATCGATAGATCGATTGCATTATCTACATCATTGGCCATGAGGCACATATGCCTCATGAACGTACCAGTGCAATCACCCATGAGGCACATGTGCCTCATCGGACAGCTAACCTGTTAATCACGTGCTTTCAGTGAGGCTTACATGACATATAATTTCACATTGTCGAGCAGGTGGTGTGAAATGTATTTTATGTCTGTAATTTCATTGAAACCCATATCACACCAATGCGAGGATTAATGCTTGGTGGGAGAAATAGGTAGGACAAACTATTTCACAAGGAGCTCTAATACTAGGAGTCTCTACTAGGAGTAAATTTATATTAATGAAAATCCTTAACTTTTTAGTGATAGTGATAATGATGTTGTCCGTTGAAGAGTTTTTTCAATATAGCATATTATAAAAAAGGTTCCAGTTTTAACTTATAATTAAGGATTTTTCATGGAGATTGTATTTCATTAAAGCATATTATAAATATTATAATTGTAATCAACCTCACTCTATTTTCACTTTTTCTTTCAGCGCTAGGGCCGGGCATCACATTTTCGGAGCCGTTTCTGAGTTAACAATGACCTACTTTCAGAGCGTGAGTGATGAGAAAGATATGTGCTAAAAAGAAATTAAACAGATAAGAGGAAAACGTGGCAATTAGGCACCAGCTCAATAGAAAAAGTTTGGGCGAACAAACTTTAGTTAAGACACGATAACATTCACAAAATTATTATCACAAAGCTATCTTCAAGTCATAACCACGCTTTACACGATTTTAAAATAGTTGCCGCTAAAGCAGTGTCGCCGTCGCGAAATTACGTATAATACGCGATTCGTCGCGTCAGTGTTTTTGAGACGATATACAGGATGTCCAAAATAGTGTCAAGAGAAAGTCCAGAGATAGAACACCCCTTGGGGTACCCGAATCACCCCCATGTATGTTCCGCGATTTTTTATAGTTTTCGAGTTATTAATTTTTTTCCGAATTTTTGAAAATTTTCGACATGAACATATTTCGACATAAAAAAAAGTAGAAAACTTTCTTAAGATTTCTTTTTTGCTTCTGAATCTTTACGAGTTCTTCTTTTATGCATAAAATAATCAACTACGTGACTTGAATAAAAACTAGAAAATGTAAGAGTAAAGTCAAAAAATTACATTCGCTGAATTATGACTTAAATTTTCAACTTTAAATTAAAAATCTTAACCAGTGATTTCATGGTTCTTAAATAAGTCTTAAGAACTCTGCAGACTCTCAGCTTTCATAATCATTAAAAAAAGTAGTACTTAGTGGGGTACTTTGGCGAAATACGGCTTTCAAAGACGGCGATGTGAAATTTTTTAAAAATTAGCTATCTGATTAGAAAATAGATTTTGGCCATTTTATCATTCCTAAGCTTAATTCGTTTGTTAACTAACCAAAAATGACTGCAGGAAAGTAAAATTTAATGAAAATTTGAAGGTTTTATTTATTTTAGTTTAGCTAAATTTATGAAGTAAAACAACAAGTAATATTTATTAATTATTTATTTACAAAAAGTTTTTAAACTGTCGACCTTCTTGGTTGATACAAATCCTACATCGTCTTAAAATGTTTTCCTTTAATCGTATGAAAGCTATTCTATTTGCCTAAATTTTTTCTTCAGCCTGTCTTAATTTTGTTATATTCGTAAATGTATATTCGTAAATGTAATAACAGCGTATGTAATTTGACTTTTGTTTCACAATGCAATTAAGAATCAAAGCTACGTTTAATTCATTTATACTGTGTTTGATTATAATTTTAATCAAAACTACATCTGAAGTCCGAACATGCGCCAGGGTCGACAGGTTCGCAGTTTATGTTTATACCAAATAGTTACATTTGAACTTTTCACAATTAAACTTTGACCCCGCTTTAAAATAATTTGAGATAAAGCAAGTTCGCGGTGTTGAAATTACAGGTGAAACTGTCTAAATAAATAAATTTGTACCTACTGTTCTTTGATCGAGCGAAGCAAGATCTGTAAAATAACTTGGGAAAATCGGCGTTGTACGTATGTTTGTTTGTCCGAGGATAGCTTTCGAAGCGTTTATCCGATCATCGTGAAATTTGGTATATAGGTAGATAGTGGTGGCACAATTTTGGTGTGACTAAATGATCAAAAAATAAGGGGGTTGTTGAGATATTGGGGTTCAAGAGTGGTAAAAAAAATGGGCCTACCCGGTCAAGTGGCACATTTAATAAAAGGTATTTGTAAGTACATTTGGACCCTTTTTTTAGTTTTAATTTAGAAAGAAGAAAGAAAGAAAAAACATTTGTTTGTGACGGTACAAAATACACACAGCACACAAGTAAGGTACACAGAAGAAAACATATTCATACACACAAAAACAGCAACACCTAACAAATGTGTGTCTCACAATTACCTATATCTAAACGACCGACGTCACAAAAAGGCGTACAACTCAGCACTTGTTGTGCTGTTGGCACAACGCTGATCTTCTGTTGGAACCTAATTAAATTGGATGGATGGATGGTAATTGGGATAAAATAAATAGAACCAAATTTAAATTTTGTAGTTTTTAAGTTATTAGCCATAATACAAACAGAACGTCGACAAAATTCACAGGGTACACCAGTGACCCCACAGTGCTGAAATTTGGTATGCGTGTAGCTTTAGTGAAACAAATATAGGAAAACGTCTGAAATCCAGAATAACTGCCATTTCTACCCCTAAATAGAGTAACCTATTTACATGAACTCCCGTTACCTGTAATTTGAATGAAACTATAGGTACTCTACGAGAAGTCTCGTAGTGTAGAAGTAGAAGTCTGAAGAACAAGCGACGATATCATCCAGGTGGAGGTATATAAGGTAAGAGTGAATAGACCACATCACTGACCATCGTGTGAAATTATAGTAAAACAAGATCTAAGACCAATTCACTTTAAAAAAAAAGAACACGAAGCGTATGTAGTAGCTAACATTTAACACATGTTCTCCTGTTTTTGTCTAGTAATGAAAGAACCATCCACCCTAAAAAAATAAGATTGAGTGAGAACAAGTTATTGAGGCTTCTTAGCATCTTTATAGAAAATATTTTTTAGAAAAAATGCGAACGTATTTCCAAATAAATGTCGTAGTAACTTCGTTAATAAAAGAACACGTTATTAAGAGGTGTCTCACTTAAATTACAATTCTTAGAAAGAGAGTATGTATCAGAGTGAAAACGATTTTGATTTGTTTTATGTTTTCCACTGCATTTTGATATTGGCTACAGTTATAATATAGATTGATATTTGTAAGTATTTAAAGAGATACAACAATACGTTTTTTGTTGAAAAATTACTTTTTCAAAACAAGCTTTTATAAAATTCATAATCGGAACCGCAAGCAGATTCAAATGAGCCCAAACACTAGTATTCTACTATAATCCAATCAGAAGTTCCGTTGTCTAGCATCCGTCTCCATCATGAGACCACCTCCATGGTACCATATTATTGCATTGTCACCGAAGTTACACAATGTATTCCAAATCTCAGATCAATCGGTAGAGGGGAACGGGTTTAAAATTTAGTTGCAAGATTCCACCCGGACAAAATAACGAGTACCTACATACATTGCAAGTTAATAAAAAGCTTGTATAAATCGACAAATTTGTCAATGTTTGAATGCATTCCTATCATAGTAGATAAAATTAGGTAAATGTTAAATTATTAGGCTATTTGGTTATCTAACTAAAGTGGCAATAAGTGGAGCACATAGTTCGAAAAACTTACGGCCGTTGGGGCAGAAAGGTTCTCTAGTGGAGACCACTAGAAAGAGAGCACTGGAAAGCGCAGCATGGATGCCTCCCATTGAATATAAAGGCCTAATAAAGATTAGTGAAATCTATGAGGGAGTCCCATGTTTAGCAGTGGACGTCTAATGTTGATGACAAAAATGATAACTTTGGGTGGATTCCATTTTATTTCTTATTTTCAAGTGTTAATCGAATTGAAGTCTAATAGCGCTAAATATAATCCAAATGTAGAGCGTCGCAAATCGGTAGTATTAGAGCCAAAACGGCGATTAGTTGAAACGGCGATACCAATTTGAATTAATCGCCGCGTTAAATGGGTATTTGTGTTTGCATGAGATAGTAGGTAAATGAATAGTAACGAGATAAATTAATAGGTAAGTACCTATCTACATTATTCACACAATCCTAAAAATATTCTACATTTGCATTACATAAATTGAATCTACATATGTTGGTCGATTCGTGGTGATGTTTACAATGATCATATCACATTCTGATTGTGTAAAAGGTACCTATATATGACTGCCTCCGTGGCGCAGTGGGCGTGTAGCCGGTTGAAACGCAGGAGGTAGCGGGTTCGATTCCCGCCGCGGATTAAATGTTTGCATGATCTACAGATATGTATTTATAAAAAAAGTATCGGTTTCGACGACGGCGACCCTAGCTATAAATGTTTTAAAATTAATATTTCACAAAATTAAACTCAACTAAATGAAACTAAAATAAAATCTTAACCAAATATTAATTTGATTAACTTAAATTATTATTACTATTTACATTCTAGCGTGAGCCCTAATATGGCTCGTTAATCCGAACTTTGTTTAAATTATCCTGTCACAAGTATGGCAACAGAGTTGACCTGCAGCGTTATATGTGTATGTATACGAAGGCTTATGTTTCTCTTTTCTCTAAAGGTACCTTATGTGATATTAATATACATATTTTTACTTGTATGTTTCTATGTATTTTTGGTAGAGGTGTTAAGTACCTTAGAAACCTTGCACGCTCATTAAGTGCAACTTTATTTCTGAATACCAAAAACAGGTACTTCTTTACCTAAAGAATTATAGTTATTACCTAATACTATGTTACAAATTATCTGGAAGAGCAGATAAGGGCAAATAGTCAACACTTCAATAGGGTATAAAATAATGGGCTCGTAGAAAAAATAGGGGTTGCTAAATAACCTACGAATTTTAAAAAAGCTTAATTTAACTTTATAGAAATGTTCATGTTTAATGAATTCCTTATTAAGGTAATAAACCCGTAGTGAATTCATGAAAAATAAATCTAATATTCGTTTTATATATTTCAACTAAGAACCTTTCAGTCTTGCGAAAATAATTTCGTAAGCAATTCTTAATAAGGTCAAATACCACTCACCACTCCAAAACAAAAAATTCAGGACGGTCGCTTGAAGATCCCAACTCGAGAACACTTCAAAAAACTAAGTTAAGCATACACTTTAAGTACCAGCTTCTTGCTTCGATACACTGTGAATCACCATTCAAACGAACAGTGTATCACTTCACAAAACACTATAAAAACTATTCGATCGGTTCCTAGAATTTATTTGAGGTACCGCCTTCAGGTTTGGAAGCAATTAAAAATTTACGTCAGGAAAAAATCGGAGACGAGCGCTCACGTGGTTTCACGACGGGGGCCAAGCGTAGACTGGCAAGGTGGTGTAGCGTACGGACGGACGGAATCGCTTTCAGAACTGAAAGTTTTATCAAGGTAAATATTTGTGGGTGGTTTAATTCAAAGAATTATAAATGATAGACGAGTCATAGGTTATCATAGGTAGTCATAGTGGTGGCCAAGAGTCGGACGTCAACCCCAGGGCAAGCCACGGGCCCGATCGTTTGACAAACTCGTAGCAGCAGTTTTGGACAGCTCGCTATCCAAATCTATGTATCTTTATGTATATTTTTATTTTTATTGTTGTAGGTATATTTTTGTCAAATTATATATATTTATTTGAGTATATTGTTTTTGTTTTCTTGTAAAGATCAGCGCTATCCTAAAATTTAGTTATTGTTTTGTTAATGTACACTCCCTCCATTATTGTAATATAACAAAAATCATCTTTATCCAAAGATTGTCAAGAAGAAATCACTTCTAAGCGATAAGACCGCCCATTGGACTTTTTGCTTTGTGAATTTTTATTGTTATGTTATTTATTTTGTGATGTAAAGTGTTTTCATTCATACATTCAAGATCAAGTAAATTGGCGTATAAAAAAGAGGCCTACACCCAACAGTGGGCTATAGAGGTTTATACTTGACATCCTCTGTGGCGCAGTGGGCGAATAGCCGACTGAGACGCAGGAGGTAGCGGGTTCGATTCCGAGAACAAATGTTTGCATGATCTACAGATATTTGTTCCGAGTCTGGATTTTTTTCCATATATTATAAGTTACAAAAAAAACTTATATAAGTATTCTATCAGTTATCTGGTTCCCATAGTACAAGCTCTGCTTAATTTGGGACTAGATAGCGCTGTGTGAAATATCCACCAATATTTATTTATGTATTTATTATATACAGACGAAGGCAGTTTATCTAACTTTTAAAGACATTTAGGCGCCGCCCGCCCTCGACGATTATGCAGTAGGCGTAGAGACCTAAATATTAGTTATGATTTGCAAATATTAACCTAGTCTAGATGTTTATTAGCCGTTCAATCTGACACATTTAGCTCAGGAATACTAATTTGAGAATATATTTTAGGTAGGGAACGAGCGTATCAAAATATAATAATGAATCGCACATTTGTCGTATTAGATTGAGTTAATTAAATAGTTGTTGAGCTATTTACAGTAATAAACTACTCAAAACAAAATAGGGTTAAAATTAAAATAAAAAAATACGTACAATTTATTTCAAGTTTAATTTTAGAAATAGGTTAACACATTCAGAATCATTAAAAAAAACATTACAATGCCTTATTTTTGCCAAAAAAATCGTCAAGAAACGCGCATTTTACACATTAACTTAAAATTACACGGTTTTCCAAAACAACACGTTGAAGACACGAGCACTTTTTTAATAAACATGTTCTTAGGGTTGCTTCAATGCCTTATGTTTAGTAACGCATAGGTCCTCCCCTATTGCGCACACACTCTCTGAGTCGGTTTGGAACACTCTCTATAAGGTGGATGACGTTTTCATCTGGAATTTGCTCCCAACACACTTTTAAAGCAGTTATCAACACCTGTCGGCTATGAATTTCAGTGTGGTTGTCTTTAAGGCTTCTTTTCAACTGGTCCCAGATATGCTCGATCGGATTCAGGTCCGGACTCATGGCAGGCCAGGGTAGAACTGCGATACCAGCTTCGGAGATTGCACTTTGGGTCACTCTGGCAGTATGAGGGCGAGCGCTGTCTTGCATCAGAATAAAGTTAGGGCCTACTCGCTGTGAATATGGGATCACATGAGGTCGGAGGACATGCTGAACATAGCTGGCGGCCGTTACATTGCCCTCATCCAAAATCACTAGCTCGGTTTTGCCCATTATGCTAATCCCACCCCATACCATAATACTGGGTCCACCAAAGCGGTCAGTTTCACGAATACATGGTTCTGTAAAACGTTCTCCAGGTCGTCGCCAAACTCGTACGCGTCTGTCATCATTAAAAAATTTTACTTTAGATTTATCTGTAAAAAGCACTGTCCTCCAATTATTCATGGTCCATTCGAGGTGATCACGTGCAAACCTTAATCGCGCTGCACGGTGGGCTCTGGTCAATTTGAGCCGAACAACTGGCATTCTGGAGCGTTGTTGGTCTTCATGAAGTCTGTTGCGAACAGTTTGGTCACTCACTCGCGTTCCAGTGGCGTCACGTAAGCGGTTTCTCAATATGTGTGCAGTTACAGTTCGCTCGCGACGTGCAGAGAGTTGGATGTATCGGTCTTCTTGGGAGGTTGTCGCTCGGGTTCTACCTGAACCGCGCCTCCTACTCACACTACCTGTCGCTTGAAAGCGTTCCCACACATTTCGAATAGCTCGTCTTGACACACCTAAGCTTGAAGCTACCGATCTTTCCGAATTTCCCTGCTGAAGCAAAACAATGGCTCTAGTCGCTGATTCCGTATCCATGTGATGTCGAGAACTAGGCATTGTTTATGCAAACAGTAATGTAATCGATAATTAAAGGTATGGTTACGATAACTTCTTCGTTAGACACAACAAACCCCACTGAGCAACAATGTAAGGGCACTCACAGATTCTGCGGTATATCGTAAGTTTTTGTTTCTCGTCTACCCACTTAAGAACTACTTAACCTAAACCTAAACCTAAACTTGGCGTTTAAGTGTTAATTTATGATCAATAAATATGCCTACTTAACATTTCCATACATCAGTATGCCAACAACTCGCAAAAAAAAATGTGTCGGGCAAAATATCGAAATATTTCAAGTGGGCCCTATTTTGTTTAGAGTAGTTTAGTAGAGTTCTTTGTGAAAGGGCTCGACCGAGGAAGTACTACCATCACAGTAATTTATGTTGCCCAGCAGCATTGCTGTGTTTCAGTTTGAAGGGTATGAGTGGCGATGAAATTCCAGGAATGGGGCTTTACACCTGTATGCCAAGTTGATGGACGCAGGGCAGTTGATCGTAAGGCACTTTCCTAAGTTGAATCGCCTAGTAGGATCTACGAGGCAACTTACATCAGGAAGGCCATTTGTTTGTTCCATATGCATGTTGTATAAAAAACAACAAGATTGGCCAAGTGCGAGTCGGACTCACGTGCCAACAGGTTCCGTAGATTTACATTCATTTAGCAGCGCTATCTAGTCATGTGAGCAGTAAAGCAGTAAACCAAAAAAAAACATTAACGGCAGTTTTCTAAAGAAATAGTGTAGGTAGAGAATTTATTTTATTTTTCCTGTAATCTTTGCATATCTATACATATCTATCTATATAAATATATAAAACAAAGTTGGGTTAATTATACCATTTATAACTAAAGAACAGCTGGACCGATTTTGATGATCTTTGATTTGTTTGATTTGTCTTCGCCCCGAATAGCAGAATAACTATTAAAATATCGGAAAATTTCTGGCAAAAAAATATGAATAAAATTAGTTTTCTCATACATAGATGCAGATAATGATGGCCGATTGACAATTCTACAAGTGACGTACTTTGGCATCCCGAGCCATATGAATGCCAATGCGGTACGTAGTTCGCCGGGTCAACTAGTATTTCTATAAATAATATTAATTTCAGATTTTTCGCTCATCGATCTCACAGAAAATTAAAGAGCTTATTTAAGGTTATTAAACGGATATTTATCACGTATTTGTTTATAACCCTGACTTTACGTGTTATTTAAAGCTACATCGGATGTTTTAAAAAGAATGTCGAACACTTCTAAGTCGTCAAAATGAACGAGGAAAACCGGATACGATACTCTTATAAACTAGAAATTACTTAAGTGGATCGTCCTAATCTTAAACAACTATAAAATCCGAGTGACGTTTCACTAAGCTGGCAACACAGCAGTTCCTATCGCGAACCATTAATGGCGTACGACTTGGTTCCGGTCTGAAGGGCAGTGACATGGAGCGAGACTGACATTAATGCAAGTGCTGATATTTAGACTGTAACTAGGGGTGGTACCATAGATTTTTTTTTACCATATACTTTACATATTTTTGTGAGATTAAGTGACTATTTTCACTAAAAACGAGATATTTACCTTAAATATAAATATAAAATATATTTATATTTATAGTTGTGAGTTTTTATGTATACAGTTTTTCGAGGCAGTTGCATACGCTATGATCACGGGAAAACTGAAGTATTTGCGAGTGGATGGTTATTGGAACATATATCGATCCACCCTCTTTCTCAGTTTACCCATGTGCCATCTGCCCGGTGAACAGTGCCACTTCACAAAAGTGGGAACTTGTTTTGTGGCATCGGCCCCGGCAGCAGACGCTCCCGGGATTTTGGTCCCGGTGACTAGGCGGGTTCGTAGTTCGAACAAAAATTTACTAACCTCGAAGTTTGCACTACGCTCCACGGTGAAAGGGGCAACACTGGCTCGTGAGTTATTCTATAGTATATTATAAAGAGGAAAGATTTGTATTTTTGTATGTGTGTAACGAATAAGTTAGAACGTTACATTATCCTTGAGTAACATAAGCTATATTTATTACTAGAAGAAATTAAGGATCCCTACTGAAACTTCAATAATGTAACCCAAGGTGTAAACAAATTAACCATAAAAAATGTTTAAAAAATAAATATCCACTCGTGTGAAGCCGGGACGGGCGGCTAGTCTAAAATAAAATAATGTGACAAATATTTCGAATACATTTAGGCACTTAAATCAATATGCAAAGTTTATTAAACTTCTTTGAAAGGAACAATTGGGGCATGTATGAACTTTCGAATCAATAGAGTTGTAATTAGCCTTCTGAGAAAAAGTTCCGCTACTGAAGTGGGCCAAGGCAGTATGTACAAATTAATAAAGGACTGAGCAGTTTAAGGTCTTAGCCTCTACTTTTATATGAGTCTAAATAAAGTTGTTAGAAAGGTTAGTAATTAGGCTCAATTTATATATCCATGCGGCAATCCTCAGATCTGTTATTCAGTACGCAGGCGTTGCATGGCCGACATTGCACAGATATACTAGTGGTTCGCCCCGAACTGAGATCTCGCGAGTCTACCATAAAAACAAAAAAAATATTATTCGTAATCTTTGACTTAATAACTAACTACTAACACTATCATTACCATCACCATTACCTCCACCATTAATACTACCATCACCATCTGTCACATCTTTGACAATACCACTGGAGGTGAAGGTGTTACCTTCACCTAGTGACCGACATTTTCCCTCGTTTCCACAGCCACACATAAGAACTTGTATTCTCCTGAATCCGCCGTCATATATTCAAATAATCATCTTTATGATCAACGCTCTCAAATTTTACACATAATCATATAGGTACATAATGCGCACACACAACACACACAACCCACTCTCAAACACGCGCGCCCACACACACATACACACAAGCAAGCTAATAAAATAGATAATTAATCAGTTAGATTCAAAATCGTAATATATTGTAGTAAAGTACTAAATAAGTTAAATAGTTATAAACACAGTGTATATATAATCATATTTCCACCATTTTGTTGCTTACTTCAACGGTATTCATACCATTATTGCAACACAATGTCCGCTTCATAGACAAGCCTTTGTTGTTCACACTCGCATAGTGGGGGGCCTGGTGACCTGTAATACAGGTTCCTATGAATCTACTTCAGGCACCAGTCTCTCACAATGTTTGTTTGACACCATACAAACTTGCCATTGTAAATTAGACATAAGAAACAACTTGTGAAAGAAAATAAATGAATATATTATTATATATATTATTAACTAACTTGACCTACAGTTTCATTCAAATTACAGGTAGGTACGGGAGTTCATGTCAATTGATTACGCTGTTTTGGGATAAAAGTTTTTTGGGGTTATTCTAGATTTTAGACTTTTGCCTATGTTTGTGATATTTAAGCTACACGCATACCAAATTGCAGCACTGTGAGTTCAAAGGTGTACCCTGAGAATTTTCTCAAAATTTAGTTTTTATTATGGCTAATAACTCAAAAACAACACAAACTTTACTAAAAATAAAAACGGGGTCAAAATTTACTGTAAAGGACGATCAAAGACGGGGAAGGATCGAATCTAGATTTGAAATGTATTAGGTAGTTATAAGATCGAATCAGATTCAAATGTTAACAGGTAGCTAAGATTACAGCAAGAGAACATCAAAGAAGGGGACGTCGTCATAATCGCGGACGGTTTGCTACCTCGGAACGTATGGCCGCGGGGCCAGATCGAGCGCGTGATTACGGGTCCGGACGGAGTAGTTCGGAGCGCTGAGGTGCGGACGCGGGGAGGCGTTTTCCGGAGGCCAGTGAGAAGGTTGATCGTCCTCCCGATTGAATAAGAAGGCTGCGAGGATCTGCGCCGGGGGGAGACTGTAAAGGACGATTAAAGACGGGGAAGGATCGAATCTAGATTTGAAATGTATTAGGTAGTTATAAGATCGAATCAGATTCAAATGTTAACAGGTAGCTAAGATTGTAACAGTTTAAACTTGTAAAGGTCAAAAGAGTGAGATAGCTACATGTAAGTCCCCGTCTAACTTTGCTGGAAACTTCGATGTATTAAGAATTGTATAACATGATTTGTGAAAGCGTGAATTACGATCCCCGCACCATGGCTAGGGCGAGGAGTAGTTTTGTATAAAGATAGACCGTTTTCAAGCAGAAATTTGTGATCATTCAAGAACGCGATTTATACCTTGTAAACTAGCAACTAAGAAGAAAAATAAATACAGTCCACTTTTGCACCGAGTCTATCAATGAAGCCTGGGTAGGACCTCTACAAGTTTTGGTCCTCCGACCCGGATAAGCCGTTCCTGCGACGACCGGACCAGTTGTTCCTGCGGAGCCGGCAAGACCCGCTCCACTGGGTTTCAAGAAACAGTTACATCGTATAACCACTGAAGAGACGGCGCGGGCTTGAAGATCACCCAACGGTGCGACGAGCTCGTTGTCAAGACCGGCGCAAGGGCACGGGGCGCCTGAAGATCACCCAACGGTGCGACGTGCGACGTTGTCAAGACCGGCGCAAGGGCACGGGGTGCCTGAAGATAAGCCCGCGTCCGTTGAAGACAACCGAACGAGGACGTCACCCGAAGAGTGAAGACCCCCCACCCCCTCACGTGGCTGGTCCACGGCCCGTTTATTCCGGCCACCTAACGGTGCCAAACGGTCGGAATAGCGGGTAAACGCCTTAGGGCGGTTTTAGTGTTAGTGTTAGGGACCGCTAGGTAGGTAGGGGCATCAAGTGCTGAAGAAGATGACCACCAGGAGCCCACCAGTGACGAGGGGGAAGAAGGCTGCACTTCGCGTCTACGAAGACTACCCCGCGTCCCCGTCCGAACCCGCGCTTCCGAATGCTCCCGTTGAGCCGCGACCCGCTGAAGCGGGACCCTCCTCCGCTCGCGTAGCGTCAGAGACGACCGCGCCCGCGCCCGCGACCGAGGTAGCACCGCGAGTGACCGCACACGCCGAGCCCGAACGCCGGCGTGCCCCGTCCGTCCGCTCGCAACGCTCCAGCGCCAGCGCGATGGCAAGGATACGGCAAATTGAATTTGAAGCTGAAGAACGACTTGCCGAGATTAAGAGGCAAGAGCTCCATATTCAAGCGGAACTTATAAGGAAGAGGTTGATTGCCGAAGTCGCTACACTACGGGAAGAAGATGAACAAGAAAGCATCCAGGGCACGGGTGCACGGAACGGAGCCCTAGACACAGAACACAGAATAGAGGACTGGCTCCAACGCCATCATAAACGGGGGGAGCCAGAACAAGTGACGGATCAGGATACCCGGTATCTCTCATCGACCACGAGAGAACAGAATACGGAGCGGTATCCTCCGATTACGAACAATCGGGTCACTTTTGAACCACGAACACTGCGAGACAGATCACTCACGCCGGACCGAACGCGAGACAGAGGGATTGATCGTTTAACGGAAGCCATAGAGAAGATGGCTCACCGTAGACCACCTCCGAGACAGACGTACGACCTACCTGTATTCGGAGGTGCTGCGGGGGATTGGCTACCGTTCAAGGCAGCCATGAAGGAATCAACGATCATCCACAAGATCTCATCGGCTGAGAATCTAGCGAGGCTTAGAACATGCCTGAAAGGCGAAGCCCGTCAAGCAGTGTCGGCTTTGTTATACACTGCAACCGAACCGGCAGTTATAATGAAGACTTTGGAACAGTGTTACGGTCGCCCAGAGATGATTATAGACAACGCGTTAGAAGAGATTAAGAAGCTACCGCGACTGGGCGCGACCGCAGGTGAATTAAACGCTTTCGCCATCAAACTACAGAACGTAGTAACCGCCATCTCTTGTATGGACCAACGCGGCTACCTGCAGAACCCGATGTTTGCGCGACAGGTAGCCGAGAAGTTGACACCGCACATCCGATCAAAATGGTGCGACTATGCAGAAGAATTTGGCAGCCGAAATGAACCAGAAATATTGACGCTGTCCCAGTTCCTGATGAGAGAGGCAGATCGCGCAATGCGATACGCGTATACAGCTACGCCTTCGCAGAGCACCTCAAAGGCCCGACCTACAGAGCAGCGACCCAGGGTGAACGAACGAAATCGTGGGTCGGTGTACGCTACACAGAACGCGGCATCGGAGAAGGAAGCCTCAACGAGTAAGAACGCAGCAACGGACAAGAACGAGTGCCGTTGCTGCGGGGGCGACCATAGAACCGTCGAGTGTAAAAAGCTTGCGGCGATGCCAGTAGACAAGAGATGGGAATGGGCCAAAGAGACAGGCATATGTTTTCGCTGTCTGAGCAGCAAACATAGACGCTTTATGTGCAAGAGCAAGCGATGCGGAGTAGGTGAATGCACACGTCCGCATCATGCACTGTTACATGCGCCGAAAATAAGGAACGAGGGTGCCGGTGAGCAGGGCCAGACCGAAGAATCAGCCATCACTGCATCTGCGCATGTAACAGGAAGGAATCAAGTCCTACTGAAGGTGTGTCCAGTCGTGATTAAGGGCAGTAGCGGCATGAAAATGAATACGTATGCGTTACTGGACGAAGGATCAACGATAACTCTGATCGATGAAGAGATCGCCGCGATGATCGGAACGGAAGGCCCGACAAAAGCCTTGAACATCGTGGGGGCTACGACTAGTCAGAGGGAACCCGAGAGCCGGGTAGTGGATATCGTGATCCGAGGACATAAGTCGGACGCACATCGGATCACAGCGCGCACTGTGAAGAACCTGACCTTAGGAAATCAACTCGTCAGTACCGATGTGTTAAAATACGCGCATTTGAAGAAACTCCGTCCAGAAGCCGTGTGCTATGCGTCAGCGAAGCCACGCATACTCATCGGGGCTGACAACTGGCATCTTATTGTGACGATGAAGCTTCTGACAGGGAAGAGAACCCAGCCAGCTGCATCACTAACGCAGCTGGGATGGGTAATCCATGGATCAATCCCCAGGAGCACAATAAGACAGCAGGAGACGGTACTACACGTCCATACGTGCCAAGGTGTCCAGAACGGATATACTTTGAACGACCAAGACGAGGAATCAAGCAAGCTCGTGAAAGCACACTTTGAGATAGATGCTTTGGGCGTTTCAATTAAAAGAAAGCCAAATGCAAAGGATGAGCGGGCTCAAAGCATTTTCGACAGAACAGCGAGACGAGTGAACGGTCGTTTTGAAGTGGGACTACCTTGGGCCAGCGATGAGGTGAAGATGCCGCCCAGCTACGACATGGCCATACGACGCTTACATGGGATCGAACGTAAGATGGACAGATCGCCGGAGTTTAGAAGTGCATACACCGCGCAAGTGGAGAAGCTGCTAGAAAAGGGATATGCAGAAAAAAGCGAGGAGGAACAGAGTCAGAACGAACGTCTCTGGTTTCTCCCTCACTTCGCGGTGACAAACCCCAACAAGCCGGGGAAGTTTAGAATGGTTTTCGATGCAGCCGCGTGCGCTAATGGAACATGTCTCAACGACGCGCTGCTGGACGGACCAGATCTACTACAGACATTACATGGCGTCTTGTTTCGCTTCAGAACGAAGCCGATCGCGGTCACTGCGGACATTCGGGGCATGTTCCTGAGGGTGACCATAAGACAAGAGGACCGTACAGCCCAACACTTTCTATGGCGCGGCGACAACCGAACAGATCCACCGCAGAAGTACATGATGAAGTCCATGATATTCGGAGCGAGAAGTTCTCCATTTCTGGCTCATAGCGTCAGGAACAGGAACGCGAAAGATCACGAGCGGACACACCCGCTAGCGTTTGACGCTATAACTCGGATCCACTACATGGACGACTGGGTGGACAGCTTTGAAACGGAAGAGATAGCCGCCAGAGCTATAGCACAAGTGCAAGAGGTGCATCAACAAGCGGGTTTTGAACTTGCAAGCTGGAGCGCAAACTGTGAAGGCTTACTGGATAGTATTACCCCGGAGAACCGAGCGCATGCACCGAAAGAGCTAGCGGCCAATGCACATGTATATGGAAATCATAAGGCTGAGCGGTAGGATCAACGCCGCTACAGTACCGGATCACCTGAAGGATCCACCCATTCTGGACGGAGCGCACCGCTTATCACGTCTACTGATCAGGCGGGAACATGAGAAGAATAAGCACGCGGGCAGAGAACAGATCGTGAATAATCTGCGCCAGCGATTTTGGATACTGCGGTTGCATCCGGCGGTCAGAACGGTTCTGAACGATTGTACGCTGTGTAAGATAAGGAGAGCGAACCCAAAGAAGCCAGTAAAGGGTGACTTGCCGAGGATGCGCCTAGATATGAACACGAGGCCGTTCACTAACTGCGGCATCGATTGTTTCGGCCCTATGTGGGTAGCGATCGGGCGGCGCCGTGAGAAGCGATGGGGTCTGGTAACGAGAGCTATACACGTGGAGCTTATAGCGAGTCTCAGCACCGACTCGGCTATTATGGCTATCAGGCGAATGGCTGCCCGACGGGGGACTCCTCGTACAATCGTGTCAGACAATGGAACGAACTTCCACTGATCGGAAGTGGAACTAAGAAAGGCGTACGAAGAGTGGCTCCCAGGCCTAAAAGAGTACGCACTCAAAGAGCGGATCGAGTGGCGGTACATCGACCCTGGTGCTCCAAACCAGGGGGGAGCCTGGGAGTGAATGATAAAAACGGTGAAGAGAGCCCTAGCCATCACCTTAAATGAACGTGCACCGCGAGAAGAGGTGTTGAATACGCTAATGACAGAAATCGAGCACACCGTAAACTCGCGGCCTTTAACGCATGTACCCGTGGACCCAGAGGAAAAGGAAGCTTTAACACCGAACCACTTTTTATTGGGGACGGCAGTAGGTTTGCCATATGTGGGAGACTGCGACGTAGCCGACAGAAGGACGTGGCGCGCCGCACAAGCTCTGGCAAACTCCTTTTGGAAGCGCTGGATCGACGAGTACTTGCCTACGTTGGCGCCGCGAGGCGACGTCAGAAGACAGCAAGAGAACATCAAAGAAGGGGACGTCGTCATAATCGCGGACGGTTTGCTACCTCGGAACGTATGGCCGCGGGGCCAGATCGAGCGCGTGATTACGGGTCCGGACGGAGTAGTTCGGAGCGCTGAGGTGCGGACGCGGGGAGGCGTTTTCCGGAGGCCAGTGAGAAGGTTGATCGTCCTCCCGATTGAATAAGAAGGCTGCGAGGATCTGCGCCGGGGGGAGACTGTAAAGGACGATCAAAGACGGGGAAGGATCGAATCTAGATTTGAAATGTATTAGGTAGTTATAAGATCGAATCAGATTCAAATGTTAACAGGTAGCTAAGATTGTAACAGTTTAAACTTGTAAAGGTCAAAAGAGTGAGATAGCTACATGTAAGTCCCCGTCTAACTTTGCTGGAAACTTCGATGTATTAAGAATTGTATAACATGATTTGTGAAAGCGTGAATTACGATCCCCGCACCATGGCTAGGGCGAGGAGTAGTTTTGTATAAAGATAGACCGTTTTCAAGCAGAAATTTGTCCGGCTCATTCGCCTACCGCGTCCACACAGTTTTCGCGCGCGCACGGACCCTCCGCTCCGAACGATCTCGGCAGCGTTTTCTTCTGGAAACGTCTGCCGAGTCCGACCCGCTTTGTTAAGTGTGCGGGGACCGCCTTTCCCCACGAGTTCCGGACTGCGAGACAGCAGTACCCAGTGCCGCGAGCCGCTAAACCCGAACGGGATTACGGTTTCGAGGTGCTGGCGTCGTCTCGCTAGTCCCCGGTCGCGCGAAGGCGAGTGCCCAACTACGTGTTTTGTGTAGTTTTTGTGCCGTATTAACTCTGTCCAGTGTTCCGTGTTGTGTGTTTACGCGCGATGTCGGACGCTGGCGCCCCTTCCGGTGGGCCCGCCCGTGAAGGTCGGAGCTCCCGAAAGGACTCCCTCCGCCCAGAGACCTCCGACACATCCCTGCCCTCGAGTCGCGCGTCCAGCTCGGGCCGCGACAGCTCGGCTTCGCGTTCGCGCTCGGAGATCGTAGGGCAGGTGATCGAACGCTTCCTAGAGAAGAAAAGGAAGAAGAAAACCAGCACCCCAACGCCGCGCCCAGTGCCGGTAGGGAACCCCCCCACCCCCGCGGACAAGATGCCTCCGCCAAACCCACCCAAGCCACAGATTGTGAAGCCTCTGTCGCCCAGATCTGAGATCGACAGGAGCTACATAATACTGGAAAGGCTAATAGAGGCGAAGTGCCTCCCCGCCAAATACCTCGGCGTACTGAGGAGCACCCTAGAGGAGGACGAGAGGAACCTCTCGGCCCCAGCGACGCCCACACCCGAGGAAGCCGCCGTAGTGGAGAGGCACAGAACAATGGAGATCCCGGATACCCCGACCCCAGGCCTGCGTAGGAAGCGGGCCGACGACAGCCCGTCGGAAGAGGAGGTGAAGCGCAGATGCGCCAAGCCGCACCTCACGCCACTCCCGCAACGCGCTCCCAGACCCGAACGCCCGCAACCATCGCCCCTGGACCAGCAGCAGCCTTCCACGTCCAAGGCTGTCTCCTACGCATCGGCGGCAGGAACTAAAAAGGTACCGTCCTTACCATTAATACCCGCATTATCTGCCACCACCCCCCCACCCCCTCAGCCCCCGAACCCGGAAGGCTCGTCAAATAACGACAAGCCAACCGCCGTTAAACCGAGATACCCCCCGCTAATAGTGGAAGTGCTGCCCAATTGGGCTACACACTTCAAAACTCTTAGGGAACGCCTAGGCCATCCACCGAATGCCCGCCCATACGGAAAAGGAGTCCGCTTCTCACCAGCGACCGGAGAAGAATACCGCACCGTACAGGCATACTTGACGACGCTAGAGCGTACGGAAAAGGTTATTTGGTTTTCGTACGCTCTCCCCGAGGAGCTTAGCTTAAAGGTGGCTATACGCGGGCTCCCCGCAGACACACCCACGGAAGAAATAGAAGGCGACCTCCGCCGGCTGGGGTTCGAACCGGAGGCCATCCGGGTCGTCCGCCCATCAAAAGGCCGGCCGGGGTGCATATTCTTCGCCAAACTCAAGAGGACCCCTAACCTCACCCCGGACATATACAACGTAACCGAGCTATTGTGTATGCCCGGGGTAGTCATAGAGAGTTGGAAGGGGAAAAAAGGC
Source organism: Philereme transversata (assembly GCA_963924445.1). Taxonomy (NCBI): domain Eukaryota; kingdom Metazoa; phylum Arthropoda; class Insecta; order Lepidoptera; family Geometridae; genus Philereme; species Philereme transversata. The sequence continues at coordinate 16,065,936 of OZ004345.1, forward strand.
CCCGCCCAATGCCACCGCTGCCAAGCTTTTCGCCACAGCAGCCACAATTGTCACCGGCCCCTAGCCTGTGTACGGTGCGGAGGACCCCACTTCGCGGGGGAATGCCCCAGACCACGGGACATGCCTGCTACATGCGCAAACTGTGAGGGGGCACATACCGCAAACAGTAAAGCATGCCCCGTATACAAAAAGGAGGCCAGGAATAAGAGGGCTGGCACCTCGGCTTACACCGCCGCTTCAGCGGCCCCCCATCGTAGCGAGCGCCCCCGCATGGCTGCAGTCGGGAGTACCAGAACCCCGGCCACCCCACAGCCCCCTCAAATAAACACGGTCCAGGAGTCCTCTGGACATTCGTTGATGGCCCCCGCAAATGCCCCACCACTAGTGAGGGCAAAACCCCCCAAAAAGAAAAAGAGGAGAACCAAGCGGGTAAGAATGACAGAGGACCCATCTTCTTCTTCGGATTCTGATGCACCTTCCTCGCGACCCCCGCAGCCCCCTCGGATCAGCAAACCAGCGGGGATCGGAAAAAGGGCTCCCAGGACAGGAGCACCCCCGACCCCCGCCCCCCAGGAGCAGGAATCCAGGCAACTGAGCCAGCACTCCAACCCACAGCCACCACCACAACAACACAAGCGCAAGGGGGGGAAACTGCACAGACCTGCACCCCCGCCACCCAAGACCACCCACCGCTACGACAGCGACCGGTTGGAGTTGCTGGACACGGCCCTGCAAATTTTACAGGAGGTCCTCCAAACCCTGCGAACGGGGGGAGACCCGATCCCAATTGTGCTCAGCGGGATCGGGAAGCTCTTCAAAGTAGGGAACTGAGAGTCATGTTCTGGAACGCTCGGGGCCTCACAAGTAAGAAGGGGAACAAAACACTACTTCTGAGGCCCCTACTCAAGGAGCAAAACATAGACGTGGCTCTCATCAACGAGACTATGCTAAAAAGCACCGATAAGCCTAAGTTCCCGGGCTACCAGGAATATCGAAAGGACGACCAAAGCGCGGAGGGAAGGTGCATCAGGGGTCTGATGGTCCTGGTCAGGAGACGGCTGGTCCACCAACCGCTTCCGGAGCTAGACTTGATGTCCATGAAGGCACTGGGGGTTGAGATCTGTATAGACGGCAACCCCATTCAAATCCACGCCATTTACCACCCCCCAGGAAGTACGCCGTTAGCACAAGCGGACCTCCGGAAGCTCCTACCCACACCTCCAACAGGCCAAATGATAGCGGCCGGGGACTGGAACTGCAAACACAGGAACTGGAACTCAAACCTGAGGAACAGGGACGGCGGTATCCTCCAGAAGTACGCGGAAACCCATGGCTACGAGGTCGCAGGCCCAGAGACGCCCACCCACTACCCTACCCAGGTGAACCAAACACCTGACGTCATCGACCTCGCAGTCCACACCAACCTACCAAACCACCCGAAGCTGGAGGTACTGCTCGACGAGCTACAGTCCGACCACCAACCAGTCCTGTTGACTCTGGAAACCAGCCCGGCTGCTCTCAAACCACCAAGACCAAGACCCGGAATCGACTGGACCTTGTTCTCGGAGACCCTACAGATCACAGCCCCCACGCGACCAGTGGAAAACCCCGCAGAAGTGGACCAACTGGCCGCGGAGATTACGAGCGCAATCCAAGGGGCACTTTCCGAAGCCTCACTACCACCTCGCAACAACAGACTAGCGAGAGCACCAGCACACCTGACCAAACTCCTATCAGAGAAACGTAGGCTGAGGAAACAATGGCAGAGAACAAGAGATCCACGTCTAAAGACCAAGCTGAACGCCCTCTGCGACGAGGTGAAAGCAGAGATACAGGAGGACAACGCCAAGAAATGGGAGAGCAGGATAGAAGACGCCACAGAAGACTGGGCATCGCTCCACAAGCTCTGTCGACAGCTGAGGAACACCCCAACTCCTATTCGACCTCTCAAGCACCAAGATGGTAACCCAAGATACCGAGCTGAAGACAGAGCGGAGATCTTCGCAGACAGCCTTGAGGCTCAGTTCAAGAACAACCCAGACAAAGATCCGGTACACACAACAGAAGTGGAAACCTTTGTCGAAAACTACCTCAAGGCCGATACCCAGGAGGCAGACACCGCAGAAGGTATATTCTTCTCTCCCGGGCAAGTCCAACGGGCCATACGCCGGACAAAGCCAAGGAAGGCACCCGGTGAAGATAATATAACGAACGCTGCCATCCGCCACTTCCCCTACAAAATGATCGCCTCCGTGACCCGACTCTTCAACGGGATCATGAGAAGCGGTCACTTCCCCTCTCCCTGGAAGTCCGGCCGGGTTATCATGATACCGAAACCCGGCAAAAACATCCTGCTCCCAGAGAGCTACCGCCCAATTACCCTGCTTCCTAGCCTATCAAAATTATTTGAGAAGCTCCTCCTCACCCACATTAATCCCCACATCCCCCCGCGTCCAGAACAGTACGGATTCAGGTCGGAACACAGCACAACGCTACAACTGTGTAGGGTACTGCATCACCTCACTACCGCCCACAACAGGCGAGAACACTCAGTCGCAGTATTCCTGGACATGGAAAAAGCGTTCGACCGAGTCTGGCACGCGGGACTCCTCTATAAGATGGCTACCTCACCAATACCGCAGAAGGTGGTGAAGGTAATAGCGTCGTTTCTTCAAGGCCGCAGCTTCTCAGTGCGTGTGGAGCAAGCGCTCTCCTCCAGACGACCCATAGAGGCGGGAGTGCCACAAGGCAGCTGCCTCTCCCCTGTGTGTTACTCACGATACACCGATGACATACCCAACTCAGAAGATGCTCTGTTAGCCCTTTACGCGGACGACGCAGCATATATCACAAAATCCATGAACCTTAATCACGCCGCCACCAAAATGCAAAGGATCCTAGCAGAGCTCCCCGCCTGGCTGACAAAATGGAGACTGAGTGTCAACGTGGGTAAAACACAGGCGGTGGCATTCTCGAAGAGGCTCACACTACCGCCAAAACTCACCCTGGAGGAACAACCGGTGGCCTGGTCGCACACGGCTAAGTACCTGGGGGTTACTTTAGACCGGAACCTCACGATGAGTAAACACGCCAGGAACGTCCGTGGCCTAGCGAGTACTACTAGAGCGCTACTGAAGCCCGTCCTCCGGTCCAACATTCCACTCAGAATGAAGGTTGGACTGTACAAGACTTACGTCCGCCCGCGTCTCACATACGCGGCCCCCGCGTGGTACGCTTTGTTAGCCGAAGGCCACAGAAAGACACTGCGAAGTCAGCAAAGCCAATGCCTCCGGACGATCGTAGACGCACCACGGTACGTACGGAATGCCACCATTCAGCGAGACCTAGAAATTGAGAGCTTAGACCAATTTATAGGCCGCCTAGCAACCAGGATGTTTGCGCGCCTCGACACCTCCTCTTACAAACATCTAAGAGAACTAGCTCCTCTCACAGAAAGGCCCCCTAAGAGCAAGCCGTATCCGCGGGAGCTGGTCACAGAAACTGACGATGAGGACCAGGCATCGTCAGACGGGGACATCCCTCCCTCATCCCTTCCCCCTACCTTCCTTCCAACAAAGGTACCTGCGCGGCGACCGTCCGACGATCCTCCCAGCGGAGTGAGCATCGGGCGGCCAGTAACGCGTGAGTAACAAACCTGAGGCTCCGCGAGCCGACCCGATGACCCCCCCGTTGAAACGGGGGGCGGAAAGAACTCTGCAGGAAAGGGCCAAAAAGCCCGGCACTGCATCCCCCACACCGGCTTCGCCGGTGTGTGTGAGAAGAAGACACGTCAGAAATTTGTGATCATTCAAGAACGCGATTTATACCTTGTAAACTAGCAACTAAGAAGAAAAATAAATACAGTCCACTTTTGCACCGAGTCTATCAATGAAGCCTGGGTAGGACCTCTACATTTACTAATGAAGACCTTTCATTTGACGTTTCTCTTGACCTAATAATCTCATTTTAATTTTTTTTTTACCCCTCTTGAACCCCAATATCTCCGCGCAGGAGATTCCGATTCCGAGACGCAGGAGGTAGCGGGTTCGATTCCCGCCGTGGAACAAATGTTTGTATGATCTACAGATATTTGTTCCGGGTCTGGATGTTTTACTATATATATTATAAGTATGTATTTACAAAAAAAAGTATATAAGTATTATATCAGTTATCTGGTTCCCATAGTACAAGCTCTGCTTAGTTTGGGGCGAGATAGCACTGTGTGAAATGTCAGCCATATTTAAAAAAAAATATCTCAACAACCCCCCAAAATTTTTAGCTCATTGAGTCACACCAAAATTGTGCCATCATTATCTACTTTTATACCAAATTTCACGATGATCGGATAAACGCTTCGAAAGTTTTTTTTTTTTAATTTGATAGAACTTCGTTTGACCACAATCTCACCTGATGGTAAGTGATGATGTGGTCTAAGATGAAGCACGAAGATCTAGAAGAAACCTATTTACTCTTACCTTAAAGAGGCCCGGATTGTATCCTCCGACAAACAAACAAACAAACATACAACTCCGATTTGCCCAAGTTGATTTGGAGATCTCGCTTCGCTCGATCAATAAAATACTAGCTTCCCAGCAGGTTTGCATGAGTTGTTTCTTAACAAAAAATAGCCTGTGCTGTAACTCAGATCATAATCTACCAATACACCAAATTTCATCGAAATCGGCTAAGCCATTACGAAGTGATTGAGTAACAAACAAACAAATAATTAACCTTTCCATTTATAATAAAGTGTGTGATATTTACAGACGGTTCTGCATGCTTTGGGTGCTTCACTTAGTAGATTTAGTGGCACTGCGTCGAAACCTTACCTATTCTAACATATACCTACCTTTCCTCATCATCATCATATGAGCCATACGAGCTGTTGGGTGCAGGCCGCGCAAGATATGTTGCTCTGGAAATCTATAGTGGAGGCCTAAGTTCAGCAGTAAACATCATTTGGCTGTTATGATTGTAAGGATCACTTATTTACGAATAACTAATAACATCATTATTTTATATAATTATTTAAAAGTATCTAAACAATTATACAAATCTTATGAATTTACTTGGTCAAAATAAAGATTGCTATTTGACTTCCGTCTGAAACTCCAATCGAGTTGGTTCAGATTTCACGAGCAAGACGCCATCTTGTCGTGGACGGAGAAACATTGTGGCTTTGGCACAACGTTCGGTGCACGGGGAGGCTGGATTATAATGGGACCAGTGAAATCGAACGATAAAAGTACTTTCGGTGTTGTGCTCTAAAAGCTAAGGTAAATGTCCTTATTCCTTTATAAATTAATATTTAATACATGAATTGGTGTATTGGTGGAGTTCTATTTAGATTTACGAATAAATGTGAAACGAGTAGACAAATTAAATGATTCTGGGAAATCCAAATATTGTGTTATTACCATCCCTTTCATGATGATGATGATAACATACCATAACCAAAACACTGGGGTCAGAGGTGCAATACATAAAATTTAAAAACTTTAAATCAATTCAGTTAAAGTTACGGCTTATTCCCTTCGGATTAAAGTTATTTTCATATCACCCCAACTTTGAATTGAATCACAAAGATTGAAACTTCAGAGTACGGCGATCTTTAGAATTTGTGATGGATACTGTGACTTTATAACGATTCTGTGTTTCGTTACAAGTACGTTCTATTCAGGGCTGCCTTCACTCAAGTAGACCCTTGTATAAGGCCAAGTGGCTCTTGTAGTATGTGGTTTTATATTAACCTCAAAAGTCGAAATTGTCCCAAGTTTGGTTATAAACCGGTGCAAACGTGCTTTATACCATTCCTCCTCTAAAAAGTGTATTTTATTCTCTGAAAACACTAATCACTATTTTGGTGTTTGAATTTAGAACACACCAATATAATCGACCTCTATCTCAATGCTGTACAACCTCCTTGCGCAAAAAATACTGGATAAGTACAAACTCCTTGCAAAGAATATTCGACATACAAACTCCTTGTGCAAATAACTCCTCGAGATTTGATTGGTCGACATTTTCGACAAGGAGTTTAGCATAAGAATAAAAACTGTTTTGTGTTCTTTGCTGTCATTAGTAAATTGGCGCTATTTCGAATACTTTAAGTTGTACGAACACAAAGTATAGTGTTATATAATAATAAATCGATTGAAAATGCATTCAAGTGATAATGAAGATGTGTTAACACCTGAGCTTATGAAAGAGAGGGTGGCCGATATAGTAGAAAACTTGCTACCCAACAAATCACGGCTGAAATTGAATATACATACTATTGTTTTTTAGAGAAAAGTGCAGCTAAATGAGACATACGTATTTTATTTCATAAGAGCTAATTATCCGTTAAATTATCAATGAGCGAAACGCAAACTGGACTAGAAGATACTTAAAGTTATGCAGAACCAGACATTATATACACAAAGCGGTTCTCTTCCATCTTTATTATGCGCACCGCCAGAGTATAACGCCTACTCTGAGTATGTGTTTCCTGATAACCGCAACTTATGGGTCTTCAAGTAGCGAGTGAATAGGTTTCTTTTAGGCAAGCGTGTTCCATCGTAGACTGCATCATCAGGTGAGACTGTGGTCAAACGCGAACTTTATCTAATAAAAACAATTAAGACAGGGCTCTGCCCCTTAAATGCACGGTTACAATAAATCAAAAAATAACACCCAACGTTTTGACCTCACACTTCAATCACGAACAACAAAAACCATGGTACCCAGAACAAATATTTACAGATCACACAAAGATCACAATCGGCTGCGCTCCCACTTCCCCAGCATTTAAAATATGTATCTAAATATAAGTTTTGGACGTCCGTCGGGGGCTTACTAGATTGCCGGGCCCTGGGTCAATTGAGCCCATTAAACCAGATTTCAACAGTTCGCAGCTTGTACAAGTAGTTGCTTACAACTTGTTACACTAAAAGTTCAGGGGCTACTTTGAGAAAACCTTTTAAGTTGGTTGCATAATTGTCGAGATTATATGCTAAAGTTACACGGTAGTTGCTGAACAAGTCAGAGAATAGTTTGGAAGTTACGAATTCCTTCCTACTTGGAAAATTAAAGTTTATAACTCTGTGTTCTATCCACTGCGTGCGTTTATGGTAGTTGTATAGAAATAGGTCAGTTGATGTCCTTAGCACAATCAAAATCTTTTTATTCATTAAAATGACAAGGATTACTTTGAAACGTCAATTTTACTGCCTGTTCCTTCGCGACCAAGCCAGGAAAGAAACACAGCTGGTTGTTCTTTTTAATGAACCTTCCAGAATACATACAATAAAGAAAATAAATTACGTCTAAATTGTAACATTTTTGAACGAGTTGGGCCAATTTCAATCTCAAATTGTATTTAATGTTACAATCCGTAGTTTTTTTTTTCAAATCAAATCAAATCAAAATCATTTATTGCCAGAATATAGGTTATACATAAAGATGTAAAATTGAATATAAAATAGTTTCACTATACTCTACCCCACTCAGGGGCGTGCAATAAGCTTGTAAAGCTTTCATATTTGTATTGTTATAAATATATTGTTAGTAACATTACACTATTTATGTCAAGCATTTATTGATCTATTATAATTATTCAAATTAATCATGTCATTATTTATTAAAGTATTCTTCCAATGTATAAAAGGTCTTATCTAAAAGCCATAATTTTAATTTGTGCCTAAATTTAAAAAGTGGCAGCTCTTGAATGTTCTTTGGTAAATTATTAAATATTTTTACAGCCATTACATATACATTCTTTTTATAAATATCAAGTTTACAATGTGGTAGATAAAGTCTATTATGATGCCTTGTATGCCTTTGCATTTTGTCAGAGTGTTTTAGAAATCGTTCTGGATTTTCTTTAACTAAGTTACATATACCATTTATATACATACAGGCAATAGGCATGATTTTATGTTCCTTAAAAATAGGACGACAGCTTTCAGTAAACCAGGCTCCACATAATGCGCGAACACATTTTTTTTGTGCTATAAAAGCTTTATTAATGTCTGTCGAGTTTCCCCAAAGAATAAGACCATAAGAGAGAATGGAGGAAACATAGCCATGATAGGCACTTAGCGCAGCTTGTTTTGATACATTTAATCGTAGTTTTCTGAGTGCAAATACAAACCGATCCAATTTATTACATACAGAGTCAATGTGAGCCTTCCAGTTGCAGTTCTTGTCAACTATTAATCCTAAGAATTTTGTTGTACTTACTTCTTCTATTATTTCATTTTTAAAATTAATATTTAATGTCAAGTGCTTTGAATTATAATAATATGTTTGAAATTGTATTAATTGAGTTTTTTTAAGATTTATTTTAAGATTATTGTTGTTTAGCCAATTGTCAATTTTATTCATTGTTATAGTAATTTGATTTTTTAAATCATGGTTGTTTTGTGCTTTAATTGCAATTGTAGTATCATCAGCATATAAAGTGCACTCATGTTTAGTTATGTTAGGAAGGTCATTAATGTACGTTAGAAAAATAAATGGACCTAATATACTTCCTTGGGGTACCCCACAATTACTCAATCTAAGCTTTGAAGTATAATTTTTTTTTACATTGCTTGAAATTTTAGTGATTTCTGTGCATTGACTGCGATTTTCTAAATAACTTTTTAGCCAAGCAAAGGCGAGGCCACGTATTCCGTACTTGTATAACTTGTTTAATGCTATTTCATGATTGACAAAATCAAACGCTTTTGTCAAGTCAAGAAATAAGGCCGCCATTTTAGATTTCTCATTAAGACCTCTGGTGATTATCTCAATTAAGTTGAAGCAAGCGAGAGATGTCGAACAGTTTTTGCGGAACCCATATTGCTCGTTCTTCAGCAATTTGTTCACTGACACAAAACTACTAAGTCGTTTCAACATGGCTTTCTCGAAAATTTTTGAGATTACGGGTATGAGAGTGATGGGTCTATAATTGTTCATATCATTTTTTTCTCCTTTCTTAAAGAGTGGTTTTACTATAGACGTTTTCAGACGATTAGGAAATACTCCTTGTTCAAAAGAGAGATTTACCAAATAACTTAAGTGCTCTGCAAATAACGGAGCACACTTTTGCAAAATTTTTGTATTTATTCCATCATAACCTACAGCGTTTGTTTTATTTAAAGATTTGATAATTTTATGTATTTCATTGTCGTCAACGGGTAACATGAACATAGATTTATTATTGTTAGGAATTGATGAATAAATATCATTGGAATTAGACGTCACATTTTCAGATTTAGTCATATTAATAAAAAAATCATTAAATAAATTGCATATAATATTGGGATCGTTTGTTATTTCATTATTAAATTTAATTGTATCTATTTCTGTCAACTTAGGGTTATTATTAATTGTGTCACTTATTATATTCCAAGTTGCTTTACACTTGTTTTGATTATTTTCTATATATTTTTTGTTATGAATTTTTTGTGAAAATTGAATGCATTTTCTAAGAATATTGTTGTAATTATTGTATAATTTCGAATTGTGTTTTTTATTATGTTTACACTGTTTGTATTTTAAATAGTATATTCTCTTCCGTATACACGATTTTTTTATTCCTCTAGACAGCCATATAAAGTTTTTGTTATTACATTTAACTTTTACGCGAATATATGGGAAACACAAATCATAAAACAGCATAACTAGGCCATGAAATGCGTCGAATGCCTCATTTAAATCATTTTTTTCATAAACTTCACTGAAAGACAGCGATGCCATAGATTGAGAAAATTTTAAAATATTTTCTTGGGAATAGTCTCTTTTCGTTTCAAACCATGTCATAGGCGAGACCTTTTTAGTCAATTTAACTGAAATTGTTTGCGCTGTTTCATGATCCGATAGCGCTAGGTAATATAGCTTAGATTCAACATTTTTTAAATTGCTTACAATGTGATCAATACATGATAATTGTCTAGTGGGGGTGTTGATATGTAGAGTATAGTTGTAATTTTTTAGAATGGATTTAAGTTCTTGAAAAATGTGATGCCAGTTGAAAGTTTGGTATTTTTAGTAATGATTCATTACCTAACTTAATAAAAGTTTCAGTAAGACATATTGCATCAACCTCCAGTTGTTCCTTTTGAGAGAGTTCCTGAAGGGCTATAAATAACAGATCCGCTTTTTTAAGGGCTCCTGCTATATTCTGATGGAACAATGTAAATTTGCTATCAACTTTATTTGGTTTATTTAGTTTGTTAGGCACGAAATAAATGATTGTTGTTTTGATTTGCCTGTAGCGGTCTGAAGTAGTATGGTATTGTTCCTACTACGGCACTTGGTCTTGCAATATCTTTGTCTACAAATTTGCTAGTGTTATAATTATTTATTTCGTGATTTATCATGTAGCTTACGTGTTTCAAATATTCAATGCGATTGTAGTAAGATTTATTGTTGACTCCAATGAATTTACAGTTTGCATGTGTGTTGATAAGAGAAGCGATATGGTTGTTCAAAGTGCTCTCACGCAAGTAGGGATTGTTTTGAACTTGCAACACATACACATTAACGTTATGTAATTCATTTAATACGATGCATAAGTCATTTAAAAGTTTAAAGGGGTTTTTGTCATTAGCACCGATGCACAACACTACCACATCATTCTCTCTTAGTTCATCTTTGAGAGACTTACAGTAGCTTATTGATTCTAAGCATTGCGAACCTGGTTTAATGAAAGAAGTAACGTGGTAAATATCGTTTAAAATGGATTCTCTTGATTTAGTCAATTGTTTCGTTAGTCCTTTCGCTTGTTGATCACCTAAAATTAGTAGTTTTCTATATTGTCTGTCATTTGTTGCTTTACATTCTCCATTTTTTCTGCCATTTATTTGTACTTTTGGGGTGATTGCAATTGTGGATTCTATTTTTGATGGACCAGTCACTTCACTCTTCTCCAAATCCCTTATCGGCGCTTTAGGAGTAATTGGTCTGTCAATAGCTGCAGACAAAGAATTGTTTCTCCGCGGGGTAGAAGATTTTCTGGGGGCACTCATACTAAACGATTTTAGCAGTTTAATCTGAGATTCTTGGGTTTGTAAATCCTTTTTCAACTGGTAATTTTCAAGACATAGCTTATCGATTTCTCCTGTCGCCATAGTGAGTTGCAGTTTAAGATCTTCAATCTCATTCTTAAAGTGTTCAATGAGACTTTTATTTCCACTGTCAACACTTGTGTCGTTAGGGAGACTGATTGAACTCAAGTCCACAACCGTAGACTGCGATTCCTCAGACAATAGATCAGTCTCAGACTTGTGTCTGTGCAATCGGTTGAGGGGATTATTTTGAGTCACTTTTTTTGCTATGGGACTTGACATCGAGCCTGGATGTTTTGATGTTGTTGCAGTTGTGGGTGATGTTGCATATTGCCTAGTTAATTTAGGCTTTGTTCGAATTCGACCCGCAGTTTCGTCAATGCATTGCCTACATTTCCAGGAATTCCGTTTTTCTATGTCTGTAGTGCTGAACTGTTTTGGTGTGACATTAGCACACGGTAGATCCAGATGCTGTTTGCACGTAGAACATATTAGAAATTCTCGTCGAGGTAGAGCGGCTTTACATTTATTGCATAACTTTTGCTTTGCTTTATTCAACATTTTGTGCTGGTCGTGGAGCCCTTCTGTTGGTGTAATATTTTTTGGCTAGTTGTGTATACAAATTTTCCACAAAAAAAAAAAAAAAATAAAAATAAAAATAAAACAAAATAAAAAGTGCAAAAAGTTACTTTTCCTGAGAATTGAACTCGGGGTTACGTTTAGAGAGGCGATGCTTCCGGACGCTAGGCCGGTTGGTTCGTTAACAGTGTCGGCGAAAATGTTGTTCGGTTTGCGATTTCACTGATGGTTCATTCAGAGTTAGGTTGGGTAATTAGTGAGTCACATGGTTCAATACCAAACTGTATTCACTGCTACCGTCATTATAATTTGTAAGAAGTTGATAAATATTCCACTATTTGATCCTTATCCAATGTTTAGCACTTTTTGTGTATAGATAAGACGTAGTAAAAAGTAAAGAGAACTTGTTTCATATTGTCAACTTGTATTGTATCCAAGAAAAAATGATTTTGCTGGTTATCACTGTTCACCACACTTTGTCAACTTTTCACTTGTTATACTTATTTGTCTTTATTGTTTACACTTGTACTTAAGAGTTCGAGTGTTATTATTGTTTTAGTAGTAATTTAGTTAAGAATTTTGTCACTTTAAGGTTTTTTAGATATTATTTTGTACGGAGCTGATGTTTACATGATAGCAGCGCCATCTACCTTTTTTGTTATATGGAAAACAGTGTAGCATCAACGTTATTGATTTCACAACGGTAAGTTGTTTTTTCTTTGAATAATAACATATTACTGCTATATTTATTTAAAAAAATGAGGGTATATTTGTAAAAAAATATGTTATGAGCATCCATTTGCAATTTGGTGTTCTAGGGGAAATGTGCGCGGGTAAGTGTGCGCATGCCCTTTTAGTGGCATTTTCGTTGTTTTATTGAGAAGTAGGGTTTGCTAACATTTTTATTCTATTTTTCAGTGTCTCATCACAATGTCGTTTAATCATACAAAAAATACCTAAACTTGCACCGGTCACTGAAGAACAAATCAATAAGCACTCATTGGAGCCACAGAGCTGCTGCAAGTAATAAATTAATTAATTTACCTACTATATTATATACACAAATATGTTGATCTCGAAATAGGAATAATAAAAAAATCTCTCAGTGGCTTTACAATAAAAAAACTTTTAATCTTGGATATTGTGTATATTTTGATTAAAGCAAGGTATGCGGTTACTTACCCCATACGGGTGCGCACAGTTACCCGTATCGTGGGACAAGTGCGCGCATTCCGATTTGATGTACCTAATTATTGTGCTTACAGAAAAATAACTAACAAGATTATATTTTTGTTTTTATTTAATTAAAGAGGCTAATAAATGGTTTATTTTAGAGCCGTCTTTTATATATTGTAACTCTTATTTTATGCGTAGTAAACGATTATTTACAAAAGTGCGCACACTTGACCCGAATGAATGACTCCAGGGATCAAAAGAAGTAGAATGACTGTGGTCAGTAGATCCATACTAATAATAATAATTCGAAAGTAACTCTCTCTAAAGAGTATCGAAAGGTTGTCTGGAAGAAATCGCTTTTAGCGCATTGTACATAGCCTTATTTTTGTGTACATATTTCTTTGTCGTTTTAATTTGTTTGGTGTGCAATAAAGAGTATATCTATCTCTCTGTATTTGTTACTTTTTCAGGACTATAATATATTATGGACCTGAATTGAGACTTAGGCTACTTTTTATTGGAACGACGCGTACGAAGCCGCGATCGGCAATGTAAAGCTTAGAAATGGTATGTGTTCATTTCAATTGGCTAGGGGTAAATAAGTCCCCTAAGGTATCAGAATCAAAACCCAGCGTTTTCCGTAAAATCACCTAAGGTCGTGAAAACAGAATGGCGTCGTTAACTTAAGGTAGGTACTATCTTCCATACGTGACCGACCTTTAGTTTCTGTTATACTCAAGTGACACGTAGATGAAGTGAGATTAAGAGCTACTGGAGGTTTTCTTACGTTGTTTGTCGTCAAGATTATAGGCATACTAGCCAGTAGGCTATACTAATATTATAAAAAGGAAAGATTTGATTGTTTGTTTGTTTGATTTGCCTGTTTGGTTGATTGAGGTTTTCACTTCACTTTAAAACAGTCGACGAAACAGTTCACGTGTAGATGTAAGTTGTGTGCTGCCGCTGTCTTTCTTCTCGGCCGCATAGGCCAATCGAGTGGAAGAGAGATAGATGCGGCGCAAGCGTACTATGAGCGTAACGGGATAATGAGCGTAACGGGACAATGAGTCATCCTTTTTCGTGTATGCAGCCGGCGTTCATCGATTTATTAGACGCTGTCACGTCAAAAACTAACTAATGGAGCTCTTCTTCATTATGGCGTTGTAGGCACAATACGTATTAGTTTATTAAAAGTCAGCTTTCTTCCTAAAATGTAAGAAAATTGTTACTTGTTCCGTCTCTATCTCCTCTTAGGAAAAATATAACTCTATTTGTAGGTACTTTATATTAGAATTCACAAACGTTCATGTTTATCTATTGAATTTGCGTGTGAGTTGTCTGGTGTGATGTTTACTGAACCAGTACGTGAATATTTAGTAAATATTTTTTGTAGTACTACTAGGATATTACTTACTACATAGTATATATGTACCTACTACATAGTTTCAAAATGATAAAGTTTTATGCTGGTTATTTAGGCAACATATTAGGTGCCTTGCAAACACACACTTTTGTGGAGAAGAGCTGTTCTGTGCGATGGTATGCGTAATTTATTCACTAACTTTCTTTTTTAAGCCTTAATTTGATCTGAGTTCTCTCTGAAAAATATAGCTGACTCTAGGTATGTAGGTATCTAGGTACTATAAAGATACAGGGAAATAGAAAATATTTTGAACCAAATATATTCAAGACCACGTATTTTACCTATCAATAATCTATCTATTTCTAATTTATCTCTATATTTCATTGGTCGAGCAAAGCGAGATCTCCAAATCAACTTGGGCAGATCGGCGTTGTATAGGCATATGTAGGTACGTATGTATGTTTGTTTGTCCGAGGATAACTTTCGAAGCGTTGATATTCCAAATTTCATGATGATCGGCATCGTGAAATTTGGTATATAGGTAAGGTAAGTATGCTAGCACAATCCTGGTGTGACTAAATGAGCTAAAAATGTGGGGCGTTGGGTTGTTAAAAATGTGAAGTGGAACATCTAATGAAAGGTATTTATCACTAAATTTTGACACCATTTTTATTTTTAGTTTTATCCTTGTAGTTTTTAAAATATTAGCCTTATTAAAAACTGAACTCTGACAAAATTCATGTGTACACCAGTAACCTCACAGTGTTGAAATTTGGTATAGGTACGTGTAGCTTTAGTGACACAAATATAGGAAAAAGTCTGAAATCCAGAATAACTGCAATTTCTACCCCTTAAAAGTGGAAGTAATTAACATAAACTCCCGTTACCCGTAATTTGGATGAAACTGTTGTCAAAGTAGCTGGTTATGGTTTTCGTGGCACTATTTTGATAGTCAAAGATTACAAATAATATGTTTTTTTATTTTTATAGGAGACTCGCGAGTTAGGGGCGAAGTACTAGACTAATTCTAATTATGTTCATCCATTCCAAACGTTATACATTTTACGCCCATACCATATGCAATAAACATCCAACGTTCGCATTAGTAATATTAATACCTACCTAGACAAAACGACAATCAAATCAACAAACATCAATTCATGAAAGTCAATGCGTCACTCGTCAGTATATAAATACTCTTAGCAGGATATTTACGTACGACTGCAACTGAGCTGTCAGTTTGTTTGCGATAATGCCCGATTTACAACTTGTACAGTAACATGTTTAGAGACTGCGTTTGTGGAGTGATTACTTTCTGATTGATTTATGAACCAATTGTTATACGCTCTATTTTCATTTTGTTTTGAAGAGCTCTCACGCGCGTTGTGTTTTTATAAAAAATAGCCTATGTCTTAATCAGGTCAGCTGTTTTACACTAATGACCTTTATGTCGAACATTACTTTCGGTATACTCTTCTTCTTGCTGCCCTTTTCCAACATTACGCGGGGTCGGCACAACATGTATTCCTCCTCCACATCTCTCTATCAGCCGTCATCTCCGTTGTCACTTCCTTCCTACCCATATCATTCTTCACACAGTTTATCCATCTCTTATTCGGCCTTTTTCTACTTCTATACTCGTCCACGCTCATATTTAACACTCTTTTAGTGACATAATTTTCTTCCCTACGCATGACATGCCCATACCACGCTAGCCTCTTACTCCTCAATTTTTTTATTACTGGCGCTACTTTTAAACTTCCTCTAATATACTCATTCCTTATCTTACCCATTCTCGTTACCCCACACATCCATCTCAACATCGCATTTCCGCCGAGTACACTCTTCTTTCATCCGTCCCTTTCGTGGCCCAACACTCAGAACCATACATTACGACATGTCTTATGATCGTCTTTTCGTTACTTTTGGTCTACTATTGATCATTTTAAACAGTCTGATTTTACTTTAGTTTTATTTTTACAGCTTCTCCTGATGCCATCAATGTTGCCAAGATGTTGAACTATTGACACGCTAAGAAGAGGATGGGGCCAAAATCACCCCCTGTTAGGATACTTTCTGTAGATCGTTTGCAGCGGTCTTTAAAATGGCTCAACTGTATAATTTGCTTCTAAATGAGATATTTTAAAACTGGTCTATTCTTTTTGTCAATAAATTCCACTTGTTATGAACCAAAAAATACAGTTTTGGGAAATAAATCAACTGTATTATAATAGTTTAAATTTTATTTACAAACATCAAAATGAGATATTTTTAACACCTTCTTCATCGCCTTTGCTAGAGTAGTTTGCGTTTTCTTTCAACGTTGAATTTTTCAAAGTCTCGACTGAAAAATTAAAATGAAAATGTTAAATTACTAACGATAGTTGTCTGAAATAAAATTTATTATTATAGGATTAGCTGAAGAAAAATATTATAAGGCGCCCTAATTCGAAATGCATTGATTTTTGGGGTTCCGTACCGCAAAAGGTAAAAAAAGGAACGTATAAGATCACTCTCTTGTCCGTCTATCCATCTGTCCGTCTATCTGTTCGTGTGTCACCACCGATTTTCTCAGGAACAGGTAGATGTATACCAGATACTGAGGACACTAGTTCCTATTAGGTGTATAAAAATCAAGGTTCTGAGTCAACACTATAAAAGATGTGGGCAAATTTAGATTTTCGCGAAAACTTGTATGTATCATAAATTACCTTAATTTTAAACTTTTATTTTTCGGAATTTTGCCTTTACTTGTGCTGTGAGACCTTGCTTTTAATCAAAATTGTCAATTCTAGGTCACCTGGAAGTACCCTATAGGTTTTGGGTCGAAAACCTATAGGGTGCATGGTAGTTGCCGTTGACCTAGAATCACGAAATTTGGCAAAAAGCAAAGCAGCACAAATAAAGGAAAATTTCCAAAAAATAAAAATAAAATACAAAATTAAAGGGTGTCCGTATACATATGTACATAGTTGACACCAATTAAGAAAGTCCTTTGAGTTGTATGGGCACTCATACAATTTAGAGGACTGGCTTAATCGGCACCAACCCCAAATTTATTATTATTATTATTATCAGCCATTCGTGTCCCACTGCTGGGCAAAGGCCTCCCCCCATTCTTTCCAGACTTGGCGGTCCTGAGCTGATTGTGGCCAATCCGTTAGGAATTTATCCAGCTCGTCCCGCCATCTACGTTTTGGTCTGCCGCGTCGCCTTCTCGCTGGATCAGGACGCCACTCGGTGGCTATCCTTGCCCACAGCTCACTTGGCATGCGACAGACATGCCCAGCCCAGTTCCACTTCAGCTGAGCGGCTTTGGTGGCTACGTCAACAATTTTGGTCTTTGAGCGCAGTTCAGTGTTCCGGACTCTATCCGTTCGCTTGACACCCAAGATGCTGCGTTCCATCGCACGCTGACAAACTTTGAGCTTGGACTTTAAAATGTTAGTCAGTGACCAGTTCTGCGCACCATATGTCAAAACGGGAAGGATGCATACGTCCATTAGCTTTCTCTTGAGCGTTAAAGGAAGATCTCCTTTCATCATATCTCCCATGGCCCAATAGCTCCTCCAGGCATTTTCGGTTCGCCGAGCGATTTCCTTAACCTGCCTGTCCTCGAAGGAGACTATTTGGCCTAGGTAGATATACTCTTGGACGTATGCTAGGTCTTCTGCATCCACCGTTATTCTGGTCTTAACGCTGTTGGTCATGACCTTGGTTTTTGCCCTGTTCATTCCAAGTCCAATCTCAAAGCTTGCTATGCTAAGTTCTTGAAGCATCGTTTGTAGTTCTGTGGCTGATGAAGAAAAGAGGACGATGTCGTCCGCAAAACGGAGGTTTGTCAGCTTCACTCCGCCGACGTCAACTCCCTTCTCTTCCCAGCCAGCCGCCAGCTTCCTAAACACCTCCTCAACGGTGCTGGTGAAAAGTTTTGGGGAAAGTGGGTCTCCCTGTTTTACTCCCTTGACTATTTTAAAGGATGGTCCGATTGAATTTAACTTAATTGAGGCTGTACTATGCGTATAAATATTTCGAATAAGGTTTATGTAAGTAGGGTCTATGTGCTGGTTTTTAAGGGCATCGAAGATGGCTGTGTGGTGAATACTATCAAATGCCTTTGTATAATCCACAAAAGCAACATACAAAGGCATGTTGTATTCGCAGAATTTTTCTATGAGTTCATTAATTGTTTGGAGGTGGTCTGTAGTTGATAGTCCTCGGCGGAAGCCTGCTTGCTCCGCCGGTTGTTCTATGTCTAGTTGCCCAGAAATACGGTACTCAATTATTTTTATAAATGCTTTATAGAGATGAGACACGAGACTAATTGGGCGGTAATTATTTATATCAGTTTTGTCTCCTTTCTTGTGCAAAAGTATAATATTCGAATGACAAAACCGGTCCGGAAATTCACCTGACTTTAAAATAGTGTTAAATAAATTGGTGATGTGTGGCAAAAGTGTCGGTTCTCCTACTTTAAGGGCTTCTGTAGTAATTCCATCTTCCCCTGGCGACCTGTTATATTTCATTTGTGTGAGAACTCTATGAACCTCGAGGCCAGTTATTGGTGGTATGGTGTCAGGGCATGAATATGGAATAGCATTTGTGGTGTGTTGTGGGTCTGAATAAAGAGATTTGTAAAAACTTGTACATATGTTCATTATTCTATCTCTACTCTGGTGTTTAACTCCAGTTTCGTCTCTAAGGCTTGTTATCCACGATTTGCCAACCGATACACCCTGTTTTGCAATTTTAAGTGATTTATTTCTTTCTAATGCAATTTTGAATAACTGGGTGTTATAGTTTCTTACGTCTTTTCTAATGCTACGCTTAACCTGTCTGTCTTTAACTCTATATTCTACGCTATTGATGTTACTATTAACTCGTTCCTCTAATAATTTAATAGTTGCCTCTGAAAGTTTTTTATGTTTTTGTTTAATTTGTTTAATTTTACTACTTGATTTCTTAATACAATTTTCTATAATATTAAATTCCTTTTGTACATCTTCTTCATCTGATTTTAATAACTCAAAACTGTTTTTTAATTCTAAATTAAAATCTTCCTTGCATACTATTAAAGTTTCTTTAGATATCCTCTTTATGTTACATTTTATCATTTTAAATCTTTTAATGTTGAAATTGAACCGAATCGTAGCACGAATAGGTCTATGGTCAGAACTAAATTTTATTATGTTTATTGGTTGGACATTGGTTATAGTGGTTTGACTTGAGGAAATGACATAATCGATTTCATTTTTATATGTTCCACATGGGGAAACCCATGTCCAACGTCGTTCAGGTTTTTTATAGAAGAAAGTGTTGTTGATCCTTAAACTTTGTCCAAACGCGAATTGGATGAGACGTTCCCCTTGTTCGTTACGGACACCTAGTCCGTGTGGGCCTAAAATTGAGTCATCATCCAAATCTTGTCGTATTCCAACTTTTGCGTTAAAGTCTCCCATAATCACATTCCAGGTGCCTCGGTGTTCACCGCAAGCTCTATTCAGTTGATCATAATACTCTTCTACTTCATCATCTGGGCGTGTTGATGTAGGAGCATATCCTTGGATAACGGTTAAAAGTTTTTTATCAGTTACTTTAAATTTAAGCACTGCTACCCTTTCCGAATAAGCTATAAATTCAGAAATATGGTTCTTCCATTTTTTGGCTACTAGAAAGCCGACTCCATACATACTTCCTGTTCCATAGTGGTAAAAGATGTTGTTTTCTCGTTCGATAGTATTTTCCCCTTCTCTTCGTACTTCGGATAGTCCGAGTATGTCCCACTTTAGGTCCTTCAAGGAATTTTCCAATTCTAGCAACCTATCGTCTGATTTTAATGTCCTGACGTTAAAACTAACAATATTCAATATGCTATCTCTGTCCTTTGTACAATTTGCCTGGGTCGTTTGACGGGAAATCGATCTCGCCCGGGGATTCTTAGCACCCCTGGCACCGGGGTGGTTCTGCCTTCCGTCATCAACAGACCCAGCCCCGAAGCCACTGGGAACTTGGGGCCAAACGTTTATTGTGTCTGTCATAATGAGGGGGATTTGGACTATAACCCACCACGCTGGTCCAATTGCGGGTTGGTGGGTGGTGCGCCAGAGCCTCGTTTGCTGGTCGGCAGGGTATACCACGGGCCGGTGAGGTTGGCTTGGGTTCCGAGAGATGTTGTATGGAACCCCTTATACCCCTTAACCCCAAATAAGGTAAAGAAATAAATTTGTGCTATTGTGTGTAAAAATGATACCAATTTTATTATGACGGTATAATGGGGAGGTACGGAACCCTCGGTGCACGAGTTTGACTCACACTTGACCGGTTTTTATGATTTATTACACTGTACTGACTTTATATTCTTTGCCCGAAACAACGAATATGGAGAGAGAATTAAAAAACAAACACAATGTTTTAAGAACTACGCCTTTTGGTAGGTACCTACCTACTAACACTCTATCAGTATTTTTAGTACTGAAAATGGTATACTATTTTATACAATCTATAGATACAATGATACGTAGAACATCTTTTATAAATTGCTCGAAAATAACCTACCACTTTTCACTTAAGGAGTGATTTTACTACCACGGACTAATAAAAGTAAGGAGGTGCTATTAATTTGAAAGCGAAGTACCCAAAGGGTGCCAGCACGTAAATACAGTACTTGTATAACTCATTGGCCCCTAAATTACTCAAACACACATCGTTTGGTACTTCATCATTATCATAATCCACTGCCCATAATTACCCTTTGCTAACCTCCTTTTATACATATATGCCATACTTCGATGCAAAAGCTAGTAGCAAAATGCAATATCCAAGCAACCGTCTTTTATTCATTCATCCATGATTACTACTTATTAAAAAAGAGTTAAATCTCCATTCTGACTGGATTCTTTCAATATTCATTCTATTCACGTACGAAAATCAAATGCAAATTTTACTTTACCAACAATGAATTTCTGATTTACTTTAACTTAACTCGAAGCTTTTCTTCATGTCAAGTTTTCTTATTACATGTTAGCTTTTCATTGCTTTTTCAAGTACCAACTTTTTAGTTCTTTAACCTTTCACGATGTTCGAAAATTGTTTGATACTTACTTGGATTTTTTATAAGCCGTTAATATTTCTTTAGAGGAATTTATAGTGGAATTTTAGTACTTGAATTTATGAATAACTTTATGGTACGTAAATTATATGTTAAATAAACCAACTTGGATACTGCTTTTTTAATTGCGTATATGAAATTTTTTCTAACGTTTGTGGCCTAATTTATTGTTGTTCAAAAGTTTCAAGGAAAACCATCATCTTTAAATTTCGTTTGAAGTTCGTTTTGTAAATGACCGAACTTCTAACGTGTATGATAAATCCACACATCAACTGAATATTTTGATGTGTTTATGTGGGCTGGTATAAACAAAGTATCCATGTATTCATAATTAGCTAGAAAATTCATTTAAGACTGACATGACGACAGTTTCAAAATATTTATCTCAAGTGAAATGTTGAATTTAACGTGTCAGTTTACAAAAAATAAAATGTCTTAGTTCGTTCTGTCGTTCTACTGGTTTTTTCTTAGCCAGCTTGTGTCGTAACCATATAAGCAGCTAATTGGTTTATTTGTACGTGCCCCTTATATTCTATTATCCAAGCTAATTTATACTTCATAAATATATATTTATCCCCAAGTCCATCTAAGTATCCCTATCCGTCGATATTTCGCACTTTATAAATTATCATAAAAAAATATTTGAGTCCAAGTTTAGTCGTTGATTTTAGAAATAAGGCTACCAGGATAAATAGGGAAAAGGACTAGCGTGTTGAATTAATTAAAAAATTTCAACATAGTGAATCATCATACCTGCTTACCTAGTATTGTGAGGATAGACTCAACCTCATAATACTAAGCATTAACTTTTGATTTATACAACCTGTTTTGTCATGTACGATATTCATTTAAAACACACATCCGAAATTATATTAACTGATTTTAGAGGTGAGTTTAACACCGGTAGCTTGAATATTTATCCAGTAATCGCTACATTTCCAATAAATATTTTTAACATAAATCGACGGCGCCGACGCCTTTGCGACGATGCCGCTTAGTCAGTTTAACAGGTACCTACTTATATGATGAATGAATATGATTTGTTTACCTATTTTATACAGGCTGTTTCATTGATATTTTAGAACTTGATATTGGGGAAGTTTGAAAATTTTAAATGTTCTATGGTAATGAATTTGAAAAAAACCTATTGTACAACAATACTGCCCTAGCCGTTTTGCCATTTAATGTCGTACATAACAAAACACGTAGTATAATGCAGTTTATCTTAGTAATGAAAAAATGTTCAGTCTTACTTCATCTCCCCTGTGAATGGCAAGAACCATGTCGAACTCGTTGGCTCCAAGATATATATTCGCGCGACCGTCATTGCCGACTGTAACAGATTTTCCGGTACAACTGTTACCGTTCTTGGAGCCAGAGATCACGTCGCAGTACGTGCCAGCTGGGAGACATGTCTGTAAAATAAATAAAAACAAAAATGTTGTAAAAAAAAATGCAGAATAAGCGCATCCCACCAAATTAACTAAGACACATCAAAATCATAACTTACTAACCAAGCATGGATTGATTTTGCAAAACAGGTAGGCCATCAAATTAATAGATGGATAAAAAACTACATCAAATAGTTCAAATATAATGGATTTTATAAGGAAATCGCTAACTCCTGAGCCAAAAACAACATCCTGAACTTTTCTTTACAGTAGATCTGTCTCTAAAGTGATCACAAACCTGGAGAGTTTGGTTCAGGTCCCAATAGTCGTTGTTAAAAGCGACAAACCCTTGTCCGCCACGGCAGAATGCGATCTGGTTGCCACCGTTGTCCCACCAGTCGTTGAGCCCAGTGCCTAAGGCTACATTCCTGAATTGCACCATGGAGTAGATCTGCCGCCAACGGTGTTCGCAAATCCAGCCGTTACCGCAGGATTGATCCTGAAAATGAGATAGGTTTGAGCTACAAGATTCCATAAGAGCAGTTGTGCTACTATGAATGTGCTATAAAAATGTTATAACTAGATCAAAAACGTTTCTGGATGTCGCAATTACCGAGGCACTATAATCTCATGAGGGACCCAAGCCTGCTTACTTGAAACACAGTTTAAACTGTGCAATTATCAATGAAGGTAATAGATGTATTTGCAATGTCAGTTGTTTGTTGGATGACTTCCTATCCCAATATTTAGTTCATCCACAGTGAAATTATATACTAAATTCGTTTATGAAAATAGATCAGTTACTATAATAACTTAGGCATTAAAAATAGGACGTAACTAAATTGGCAAGGTTCTTGGCCTCCTCGTTATCACGCCACCACTCTCTTGGGTTCTGTGCCAAACACATCCATTGCCTTCCCTCAACTCAGACAACAGATCTTCTGGCTGGTCTGATTATACGTAGACTAAATTATGAAAATAGCAATTGAGCTTTAAGGATCTAGTCATAAAGTTGGTAATCTAAAATACTTACAGAATTGATGGACGGTGAAATGATATTTCCATTGTTATCCATAGGTGGACCAGCTTCGGTATTCGTGAAGTCGAAACTGCTCATCAGTTGAGGTTCCCCGTACGGATGCGCTAACATAAACGCAATAGCACCCTTATACGGCCTTGCGTTCTTATAAGTGAGGATGTTACCACCAGCGCCATGGCCTCTTTGGTTGTCGTGGTTGTCAATGAAGGTAAGAGAGTCATCGGAAGCCAGTAATGCCCAAGCGGGTCCCCAGTTGGATAACCATTTAAGCTGATTACCTCCTGGAAGCAAGATTTACTTTGAAATTTGGAAAAAATAGCCAAGCGTTTTCGGTTTGTTGTAACTTGTATGTTTATTCTTTAGATCATGTAGGTAGCGCATCATTCAACACAGTCAACATTTGGATAAGTGTTGAAAACTATACTCATATTAATAACACTCAATATTCCCTTGGGCAGAGTAAACTTTGAACGCTTAATTCGGCGAACATTGATGTCAAACATCAATGTTCGCCGAATTAACTTCATTGGGTTTTTTTTATGTTATTTGTGGGAAAACAGGCTTACGGCACACCTGATGGTAAGCGGTCACCGTCGCCTATTGATACCGGCAACACCCGGGGTATGGGGTAGAAAAGATCGCGTGAAGCGTGTGGCGCGCGATACCCAATTGTCGACGATATGGGTTTATTTTTAGGGGCCGAATTAACATTAATATTTCTGTTACGAAAATGTGGTAGTGCTGTCTAATAAAAGGTGTTAAATAATGTTACTTTATTTGTATTTTTTTCTGTTCGTGCATTTGAGAATTGAATAAATGATTTTTATTTCAATAATAATACAGCAATAGGTACTATATAGTATAGACGACAATCTTTATCCAAACGACCTTACCTTGGAAAGCGCTACTCAGCTCCATTCCGAATTTGAACTCTGTAACTGCAGCAAGAGCGGTGTATTCGTCTCGGCTGATGGCTTCACCACCGAGGTCAATAACCTCCTGGTAGATATAGGGACGAGCTCCGGAGGGGAAACCATGGTCTGTGTTGAGGTTGCGAAGCCGACCGTAGATGATGCTTAGGTCGCCAGGCCACATGTGCTTTGCTGCATCGATTCTACAAGAGATTTGGTAATTTAAAAAAAATTGATGACACAAATTTTGTGTTCCTTCCTACGTGATAAATTGAAACATGAATATCATCTTATAATTACTTTTGAATGCAAAAAGAATCATATTTTAAACCAAATTAAACATTTCCACAAATAGCCGCCCCCGGGTGGGTTTGAACCACCAACCTTTCGGTTAACAGCCGAACGCGCTAACCAATTGCGCCACGGAGGTCATGCGTGGATGCAACGAATTATGGCGTCTTTCCATCTAGTGGCCAGTAACACAAGTGTGTCCACTATCCGGCAATCAGTACGGTCCGGATCAGTGGACGCACTTGTGTGACTTTCTATACAAAGAATACTACGATCTGTTTGATATGATGCATCCGATACTTACGATGCGGACATTTGGAGGCTAGGCTCTATGCTTCACCGTTCTTTATTCTTTATTGTACACAGATAGATTCAATAGATTACAGACTTAAAAACTTACAAAAAAGTATATTCAAAGGCAAGCTTAATCCTTACAAGCGTTTTCTTCCAGAAAACCTTTGAGAATAGAGATAGATGATTATAGTGATGGGTACGTGCCCAGAAAAACGCATAAAAGTGAAAAATAACTCTGTAAAGTTAAATAGGTAAATGTGTTAAACTTTCTGGCCTAATGGCCAATTCATCGAACTACGAGGACGTTACGAAGGCCCTTGTTTATTTACTAGTTTCTTATGAAGTTAATACTATATAACACTAAATAAAAAATTAAAAAAGCAATACAATGGGAGACCTTATCGCTGAGAGCGATCTATTTGAGACAACCTTTAGATGGAAAGAAATTAGTGAAGTTATAATGGATTTGTATTCTTCATGTATTCTCCATGCTTGCATGCTAACACGTCCTAGAAGCTATTACTTACTTTTCAGTATCTAGCTTATAAGAGGGCTGCAAGAATATGGTTATTAGTTCACAAGCTTAATATGAATAGGTATATTTACCTGAACCCAGCTACACCCAGATCGATAAGGTGATTCATGTAGTCCACGATCTTCCCCCGGACATACTCTGAACCTTGGTTTAAGTCTTTAAGACCAGAGAGCTCGCAGTTACGAACCTGTGAACAAACATTGGTTTTATCTATAACATATCAGGCATGGAAAGTGCTATGAACATTGGCCTCCACCCTAGATTGCCAGAGCAACCGATGTTGTACGGCCTTTATTAGATCGCTTTCCCATCTAGTGGAGTCCTAAAACACATTTATTATATTGATTATTGATTTATTATGTTGATTATTGATTTATTATGTTGATTATTGATTTATTATGTTGATTATTGATTTATTATGATACTAGTTGACCTGCCCCCGTTTCGCACGGATTTCAAAATAAAATATAGCCTTGAGTCTTGAGTTTATACAAAAATCCCATAGAAAAAACGACTATAAAATTTTCCAGAATTATCCAATTTCCCGGACAGATTTTCAAAATTTTCTTTATACAAACCTTGTCCAAAAAATTATGAACACAAAAAAAACCACCCAAATCGGTCGAGCCGTTTTCGAATTTTTGCGAGACTAACACACTTCAATTGATTTCTATATATTAAAAGAAAAGATTACTGAGAGGTGATTTAAGGTGATTCTCAGATATCTCGGGATTGTGTAAAAGCTCGGATAAAAATCGGATTGTGTAAAAGTCAAGACTTGCATTTGAGATTTCGACGAAATCGAAGATTTAATGATAATTTTGCGATCAACGAATTGGTTCTAGTTTTTAAAACCTTCGTTTTTTAACAAAATCTCGACCAAACCAGCTACACAAACTAATTATTTTGTTGAGGGTCAATAATATGAGCCGAAGTTTATGCATTTCTAGAGAAGAAATAAAAGAGGATCGTAAGAAATGGAAATAATCACTGACAACTCTTCTAGTACATAATAAGCGTGAGATTATGAATGCCACTTCTATTTATGTCATCTCTAGTTATGAGAGTGTATTCGTAAGTACATGATACTTCGTTTAGTAAATAACTTACTCTATCAGGGCAACATCCATAGTCATTTCCGCCGATAACACACTGGGGCCAGTTGAAGTCGTTCCTGCCGTAAGGCACTGAGGGGTAGCCCCAGTTGCCGAAATCAACTGTACTGCCGCCGGTACCAACGTTCTCCCCCCATGTTCCAGTCATGTGGTTGATAATGGCATCAACGTAGATCCTGGAAAACAAAGTATAAATTGAAGACATAATTCATCGCATTAACAGAATATTCTCCTAAAAGAATGATGACACGTTTTTTGATCTATAAATATTATCTTCTATCTTTTGGCATTATATACAAGGTAAAGTACAAGTGAGACTTGGATACCGAGGTTTTCGTACCTACCTATGATAATTTAGCAGAGCCATCTAGTTATGTAACTCAGAACTAAGTAAAAGCAGATTATTAGTGACTCCGGTACATCCAAATGCCTCCAGTGCGGCCGTATGTACCGTAGCTAGCCACCAAGTCAAAGTAGCTAGACTCTAGACGCTAAGCAAGACCCTTGCAGTGCAGCCGCGGCCTAATAGATTCAAGGTTTAAAATTAAAACCTAACAAGCCTAGTTTATACCGAAATATTCATTTCAATGGAAATTGTATATCTAGTACCAATAGTGTCGACACAGATCTAACAATAAAGATTATAGTTTTCTTACTACGATTTATAAACCAGGTATGAAATCGTTTTCATATACTTCTTTCGTAAATTCTGTCAGTGCAGAAACTTGATTCAAGAGATGGAGTGAAAGAAACGTTTAACTTAGAAAACTTTCGTGATTGATGTGAATCATTATTATAAATACGGTATTTATCACGCACCATCTTATCGGTGTTTCGACCGACAATTTACAAACATACGTGTAATGAAGAATGTCGATTCCAACAGTAATGTGATAAATCCCGTATTTATAATAATGATTGAAATTAAACATGTTCAGCTCATACAAACACGGAGCATTGCAACGCATTTCCATACTGTTGAGCACGTACGCAAACCGTTTTATATTATTTACCTGTTGTTTATGGACGTTTGGAATAAACAGAAATATAAATTTCTTTACCGAACAGGATATGGATAGAGGTAATTTTTCTGTTCGAAAAAACGAGTGTAATTTTCCGGCATCCGTCAACTGAACTTCCGCACGTTTCTCTTCCACGGACCTTTTAGAGACATACGTCTTATTGTTAAGACATTTTAAGGGGAAACTATATTTTAAGTTAAAGCTAAGGCTTTCCAAAAGGTAGCGAGTCATTTATTACAATCCACCGTTGCGGTCCATAGCGGATTTCAGAATGCCTTATAGGCAACATTGTATTCTATAGTTTACGAAGCACCTACAAATATGCTCGTACACATTTACGAATTAAAAAATAAGAAATAAGGCGGGTGTAAGGCAGTTTAAAAATTTAAAACACTAAATATTTTTTGCAACAAATCACAAGGATCACTTTGAAACGTCAATTTTACTGCCTGTTCCTTCGCGACCAATCCAGAAAAGAATGGCAAGAAACAAGGCTGGTTGGTTTTTTATTACTATTATTATTAATTAGGAGGAGAAAATGAATTAGGTCTAAATTGTAACATTCTTGACAGAGTTGGAGCAATTTCAATCCCAATCATCTGAATAATCCGACAATGTTACAGTGGGCTTTTTTATAAAGATTTTGTAGAATTACGTTTTTAAAGTGTATTATGGATACTTAGGAATATTATGGTAAGTACGTAAGGTTGAGGTTAAGTTGAGTTAATATAAAATATTAACCTAAACGGAGTCATTTTCCTTACCTACATGTTTGGTCTAAGACTTTTTAAAAATTGATGTTTTTTATTGAATAAACACTTGGTCAAAATCAAATTTAATGCCTTTATCACATGGTTCAGTTGCAAAGCCTTATGTTAAAAATCTTGTACGTTTGAGTTAAGGCTTGGTAGGCACAGGGTCTAACTTTTGAGATAGCACACATAATTTCGAAGCAAATGTTCATAGGCTACGGTAACCGCCTACCATCAGATAGGGCGTATGCTTGTTTATCAACTTAGAGGTAAAAAAACACCTTATAGAGATGAAATTGAACTGAAAGTCGCTCAGTGAGCAATGGAAAGGGATTTGCTTGGAATTTCTCTGAAGGATGGAATCCGAACCGAGGTTATCCGACAGAGAACCAAGGTGATCGACATAACTCAGAGGGTCAGCAAGCTGAAGTGGCAGTGGGCCGGTCATATATGCCGCAGAACCGATAACCGTTGGGGTTATTGTTTTGGAGTGGAGACCACGTCTAGTTAAGCGAAGTGTAGGACGCCCTCCGGCTAGATGGAGCGACGATTTGCGCGCTGTGGCTGCCATAGATTGGATCAGAAGAGCTGAGGATTGGGCTCAATAGCGCACCCTGAGAGAAAACTACGGCCAACAGTGGACTATTAAGGTTGATGATATAACTAACCTGACACCAACGTTGTTGCATCTGCGTACCATGTCACTGAACTGTTGCTCGTTTCCAGAGCGAGTGACCAGGCGGTAGGAGATGGGCTGGTAGCGCTCCCACCATGGTCGGTTATGGGCCCAGATCGCTAGATTCTCGTTGGGTGGTGAAATCTAAATGCAAAAATATAAAAATATTTACCTAACAAGATAATTATAAATATGTAATAACTAATTTTGTATCTAAATAAATTTTCCTAGGTATTTATTTCATTTGCAGTGAGAAACATCGATTTATAAATATTGCATAATAAATATATAAAAAGTTCATATAAAAATATTTATAAATTGTTAGCAGTTTGGTTTTCAAACAGATGCTAACTTTCGGAACGCTCTGTCCAATTAGCGCCGGATATTCACCAACCGAAAAAGCTTTGACGCTTGTTACAAATTTTCACATAAGTACATTTCGTTTCACAGATTTTATTTAAAAGTTAGTATTTATACATTTATAAATACAGGAAGAATTTGGTTTTATTGCTCAAATTTTGAGAAATTCTAAACTTACACCATTTCTTCCAAACTGCACTTTCTATCTATATATATTCTCCGCACTTTATGATGGAAAAGTGTGTTTTGCTTGGACTAGATTATTATAGATTACAGATCTAGACTACAGATAGAGACCTTCCTTAAATGTTATAAAATTCACCCCGTGTAGACTAGGTTACCAAGTTTTTGGTTAATATTGATTGTTGCTAATCACTTTCCTTCTCATGAATTTCAAACTAGGATCATATTAGGTTTCCTTAATATATTTTTTGTTGAAAAGGTAGCTCTACGTTCGCATTGATAATCAATAATGTATGAAAGCAGACTACAATAACCTGTTTTCTTAGAATATTAATTTCTAAGAAAATAGGTAATTGAAGTCTGCTTTCATTCATTATTTATTATACGAGAAATGTCCGTTCAACAAGTCTCTACCACTAAGAACATAATATATAGATTAGTGCGTGTACAACGTACAGATTGGAGTCCTGATGCACTCAACGAAGTATTACAAAACAGCAGCTAATAGCTAGTTAGTTAAATGAAACAATAATCACGTTTAAGATGTATTATTGTTTATACAAGATTAGTGAATTAATTTCATTCAACTATTACTTTTTTACTTAGAAGTTATGATCCGTGTGATTTTGAAATTTATTTAAATTATTTGTACTAAAAACGGGATATTTACCATGATTTGTGAGTTCTTGAGTGTCCCGATATTTATCGGACGCGAAATATCGGGACACTCAAGAACTCACAAATCATGGTAAATATCCCGTTTTTAGTACAAATAGTGTTAATAACTAGGAAATTGCTAGGAAATTGTCCTCTCATCTTTACATCTCCAACACGGTCTTCCGCGCCACCATTTTACTAGGCCAGGCTGGCACTGGGTGAATACACGTAGCTACAACTAACTTGTAGATGATGTATGTGATTTTCTTGCAAATAAAAAATTATCTTATCATTTTCCTTCCCAGTTTTTTCCCAAAAAAAATATCTTTACGTATTGATGACCGATTTGACCTCTAGTGATTAGATACGTACGAAGATTGTTGGACGTAATCCTGAGATAATTGCAGCACACCTTAAAGTATTATCGGTTTTTGGATCAGGTTGTCACAAAATGATTTGTAAGTGCTATGATTTTGTTAGTTTAAATATTGATAATGAATTAATTACTTACTTTCTACCAGGTATTGAATTTTCCCTTGATTTAGCCAAACCTTACCCTTGATTTCGAGTTGTTTGTCCACATAAAAGAACGAGCGTCGAGATATTCAATCTAAAATTGGGTGCCCCACTATCTTACATCAAAGCTGAATAATCTTCTATCCATATACATTACAATCACAAAGAATTATTTTGAACTTCAACTAAACGCTGAAAATTTTGTCTGGAAGACCTCTACTTTAAAGGTATATACCGACTAAATTGCATAGTTACCTGAATACCACCAAATCCCTTAGGACCAAGGAACCTCTCGCATTCGGCCGCGATATCATCCCACTTCCATTCAAATAGATGCACCATAGTAGATCTCCCTGATGCATAATAAGGGTTCTTGTAGGCAACTGCTGCTGCCAACACAGCAGTCAGGAGTAGAATGTATCGGAACATCCTAAAGAAACAAAAGAAAACTGCAATTAAATGCTAAGGGAATGATGGTAGACTGTCACTTTTTTTTTATTTGTTCTAGGCAATGACCATTACCTCACCTGGTGTGGCTGAAGATGATTACACGCTTGCCTAGGAAGACCTTAGTGGTACTTTAATCAATATTATACAGGGTGGCCGGAAGTAGTATTTTATGACTGAATGAGATGATTCCGATCATGAAAACTTACAAATTTACATAGTTCAGACAGTGTAAAGTGTTACCTACAATTAAGTATTAGTAGCCAGGAGTTACCAACATCATCTGGCTGCTTTTTCCCAAATTACGTGGGGTCGGCACATGGTTTTTCTTAAAAACCTCTCTATCGTAGTATATTTCAGTAGTCATTTATTTCTTATCCATATCATCTTTCACAATGCACGCCCATATCTTGGCCTTCATTTACTTCTGTACCCATTCATTTCTAACATTTTAACCGACGTTAAAAAAAGGAGGAGTTTCTCAAATGGTCGGAATCTTTTTTTTTATGTTTGTTCGCGGATTACCCGAATACGCTTGGACCTATTCGAATTGGATAATTTTTTTAAGGGAAGAAATTTCATTTATTCTGGATTTCAGACTTTTTCCTATAAGTACTTGTATTACTAAAGCTAGACGTATAACAAATTTCAGCACTGTGAGATTACTGGTGTACCCTGTGATTTTCGTCAAAGTTCCGTTTTTATTATGTCTAATAACTTAAAAACTACAAAATTAAAACTATAAATAAAACGGGGGGGAAATGTACTGTTAAATACCATTAATTAGACTTTCCATTTGACCTGATAGTCTCATTTTTTTTTTTTTTTACCCCTCTTGAACCCCAATATCTCAACCACCCCCACCCCCCCTCCACATTTTTAGCCCATTTTTACACACCAGGATTGTGCCAGCACTACTTACTTATACTAAATTTCACGATGATCGGATCAACGCTTCGAAAATTATCCTCGGACAAACATACAAAATAAAAGTTGTACTTACTTATGTACTTATGCCTATCATCTATACTTATTTATTGTATTTAAAATTACATAGTTTAATTCCTAAAAATGCATCAGATTATGGCACAATTATTTAGATAAGTATCAAGAACAGTTCTTGGACTAATAACATTTTATTATGTATTATGAAAGTAACCAAAACTACCTTACCTTATAAAAATACTTCAGACCACCATCAAACAATCACTGTAGCACTATTCTGATTACCACCAGCAGAGATAGTCCTTATATACTTTCAGATAAAACACATTTTGTTATGATTGTCAATCTGCGTAATTGATTTAATCCCTTGATAAAGGTATAGAAATATCGATAAGTGATGCTCAATCATCAATCATAGACAAAAAAGCGATGCGTTTCGTATTTGCAACATCAAACAGTGTCTTGGTGCTACTAAACTTATCAATATCGATACGATCGAAACGCAATTGCCAAACAAAACTGTCATAATCACGTTTTGTTTGTCGTTACGCCGCCACATTCGTAGTAGATCCGATTTTATCATTAATCGACCCCAACACAGACATAACTGTTGGTTTCGTGAGACGAAATCTGGACACAAAATCCTTGTCATCACGGGTGTCGAAGTGTTATTCTCTTTCGCGTATCCATCTTGGACGACGAACAAAGTATTCATCATCACTTTCGTCAAAAGCCAACGCTCTTTTCATTCTGGATAAAAACTATATGAATAACATAAAAAATACTTCTGTAACAGATATTTCGCAAAATAAAGTCAATGATACTTCTTGACTTTTGATTGACATCTCTCTACACTCGTTTAGATGAGCTAAACGTCGAAAATTGAACGTTCAGAATTTGAACCGCGCTTAGCTTTAACTGCGTTTAGTTGATGTTGGTGAAATGCAAACTGTAGCCTTGAACTCAGTTACACGCGTAAATTGAGTTTAGCTTGAACTGATCGCGTTTAGTTTCGGCGGTGAATTCGGCCCTTAGTTACGTCAACTTCATAACATACAATTACATTAAATTTTATGTATGTGTATTTGTATGTATTTCTGTTCATTTGG
Organism: Philereme transversata; assembly: GCA_963924445.1. Taxonomy (NCBI): domain Eukaryota; kingdom Metazoa; phylum Arthropoda; class Insecta; order Lepidoptera; family Geometridae; genus Philereme; species Philereme transversata. The sequence continues at coordinate 16,099,441 of OZ004345.1, forward strand.
CACATACAGCTTGACGGATTTTGACACATGTGGCGTCATTGAATTCATCTTAACCGCGAAAGTGAAATAAATAAATATGTATTAATATATAAAGTTTATTTAAATGATGAGTGTTTGATACGCACAAAAATGAAATGGGTTATTTTGATGAGCATAATAAATAATTTTTTTAAATGTTTACCATAGAAATGAGGAATTTATTTTGGCATGTAAAAACAAACGCTTTATTAAACTTATGTTGTGCTATTGCATAATGCTTGCCATTTAACCACAGATACTGTATTGGTGACGTCTCGAGATATCTCTTGGTGTCCCTTTTTAACTCAAAACCCGCAGCCATTTCCGAAAGAGATATCAAAGGCCTTTATTTGTGGAGGTCGATTGCAAGAGTAGGCAGTAAGTTTTATATCGAATTAATCACCTAAACTTAGTCGATTTTGTTTAAAATTTGATAATATAACTAGTAGTTTTTTTTTCGAGAAGTCTTTTTTATGTTTTGAGAAACCGTCACTTGAATATCGTCAGTATATTACCAAACACCCTGTATATAAATTGGTCAAGCGCGTGTCAATCCACGCACAGCGAAAGGTCGTACGTCTGTAATCTTCGTCATATTAAAATACAAAGTTGATTTTGCATTTGATTTTGATTATTTTGTATGAACAGTTTACCAACTATTCTAATTTTCTATTTAATCGAATTTAAAAAACTTATTTTACAACAATACTAGCTATGAGTCATACCCGTCATTTAATGTCGTATATAACATAACACGTTGAACAACCAAACTAACAGTTTTTACATTTTTTCCTTTACTTGTGCCTTCCTTTTCTTCTACTTTCCTTTACCTACCTTGCTTCTTGCTAAATTTCATGGTTCTAGGTTAATGGAAAGTACCCGGTTTTGATTTATTTGCGAGTCATAATATGCGGCTTATTTGGCCGTATTTCTTGATTGCGTTGACTTAGAAGCTTGATTTTTTTTACGTCGGGATAACAAATAAAACAAGTACCTATGCGATAAATACAGTAATTATGTATAGTGATTGCGATAGTTTGAAAAATACTAAAGTAACAGTTGTTGTTAATAAATGTTCAATTTTAGATATAACGCTCTCAAGATCCTAACTCCTTGACAAACTTTGAGTGCAAGAAATGAAACAAATTTTAGAATAGGTTAAGGACTTACTGTAATAGTCGGTAACGATTGTTCTTTATCAATTCCCTTATCCGTCTGAGCGAACCTTCTTTGAACTCTGATTCCATATACATAATGTAGGTAAATAGAAAGGTTCAGAAGTACTCGCATAAATGATAACAAATACCTACACTATGTATTAAAGTAAAACTTAAAACAATCATATGCAAACGCATTTAAGGACTCCTTTTGGTTTTATACCCCCTGTATAAAACCTTACAAATGACGCGTATCATTTCTAAAGTTTATTAACTAAACTCCTGAGGCCCGATTTGAAGTTGTCAAAATACAGAGAGTGGAGATGGGAAATAAAGTAGAAATAAAAAATCGGTTGCTAGAAAAACCGATTCTTGAGACATTTTGATTAATTGAAACTAGTTTATTATCGTTTAGTTTAAATTAGGTTAGATTAATATCGAACTAGCATGGCTATACATCAATAATAAGTATCGTTTTTCACTCAAGAAAATATTGACGATGATGATAAGCAGATTAGATTCGATTTTTTTTTACTGATTAACTAATGATGAAACCCCTCATTGTGAGTGCATCAACATCTATAATCGATTCTTAAGTATAAAACATTAAGTAAGGAGGTAGCGGGTTCGATTCCCGCCACGGAACAAATGTTTGCATGATCTACAGATATTTGTTCCATGTCTGGGTGTTTTTCTATATATTATAAGTATGTATTTACAAAAAAAATAAGTAGGTATATAAGTATTCTATCAGTTATCTGGTGCCCATAGTACAAGCTCTGCTTAGTTTGGGGCTAGATAGTGTTGTGTGAAATGTCCAGCAATATTTATTTATTTATTTTATAAAAAATATAAAAATGCGTTTCTGGTTTTATAAATCTAAAGTTTACTATATGTTTAGATTTTTTTGTAATATTTAATTTTATTTGGTTCCCATGTGGTTAAAACGATCGCAACTCTACGGCATTGAACCCAATGATACAACATTGGAATAGCGTCAGCTATCATAATAATTTTGGCATTACTTAAGGTTGATTTTCAACTTCTTGTGTAGAAGTTCGTTCAAAGTGATCACGGCGAAAAAAATGACAGACGATTTGACGGGCTTGTTATAACATCGCAAGTTTAGGTCAATTAAAGTTATATGTACCTATGTTTTTTTTTAACTGTATAGATCTTCGTTCGACCACAATCTCACCTGATGGTAAGCGATGAACGAAGATCTAGAAGAAACCTATTCACTCTTGCATTAAAGAGGCCCGGATTGGATTCTTTAGGAAAAACAGACGACGGAAAAGTGTAGAACCAAAACGGTGTGTGCGAATGGGTGGTCTAACAATTAAGTACGGATGGTACTGAGCCGTGCTTGTCTGCTGTCTGCTTGTCATTTAATGGAAAGGAGATGGCGGAATCTTGAAGTTCCTGTGCACATTGCCCAAAATGTATTCTGTAAAATATCGATAGGCTTGCAACTTTACGGCGGGCATGTGTTCAGGTTAGAAGGGTATGGATGCCGGTGACACTACAGGCACATGAGGCTTTCCACCTTTATGTCTCATTCTTATAGGTCAGATGTCAGAACCGCTAAACATCAGGTGGGCCATGGGTTATGTCTTCTCATTATACAAAAAATGTTAATGTTGTTAAAAAATGTTTAAAATGAACCAGTTAGTTTAAAATAAAAATACTAGTTATTTGATAGTAAGTTTATATTTCTTATTAATTACAAATATCAAACTTAAGTTGGCATACGCTTACACAATTTATAGTTTTTAATAACGTAATAGCTTATTTACTTTATATTGAAATGAAAATCAGTTATTTGACACGACATACAAAAAGAAACACAATAAATGAAGGTACTTTTGGCTAGTTAGGTAAATTGGTATACAAAATAAAACAAAATGTCAGCAATCGAAAAATACTTAAATATCCATTGTAAAATTGAATTCTAGCGATCACTGTGGAAGGTTATGCTCCATCATTCCTTACTTGGTGATGGATTTGGTAGAACCGCCGACTGAAAAAAAAACAATTTACTACATACCTATTAAAAGACAAAAACTTACATAATTAGTTTTCCGGCCTACCTACAAATCTCTTTAGAACCATCCGTCACTCAGAAATGACGCTAGAGGAAAGCGTTCACGAGCACCCGCACTATTCGGCTTCGAGAGGAGAGCAGGCGCTCAAAAGGAATGTTTCTTCTTCAAGCAAACGATATTTCAAAGCGACAGAAAAAGGAACAGTTACGAAAAAACTTGTCGGTTCAGCCAAGCTCAATGCACTAATCTGGCTAACCTATTCTTACTAGGATAGTAGAATTACTTAGTTAGAAATTATAATGACTACACAGAATTATATGTAAAATCCGAAAACTGGTTTATGTACATTCAAAAAAGCATATTATATTTTACAAAATTTCCCGGAATAACTGCCAAAATATTTAATTGATCGCTTTCAGCCCTTGTAACCCAATATATTTTCTAATTATAAATTAATTCTTACCTCAGGTCCAACATGTATAGCCAACATCAAATCCTGAGCATTAGATGGCAGATGGATAAAAGCTATGCCATCTTTGTCTACCCTCACTTTATTACCAGTACACGATGGACCTTTTTTCTTGCCATGTATTACGTCACAGTATTCACCTGCTGGTAATCCCGTCTGCGAATTAATGATAGAAAAACTTTAAGTTTCGAGTTACAAAGAAAGTGGTCATGTCTTTTTATTCTTTGTTGGTTTTGCGTTAGACAGTAATTAGTTATCACAATCAAAAGCTTATTGTTAGACTGGGCTAATTTGGGAATTAAGCTCGACGAAAAGCTTTAGAATTAGATAGGTATTATTTTATCCGGGCAAAAAAAATGCTGTCTTTAAAATTCACAGGTACCTTAAAACTGCACTGTCTAAGATGCAGCAATGTATGAGAAGGTGAATTTTCAACTTTATTTTGGATACAATTAAATATAGGATTTGACTGTTTAAAAATTCACCCTGAATAATATCAATTAGGCATAAGTATCGTAAGTTTGAATAATAATATTTTATTTAAAAAACTTATAATATGGCAATTACAAATTTCACTTCCCATTAAAAGTAACCCAAGTAAACTGAATAGACTTACTAAAGCTTTGCCTACCTCTAGAAAGAACAATCTATAGGTACGCCCAATCGAAGTACCAGGAGTACAGAATTTTACAATAGTTGTGTATAAATGTTAGTATATTTCTATATAACAATCATTACACCATCGGCCTAACAGGAATTCAGAAACAAGCAAGAGTTACCTGTAATTTCTGGTGCATATCGTCTCTTTCGATATTGAACGCGATAAACGCCTTGTTTCCTCTACTAAAAGCGATCTGGTTGTTTCCATTATCCCACCAGTTCTGCACTTGTGTGTCATTCGCTACATTCTTAAAGGCAACCATCTGGTAAATCTCAAGCCATCGGTGTTCGCAGACCCATCCGTTTCCACAAGTGTCATCCTGATGTTAAAGAAGTAATTATTTAACCAAATATAAAAAACCTCTTAGGACTTGGTACCACAATTTAAACAAGACAAGACCATGTCGGGGCTTTTAAACAAAAGGTACCATATTTAAATCAGCCCATCTGTTTGGGAATGGCGATGCTAGACACATACATATAATTATACAGACAGACAAAGGTTTCATAACAAAACACTGTTTTTATTTTAGAGGTTTAAATCTATCTATATATACCTATATAAAACAGAGTTGGGTTAGTTACACCATTTATAACTCAAGTATGGCTAGACCGATTATGATGATCTTTTTAATTTTCTCATAAATAGATGCAGCTAATGATGGCCGATTGGCAATTCACATTGGCAGCTCGCGTCATAGGTATTAATGTCAAGGCGGTACGAAGTTCGGCGAGTCAGCTAGTTATAAATAAAACATAGCACGTTCGTCTACCGTTCCTGGTAATGTGGCGATAACATTTATCTAAGAACCTTCCTTGCATTAACATTATTGATGGCAAAAAAACAATAATACAGAGCCCGTAGCCAAATTACATTCGCTATGAATCTATTCCAATTCTACATACATTTGTTATCGCTATATCACGTGGTTGTTCTATAGCATGTGTCAAATCCCATATATTTTTGGACTTATCGACTAGCGTCATCGCTAATCGACTTGTAACTTGGCTAAGCCCTAAGGATAGACTGGTTCGGATAGAAAGTGGTCAGACAAACATTTGTTATTTACTTAGCTGCATTTAATTCGCCGATTGACAAATTAACTTTTACCCCATCAAGATTCAAAATTGTAGTCTGAGGTACCTTATGTATGAAAATAGTTTGCGATTTAACTATAGCATACGTGCGTATAAACAATGCTTAACCGCTACAGACCAATTTGATTTAAAGATAAAGATAAAAGATCATTTATTCGCAGAAAATTAGTACAATTTTACACTGGTCTTAATGTATACAATTTAAGCTCAATTAACATTCTACCAGATAATGTCCTGGTGTGTAAATATTACATAAAATTAATTTCAAATTTGAATTTACTATTCTTGCACAATATATAAAATGTCAATAAAATAAAATAATGTCATGTCTAGCACTTATAATTAAAATATTCCGCAATGGTGTAAAAACATTTGGATGTTAACCATTTATTAATTCGGCGTTTAAATAAAGTCATGGGTAAATTTTTTAATTCGTCTGGTAGTTTATTAAATATTTTTACTGCCATGCAATGAGCGTTACTGTTAAAAAATGTCGAGTTGTACTTTGGTAGATAAATTCTATTTTTATGTCTAGTGTGTCTGGCTAACACTGCTTTATGTCTGGCAAAATAGCTAGGAAATTGTTTTACAAAAATACGGATTTCTCTGATGTACATACACGGCAAAGGTAGTTCTCTTGTTTTTTTAACCTCTAAGATCTAAGAACCAAGCTCCGCAGACTGCTCGGATACATTTCTTTTGTATTTTAAAGGCTCTAAGTAGATCCACTGAGTTACCCCATAATGGTAAGCTATAAAGTAAAACAGAAGACACATAACCATGATATGCAGCTAGAGACACTTTGTGAGATACGGTTTATCTGACTTTTTTTAACACATAAACAAATCTATTTAATTTATTGCAGACCTGATCAATATATGGTTTCCAATTTAGATGTTAAATTTAAATTTAGATTTAGATTTCAAATTACGCATCCCACTACACATTGTAAGTGAACATCGTAGATCTTCAAAAATCTTTAATTCCTTAGAAACGTTAATTAGGTACATAAATTAGTACATAACTCTTAGCGATAGATTCAGAGCGTTAATAAAACATGAAATACCTACCTTATTAATTGTAGGGGACAGGATATTATCATTGGCATCATGAGGTGGTCCTTGAGCAGTGCTACTGAAGGAGTAACTGCTCATCAGGCGAGGAGATCCGTATGGATGAGCCAGCATAAACGCTATCGCTGCCTATAAAATATGAATTTTCTTCCTAAATTAAAATGTCAGCAGATAAATAATTCGTTTACACCAACCAGACCTTTAGTAAACGTCAATATAGGAGCTCAGTTTTAAAACAACCATTCTGAGATATCACTCAATTAAATATTATGCCATCTCTATATTAAATTGCGTGGTATCTCAGAATCTCAATAACTCACAGTTCTTTTGGAATAGTTTATATTGTGTTTTATCTTTTTCGATCGAAATTGAAACTGCCTGTCATTGGAAAAGGCAAAACACAGTACAGCTATTCGAAGGATACAGATAGTTCATTTGTTACTGCTATATGGCTAGTGTATTAAAGTTCAAAATAAAATATCACATCATCATCATCATCTGAACCCACATCCCCCGACTGCTGCGTATAGGCCTCCTCGTTATCACGCCATTCTCTCCGGTCCTATGCCAAGCGCATCCATTGCCTTCCTGCAACTCTCGCGATGTCGTTCGACCATCTGGCTGGTGGTCTGCCAACTGGTCTGCACCCTTCTCGCGGCCACTACTCGGTTGATGCCCTCGTCCATCAAAAGGTCTAAATTATTTTGTATGATTTTTGTTCGGCTAATCCCGACGTCGAAGTCTATCATTCGCCAGAAGACCTTCCACATAGACACACACATACACTAAATGTTAGCCTTGTGGAGGCGATCTTGAGCAGACTTCTGAACTGACTTTTTGCGACTATTACAACTTTAATTTAGCAACTTCTAGCTGCCTATTGTATCTGGCAATCAGCACATAAAGCCAGCGTCACATATATGTGCAAAGTTTGATCAAACATTTGCACTGTCATCTAGTGTCAAATTTCAAAGTAAACAAAGTTCAAGCTCCCGTATTTTCTACTTGATGCCAAATCTGGCGTCGACATATGAACAACTCAGTCAAAAGTATACATGATGCTATAACACTAATTCCGAGCAGACCTAAGAAGTCCAGGTCGTCGGACGGCGCAGTAGGCCGATGACATAAAGAAAGTCGCGGGCAACTCCTAGATGCGCGCAGCACAGGACCGGGAAAGGTGGCGTTTACAAAGGGAGGCCTACACCCAGCAGTGGGTACTTATGGGCTGTGTGATGATGATGATGATAGAGCAAACTTAACATGAAAAATGAATTAACTTACCTTATAAGCTTTAACCTTCTTATAAGTCAAAACATTACCATCCCTTTGTGTATCGTGGTTATCGACAAACACCAATACTTTGTCGCTAGGTGACAAATTCCATGCCTCGCCCCACGAGACCAGCCATTTTAAAGGATTCTGGCCGCTAAACGATCTCGTTAGTTCGATACCAACCTGTGCAATACATTTTTTTATAAGTACTAGCTGACAATAACTGGAAATTCATATTGGTTGGCCCATTTCAGGCATACAAGATATTAGGATGGAACTCGACGGCACATTCTTAGAAATCATTATGAAGAATCTTATTATGAATATAAAAATATGTTATGAATATTCAAACCAGAGTTACGTGAAAAGTTGTAGACCAGTAGATACGTAGATTATTATAATAGGTGATTTTGTTATATTTTAAACATAGGACATAAAGGATATAAAATTATTGCGAACGATCTATAGATAGCTCAACTGCTCCAAACCCTTCCGCCTGGTAGTGATCTGGAGCAGGACACTGGCCACATTGCCCCGCTGAATTGCAATGCTTATGCGTTGACCCAGATAAGCTCTCGGATCATAGGTAGTCAACATAAATAAATAACTAGTCAGTTTTAACAAAACTATAAACGTCTTCAGATAATTTAAATCAGTAGACCACCTAATGGTAAGCGGTTACCGTAGCCTATGGACGTTTGTAACACCAAAGGTGTTCCTTTTAAAATTTTAAAACGCCCTTTTTGAAGAACCCCATTCTGTAGTCCCTAGGGAAAACCTCGGCAAGGAGACCATTCCACAAGCGAAGTGTTCGCGGGAGGAAATTCCTCTGGAACCTCACGGTACCCGACCAATGTAAATATTTATCGCTAAACATACTGTTACGAGTACGCCGAGGCTGTTATACAATAAGTAATAATCGAAGCTTCTCGAACGCTTTTGTCTTGCTCTGTTATTGTTGTTATTGTTTGTGGTTACGCACAATGGGGATTGGTCGTTCTGTCGAAACACCGACCCTTTCCTGGAAGGATCGAGATCGTTCTCTAACAATCGAAATGTGTGCGATATAAATAGGCCGGAGAGATGGCCGGACATTCAGTCTCAGTGAGTCAGTGAGTGAGTTTCAGCGAGGCCCTGGAGGACTGACGTGGAGAAGGGTCTCGCGTGAACAGTAGTTGCTCGCGAGTCAGTCTGGATTTAGCTATACGTGCGAACATTTCGGTGACTTTAAGTGGTGCAACAGTGGTGTGAATTAGTGCGTTGTGATTACGTGTGACCAAGTTCGTGTATTCATCGTTTAGTGCTGAATAAAAGTGATATTTTGGTTGGACTGATTCCCATTATTTTATCCCGAACCCTCAGCTCGTAATAATACATTAAAAACCGACAAATCAAGAACCTCCTCTTTTTTGTGAAGTTAAAACACCCAGGTTTCACATTCATATATTATCTGGTCTTCGAACTAGGACTAGGTCATCTGAGGTTTTCCCGTTAGGCTACGACATGGTCCGCTTCAGGAAATTTAAAGAGGTTTCTGCAGGGTTGGGAACGCATCGATAATACCCCGGGTGTTACCGGTGCCAAAAGGGGACGGTGACCGCTTACCATCAGGTGGGCCGTAAGCCTGTTTCCCCACAAGTAACATTAAAAAAAAATAGGATTCCCTTCATCGTGGAAAACAGGAACTATCCATGACACCACAACAGCCAGCAAATTATGCAAACATTTACAGCGGGATTGAACCCGCGTCCTCTTGCGTCTCAATCGGTTACTCGACACAAAGGTCGTCCTCAAAATCAATAACAAAGATAGTTAAACAATATGTAGGTATAAACAAAAGTTAAACTATATCTATTAATATCGTTAAAATGGTCCCATTATACTAATAACAGCTCCATGACAAGACATCTTTAAAACTAAGCTTGAAATCCGTGAAGGAAGACGTTTACTAAAGCTATGCGATACCGACTAACAATGCTCCGTCACGTCTTTCGAGTTAGGATAATTAATTTGTAAGTAATTCAACAGTAAACAGAGTTGTCGACTCATTGGGATGGTCAGGGGTGAACGCAGGTACTCTTAACCAAAATGGGAAAAACATTATGAATAAGTAACGTTTGACAAAATTCAAAAGAATTCCGTAACCCCCTCTTTTCGCGTCGGGAGCTACAAACCAACGTAACTAAGAACTAGCCAACTAGCTTTCTTTTTAAAAAAGCATGTCGTAATCAGTCCATCCATTTGGTAACTACAACTACGATGCCACAGGCATAGGCATCAAGCTTACAACATCCCTCTTTTGGCATCGCGGGGTTAAAAAGAGGAATATACTAGTAGGTTTACGATTAAAAATGGCTAAGCAGTTTATTTTTAAAGTAAAACTTCTTTACGCACGCTTGACTTGGGGAATAAGCTGGTGAATTCGTGACGAGAACGTTACGAAAAGTGTGATCGGGCGAGGCGAACGGAAGTTGAGAGGGAGATAGTTTTACTTCAGTCGTGTGGGTACACTCGTTTTTTTACCTATTAAAGTGGACGGTAAGGTGTTGTCAACAATGGCAAGCATAATATGCTCAACAGTTATTTTGCCTACCAGTATTATAAATACGGGATTTATCACGTACCGTCTTATCGGTGTTTCGACCGACATGTTTCGGTTCAATTGGTAAACCTTCATCAGGGTGAGTGCGATCCGTTCCGAATAACGTCTCGCCTTGCACTGTCGGTGTCACATTGTTGGTCGAAACACAGATAAGAGGTACGTGATAAATACCTTATTAATAATAATGATTGAAACCAATCACGAAAGTTTTCTATTTTGCCTACAATTAAAGAATACGATTTCTCGACATTTTTTATTGATGGTAAGTGATAGTGTAGTCGAAGATGGAGCACGCTTGCCTAATAAGAGCCTGTTTACTCTGGACTTGAAGACTCCGAAATTAGAATGGTTCGGAATAACATACGCCAGAAGTGAGTTCCACTCATTACTCGTGGTAACAATGAAAGAATTATCGACAATATTGTGGCAATATGGCCGGGAAATACGGCAACATTGACGACCATTGCGAGAACATTGCTGTAACACTACCAACCGTATTTGCCTTGAACATTTCTCGTAAGAAGCACCTTTAGGGTGGCGGTATGTATGTTTATGAAGGATAATTAAAAATTGAGTGAAAGAATCTATATTATAAGATTATTAAAAATGTTGTTAAAATACAATGTATACGAAACAGACGGGATTTGAACCAGAAACCTTCCTCTTGATACGAGGTTGCGATACCAATTTCCTCACGGGCTTAGATTCCTACGAGCGCGAAATTAGTGGAATGTTTTTATATTGTATACAAGAAAACACATCAATAAAATAAAAGTCTGTCCAAACCGAATGCGTGGGCGTGGCGTATGCGTGACGTCACGCACTCGCTACAGACACGCATTCGGTTTGCACAGACCTTTAACAATATAGATAACACTAAAAGCACTATGTGATATTTTAATAAGATACTCTACATTCCGTAAAATAACGTAAATTTTTAATTATCATAAGCTTAGAACGTCCACTGATGAGCATATGCCTCCCCTATAAAACTCCAGAATGACCGATCATAAAAAATCTGCATTTACCCCTCAAAAATGTTATCCTAAATACAACCTTCCATCATTCCTTTTCGGACCTTCTTTGTAAGCATAGCAAGTTAACGGCTCGCTTCCCTTTACATTTAGTGTGAGTTACCGCAGGAAATTTACAAGGAATTTGAAGTGATATTGCGGAAATTGTCGTATCCTTCTAATTATATTGAGCGTGATTTAGAATTTCATGGTTCTAAATAAGGGATTAAATGGAATGTTTAATTATGGCAATATAAAATGAATATAAAATAAGACAATACAGTACTATGAAAAATAGCGATTTGAAATCACTGCATTTTTGACCCATATTTACCATTTATGATAAATAAATTATTAGCCACCCTTTGCATTGCATTTTTAATTCTAGCTTAGTACTTATATTTGTATTACTGTGTGGAAATGCAAAGAGTTATCTATCTATAAATATTGTTTTCTAGATAAAGTATAATTTGCAAAAAGAAATATAAGTTACGTTTAGGTATAAAAATATAAATAAATGCCTCCCTATTTCCATCATCGCTGAGTCCGTTTCGTACCCAATACGCATCACAAAAAAGCATAAATAGAGTGCCATAAAGTCTGGTTCATAAAATACACTTTTCTTTTAAAATACAAATGTTGTTAAAATAGAGAATGATACAGTAACGGGTACCTAAATACCTAAAGGGTCGATATTTCAATTAGTCAAAAAGCCTTACCCTAAACTCCGTGACGTCACCAAGCGGCGTATAATCTGAGTGTTTGATCTTAGAATACCCATTATAGGAAACCTCTTGGAAAATATACGGTCTAGTGTTCGGTTCGAATCCCAATTCTGTGTTCAGATTATTCACTCTATCGTAGATCACTTTCAGATCTAAAGGCCAAATGTGTTTTGCTGCGTCGACTCTGAAAAATAGTTGAAAATATAAAAATATATATATATATATATACAGGGTTACAGGAAAAATCGTGCTAAATCCGTTAAGGGCGTGGAGTACCCATCATTTCTGACTTATTTCACTATGAAACACCCTACCCTAAACTTAACCCTTTTCGAGATATTCGACTTTTAATTTTTTTATTGAAAATTGCCGATTTTTAGGCTACTAAATTTATTTTTGTTTATTTTGTGTATCTTATTATTATTATTATTGCATTTTTACATGTGTAATAAGATGCTTTAGGACGTCAATCATTAAAATAGTGCATAAGTTAATTGAATAGACCGTAGTAGACAAGTGAAAGTTAAGAAATAAAAAAAAATATTAGAAAGTTTATTTTTCTCTAAGGGATATCTAAAAAAAATATTATGGCAATGGTTCGGCAGATGTTTTTTAAAATATCTACGTTTCATCAGCTATCTAACGAGGTATAACAATCTAGGGTTTGTATTACATTTCGTGGAAAAAAAGTAGTTGGGACGCAAGCTCGCAACGAATACATAACTCGCTACCCCGGTCGTCGAGTGCCGGATGTGGCCGTTTTTGACAGAGTCTATCGAAGACTTCGAGAAACTGGCTCTGTTTTGAGACGAAATACAGACATGGGAAGACCACGAATTGATGACGAAGAACAGGACAATGAGATAGTGCAACGCTTTCGAGCGGATCCGACTACTTCCACTAATATTGTTGCCCGTGATCTGGGACTTTCGCAATGGAGAGTGTGGTTTACAGTGCATACTGCTGGCCTATACCCGTACCATTACACGCCGGTACACGTTATTGAAGAAGGAGACCCCGCGAGAAGATTGGACTTTTGCAGATTTATGCTAAATGCTGACGTAGAAGACCCAGATTTTCTAAGAAATATCTTGTGGACGGATGAGTCCAAATTTGATAAAGATGGCATAACTAACTATCACAACGCCCATTACTGGGCCCCAAAAGAGCTAAGGAATCCCAATAAGAAAAGAGTGAAGGGGTCCCAACGAAGATTCAGCGTGAATGTGTGGATGGGCATTATCTCCAATCATTTGATTGGACCTTACTTTCTCCCGGATAATCTAAATGGGGAAAGCTACGAAAATTTCCTGAGAGCAGACTTAAGTGATTTGCTGGATGATCTGCCACTCAACCTGATCAGGGACATGTGGTTCCAACACGATGGCTGCCCTGCCCATTTCAGGAGAAGTGTCAGAGACTGGCTGGACACAAATTATCCAAACAAATGGATAGGACGAGGTGGACCGTTGCCATGGCCAGCAAGAAGTCCGGACCTAACCCCCATGGATTTTCACGTGTGGGGGTGCATGAAAAGTCTTGTGTACAGCGAGCCGAATCCAGTTTCGTCTGTGGAAGACTTACGAGAAAGGATTGTGGATGCAGCCAATAAAATGAGGACCACGTTAACCACTGGAGTAGTAAAGACTGGTCTCCGTAGAAGGATGCGACAATGTATCAGAAATAGAGGCGGCCATGTTGAACATGAACTGTAGAATAAGAAAAAGTTGTGTGAAAATCTTTAATAAATGACATTTCATGCTTACCTATTATTTTATTTTACTTTTTAGGGGTAAGTATAAATTTTCTTCTCCACTGTCGCCTATAAAACTAATTTTTTTTTCAATGCATTTGAATAAAACCCTAGATTATTATACCTCGTTAGATAGCTGATGAAACGTAGATATTTTAAAAAACATCTGCCGAACAATTGCTATAATATTTTTTTTAGATATCCCATAGAGAAAAATAAACTTTCTAATATATTTTTTTATTTCTTAACTTTCACTTGTCTACTACGGTCTATTCAATTAACTTATGTACTATTTTAATGATAGACGTCCTAAAGCATCTTATTACCCATGTAAAAATGCAATAATAATAATAAGATACACAAAATAAACAAAAATAAATTTAGTAGCCTAAAAATCGGCAATTTTCAATAAAAAATTTTAAAGTCGACTATCTCGAAAAGGGTTATGTTTAGGGTAGGGTGTTTCATAGTGAAATAAGTCAGAAATGATGGGTACTCCACGCCCTTAACGGATCTAGCACGATTTTTCCTGTAACCCTGTATAATGGTACTACCATTAGCATACTAGAGTCTCGCGCAATCGAGAAGTTATTCGAGATTTAGTTCCCGCTTTTGCCGTAAGACTTTACTTGTGGCGCGCACTCTACATAGTAATTTGCATCATGCGTCATATCAGTTATAATTTTAGTAAATATTTGTATGAAGACATCTGCATCAAAGATGTAGGTAACTATCGCAGTTAATAAAGGTACAAAAAGCATGCAGGAAATACTCTGACAAAAGGTACTAACAAAAATCTTTAAAAATACCTGAAACCCGCTACACCAAGTGAAACAAGTTGATTAAGATGATCTACAATTTTATTTTGGACGTAGGACAGATTGTGGTTCAAATCATGTAAATTAACCAACCGGCAACTTCTCGACTGTAAAGGTTAGTGACAAAACACAAATTAATTAGTAGAGATCGGCGAAACTAAAATTGCGAGCTTCACTCTTCAAAGACAGGCAATTTTTGTAGTTGTAATTATTCATTACACCCAAACAAATATGTTTTTGACGGCCTCCGTGGTGCAGTGGGCGAATAGCCGGCTGAGACGCAGGAGGTAGCGGGTTCGATCCCCACCGTGGAACAAATGTTTGCAAGATCTACAGATATTTGTTCCGGGTCTGGTTGTTTCTCTATATATTATAAGTATGTATTTACAAAAAAATTTATATAAGTAGGAATTCTATGAGTTATCTGGTTCCCATAGTACAAGCTTTACTTAGTTTGGGGCTAGCGCTGTGTGAAATGTCCAGCAATATTTATTATTTATTTTATACACCATGGAAATGAAATAAGCAATTGCCCCACCTCATGTTATGAGGTAACCGTTGCCTTTATCAATGCCTTGTAAGTCACGCACCTTTGGAACGTGCTCTACTATGTACTGCCCGGGGTCCATCAACTTGAGACATACAAGTGTAAAGCCCGTATCCATCAGCCACAGCAATTACATCGTCTCATTGTAAATAAACTTTAAAACTCGGTGAAGAGAGGCGCAACTTCAGTTTGATTTTATGTCTACGAGTGACACAAATACACAAAATAACACTTCGACGAAGCATCAAGTTTGTTAGTAGGGAAGTTAACGCACGCAAAATAACAAAATTAATTTTACGATCACGGTGTTTCAGATATCAGATAAAAATCTGCCCATCATCATTTTAGGTTGGATTTTAAAACCTGCAGGTTCCTGCCTGCGGGTTCCTTTTATCATCGCACCGCTCACCATCGTCAGGGAGTCCATCCACACACCTAGGAGACGATGTGGTCGCGTACCGTGAGGTTCCAGAGGAATTTCCTGCCACGAACACTTCGCTTGTGGAATGGTCTCCGAGGTTTTCCCAGGGAAGTATGGGGTTCTTCAAAAAAGACGTTTTGAAAATTTTAAAGGGTTGGCAACACGCGAGTAATAACTTTGGTATTACAAACGTCCATAGGCTACGGTAACCGTTTACCATCAGGTGGGTCGTATGCTTGCTTGCTACCTTATTGGCATAAGAAAATATAAATAAATAAATATTATAAATATATTTTTATTTTTTTTTAGTAGCCCGTAGGGATCCCACTGCTGGGCAAGGGCCTCTCCCAAACATTTGGGAGGAATTGCCATAATCGCCACGCTTGGCAGGCGGGTTGGCGATCGCAGTAAGATGTCAAACGGTTCAGAGACGCTGCTGCCCGTCTTCTGTGTTCCTTTATTCCCTTAGTCGCCTTTTACGACACCCACGGGATGAAATGGGTTGGTACTATTCGCCGCCGGCACCACCCAGCTTATTGCTGGACATTTCACACAGCGCTATCTAGCCCCAAATTAAGCAGAGCTTGTACTATGGGAACCAGATAACTGATAGAATACTTATATACATTTTTTTTTGTTAATACATAGGTACGTACTCGTATAATATATGTATGTATAGAGAAATAACCAGACCCGGAACAAATATCTGTAGATCATGCAAACATTTGTTCCGCGGCGGGAATCGAACCCGCTACCTCCTGTGTCTCAGCCGGCTATTCGCCCACTGCACCACGGAGGTCGTCTAACTATAACTTTCATAAATATAACTATCAAATTCCTTATTCATTATCTGAAACTTTGTTCTGCACCCTGGTAATAAGGCATTGAGGTATACAATTGTATCCATAGTACCATCACAGATATTACTCGCCGGTCCAATCTAGATTGCAAAATGGATGTGCCTAAAACACTGACGGAAAATATATTCCGCCCTTTCTCTGTTCACTAAAGTAAATGTAGCACGTCGGATCACCTTTTCAAACCGTGCAATTTGTTTAGTGCTCAAAACAAAAGCAAAAATTGACAAATAGGGCACTATACGCGACGTAGTAAAAAAGTAGAAAACGAGTATTGTTCTCTTCCAAAAGGTTTTAGCTTGCTTACGTACAAAAAGTTATCACAAACAAAAACACCAATTTTGTAGAATGGTACCTGAAGCCAGCTACTCCAAGTTTTATTAAATGGTTTAAGTATTCGTCGATCTTGTTCCGAACGTATTCTTCTGTCTGATTTAAATCTTTCAGATCTAATAGTTCACAGATGCGGGCCTTAATTTAGATAAAAAAAGGTTAGATGACGGATCAATCAAGTAGGCACCTTACTGTGCACGTGTGCCATACACACCATATTTTTGCTACTTAAACCCGGTCACATTATCTCGAGACCTCGCTGGAATGCGAACCTCCCGCCCCGTTCTCCTTTCCTACATACCTATATTACCTACATTAAATTAACTAACACAATATTTGTTTTGTTGGAAATCTTATTGTTTATAATAATATCCTACTAGAGGATGCTTGTTTTGCGCACCATATCAGAGCGCCGACGCGATGTGACGTCATCGACGCCAGGTCTCGAGATAATGTGACCGGGTTATAAGGACGTATAATTTGTTACTTAATGATCTGAATTAGTATCAATAAGTGGTAACAATTAGCGGGCTTTAGATAACTCAACTGCTTCATTTAAAACAAATTTTATAATCAGACAAAGGTAGATGGAATAAAATTATTATTGCTTAATAATAATCAATAGGTAGGTAGGTATCTACAGTAACATTAAAATGAGGATTATCGAATAATCACACAAAAGGATATTGTGCAGTAGATTAAGTTAATCTCCGAGCGATAATCACAGTTAATGATTGATCATTTGTGCTTATTGATCAACAAACAGTTCATGTTATGATGGCTCTTAAATAATTAACGTGTCTGGAAGGGACTCCTACAGCACAAGTCCTAAACGACTTAGTAGGGTCTTGTATGTTATTGTATTGTTTATCAAGATTTTAAAAACCATCTCAAAAATTTTCAAGCCTAGACAGAACTTGAAAACACATTCCTCCTCTTGATACGAGGATGCACTACCGCGCTTTAGTCGTAATCTGAATCATCTCAGTAATTTCGATCTTGGCGTGACAAGAGCCTTGGCACAGTTGGTAGTGCATCCTCGTATCAAGAGGAAGGTCACGAGTTTAAGTCCCGTCGGGGCTTGAAAATTTTTGAGATGGTTTATAAATCTTAGAATTTTCCGTAAGTGTTCGGATATAAAATAAAAACACTATTGTGTTTCAATAAATAAATTGAAATTGAAGTTTTGTAATAAATCGTAATACGTTTGTAATAAGTCTTTCATACCTAGCACGATTTTCAATATATAGTATATGATCAAAGAATTTGATTACAATTATTGGTTGGAATGAAAAAATTGTACTATGTATCCGTATTTTAAGCATACATACCTGAACAACATCATCATAGTCGCGTATTTCGCAAGGCGGGTGGAAATGCTCTTGATTATATGGCACTCCAAAATACTGCCCTTTTTCAAAGTCAGCTGTGCTGCCTGCCGTGCCAATATTCTCTCTGTTGTTAGCCGTCATGTGGTTTATTACAACGTCCACGTATATCCTAGGAAAGGCGTTTCAAATTTATTGATATGTATTGTATGACCTAATTATCAAGATCAAAGAAGCACAACAAGCTTTAGAAACAAAATGATACTCGGAGTTTCACTGTTAATTAAAATCCCAAACTAAGAATGCCTATGATTATGTGGTAACGATAAAAGGCTGAAGACTTGGCTTGACAACAATCAAGGGCGGATCCTGGATGTTTTTCTGGGAGGGCCACAAGGGGGAACGGGCAAAAAAATCAACAATAACTGTAAGAAATAAACTTGTTTTTCTTTCAGTTATTTTATTCATATAAGTATTTTAACAACTGATAATTTGATTTGCTTCCAAGTATGTACTGTGATGGTATCTCCACAGTACACAAAAATACCCCGTGCCCCCCCAGACGGTCTTAAATCTTACTTTAAACTAACGGTATTAAATCTGTACTTAAATCCGCCCTTGGCAACAATTAGTGCTAATTATCTTAACGTGCTCTCCGAAGCAGAAGTAGGGGAGACCCGTACAAAACTGTATACCAGGGTAAAACCGTACAGTAGGCCTATTCTCGTCAATCATTGAAATTTCCCGCGCCCAAGCCGCTCACTGGAGTCGCGTTTTGTCGGCAAACACTGGAGTCACGGTAGGTTCGCGCGTTACGAAAATATTGGATTATATTATTTTTTGGTGGTCCTGAAGTAACTTTTTAGAAATTTCAAACAATTGTTGTTAAGTTGAGGTGAACTGCAGGTAAGTCGCTCATTATTTATCCTGAAGGGCGTAACTTATGATACTTGTACCGACGAATTTATGTTGCATATGTAATAGTGTGAGATAAGTGTAGACAAACATAGCAATGGGTCAAACCCGTACGGGGTAAAACCGGCTATACGATTTTGATCGGAATTGATGAAACTTTAAGTTCCTTACATTCCTCCATATTAAAATGAGCTAACTAATATCTCAGAAATCCGGAATCCTTAAAAAACAAGATATAACGAAAAAAACCAACAACACAAATCAAGTTATCAATGATGATAACTATATGCTTGTACTGCCTTGAAGAATGATGAAATTCTATAGATGAAGGTTGGGTCCAATGTATAACTTGTAAGGATTGGGCTCATGAGGACTGTACAAGCTACAGTTCAGAGGAGCTGGATGATTTCATATGCAGAATGTAGATAACTTCCGGAGCAATATCGTATATAGTATACGGTTTTACCCAGGTGTCGGGGCAAAATCGTAAATAATAGAAGTTTGCCATTTTTCTGTTATTTTTTTATATGCCTTAGTTTTAGTGATATGTGTACGTAATTGTGTACCTAGATAGATATACTAATTAAAAATGTTGATTTGATAAATTTGTGTTTAAAAATGAACGACCTACAGGCCTAGATCCTTAGTTATACGGCTTTGACCCGGTCTCCCCTATTCATGTAAGGACCGTGCGAAACGTAGAAAAGTGTAAAATAATGGTCATACCTCACTCCAGCGTCATTGCACCTTCTAGTCATATTAGCGAACTCCTCTTCATTCCCTGAGCGGGTCTTTAGTTTATAGGACATCACTTGGTACCGTTCGTACCAGGGTCTGGACCCATCTTCTAAGTGGATAATCAAGTTTTCTGATGCTGGAGATACCTGTGGATACGTTTAAAGGATTTGAAGACGATTGTAAACCGGCATGTGCTGGTACAAAGGCATGCAGGCTGGCTTGAAGACAAAAAGGACAAACCAAACCCATGATAAATTGGACTTAAGTGATGAACGTGAAAATTTAACTCCATGTTTTGTCGAATTTCTGCTTTCGTCCATCTGTTGGTTTTGTTGGTCTGATAAATCTTCAAATAATTAAGTTTGATATATTCGAAGCTTGCAGGAAAACTAGAAGAGTACCTTTACCTACTTAGAGGTCGATTTTTAATTTTGAGCCGGATAGGAGCCGCGGGATTTTTTTCAGATGGTTTTAAAAATATTAGGATTTCCCGTAAGTGTCGGATAATATCCATACTATTATAAATTCGAAATAACTCTATTTATTACGTTTTCACGATTAAAGACTGGACAGATTTCGATGAAATTTGGTAAACCTACCTATCTACATGGACAGGATATTGAAATCAATCAGAGTCACATAAATCTACATTGAATTATTGGCTAGCTTAGATGAAAGTTATTGGTAGGTAAGTAGAATATAATTGAAAATATTTTATTGCACACCATAAAACTACAAATAAATTAGAAAAATTTAAATCTGTGTGTTACAATTAGCCTATAAAGAAGTATATATCTACTTATTGCGTATTTGGAAAATAATTCCGGATCCGAAGGCCACAGTCTTTGCGACTTCAATTGTTAAACGACTTCATAGATTTTTTACTTTATGGTTTCTTATATTCTCATATCATGTAAGTACCTGAACACCACCAAAGCCATGTGGCCCTAGGAACCTCTCGCACTCTTCAGCAATATCTGTCCACTTCCATTCGAACAGATGAACGATAGTCGACCTTCCCGGCAACATGTTACTTCTAGCGAGATTGCAGTAAGCCGCCCCGAACATCAACCATGATACAATTAGTTGGAGAAACATTCTTGAATCTGTAATAAATATATTTAATTATTCAAGTACCTAATTTTTAAACTAGACCAATACCATATAATATTTTGCTGTAATCTCGGCAGTTTTTTCTTATGCCGAAAATTCCCTAGTGTCGTGTCGTTATGAATCTTTCGACGCATAATGCCAAAAACGCAACGCATGCTGTGCTTCTAAACATACCTAGATTAGTATTTTTAAACTTTAATAATACTTAAGCGATAAATACCAATTTTAATTAATACTTATATACCTATTTGTCTTAAGGTTAAGAAGAATAAGTTAAATAGTAGGTATCGTGTAACTATTTTATTGTTGCATGAATTAAATGATTTATTATCATTATTTCAGGGGTTTTTCTCCCGAAATATTGATATTTCGGGTTTTATGAAGCTCACGGGTCTAAAACAAGTGAGAATTAGAGTAAGCGTGCACGCTGAAGACGGAACTCATCGAGTCATCTTCGACGTCAGCATCGAAAACTGCTGTCATCAATCCAACGTTCTAAGTTGGAATGGTTAGAAGAGGGATAATGCACAATACTTACACCCCTATTCGGTTCAGATCTCCCCCCCCCCCCCCCCACCATAGAAATTAAATGAGAAGCGTGCATGCTGGTACACAGAACGTATTACGCTTTAACGTATATGGCGTCTTTAATTAAGATTTCTGAAGTTTCCGCGTTTCGACAAGCATTTACAAGTGGTCTTTCTTCAGAGGATATTTTCGCTGGAGAGTTTTGACTTTTGTTTCAAGTCAATACACTAAGCATTCCAGCACGCTTCGCCGCGCCGGCCGTTCTGATTTTGCGGTCTTACCATATCACCTTTCACACAATTAATTTTAACAAACCACATATCTACCTTTCTGCAGCAGACCGCTAGATATATCCTCACCGGTTCACCGGCGACTGATCAATAGCAAAGAAATGCACGACTTATTTATAGCGCATCAACAAGCAATAGGTACCTGCCGTATATACATATACTACGGCAGTCTCTGACGTACAGATTGTATTACACGCAAGGTTTTGTTCATTACAATCTATACTAATATAATAAAGTAATGAATTCGAAAGTAACTGTCTGTATGCCTGTTTGTTGCATTTTCACGGCTTACCGGCTAGACCGATTTCAATGAAATTTTGTACATTATCAGTGGCGGATTTACCAGCAGGCTGAGTAGGCTTGAGCCTAGAGCGGCAGATTTTTTTTTAAGATATCTGTAAGGCGGTTTTCTGATGTTTTGCAGAAAGAAGTCTACAAGGCCTCTTTCCTACGACTTTTCCCTCTTCCCTTTCATTGTACATTCAAGCAACGGTGCCACAAACTTCTATATTCTATGGTTAAACACCCAGTTCGCTGCTCTCCACCAATATACCTACCTATTACATTACCCCTTATAGTACATGATTGAGCTTTGATTAGCTCAGAAATATACCCAAAAAAATTGTGCAATTTCAACTAAGTTGTTGTATTGAAGGGCGGCAAAAATTATACAGCCTATACTTAGGAAATGTGTAAATCCACCACTGTACATTATTCCGTAACTGTAATTATCCGTGGAGCGTACACTGATGACCTGTAACACAGGTTCTCAACCTATCTCAGGCACCAGTCTCTCACAAATCAGAATTATTATTAGTCCTTCCAATGAATTTTCAGTATTAATTTTATGATCCTCTTGTGAAGAGAAAACAAAGTTTTTATTTATATATTTATTATGACCAGGAGTGAAACATAGGCACCTTTATTCAGTCTTTTTATTGACAAACCACGCGTGCGAGGCCGCGGGCTAAAGCTTGTTCAATATAAATGGACTTACCTTTTGATGCTCCTTTCTTCTGAATTTCTATAGTAGGTGAGTTACCTACTATTTTCTTAAAACTTACTCATATTTTCTAAAGAATATTAAGTATACTGTTGGTTGTTGAGGAAAACTGGAACAATAATGATCGTGAAACTTGTTATATCGGATTTTATCTACCGACTAATGTGGAAACCATAATGTTTACGATTTATTAGTTAAATATTTAGATAGGTACGTTGGGTTAACCACATTTTAATTCACACTACGCCTATTTATGACATTCTTGATAATATATAGTGTTACTTTTACGGCGTTATCACACTGGCGATTTGCGAGCGTGTTTCCAGCAAGGCGATCAGACGTGCTCGCAACCTCGCCCCGGGTACTTGGCGAGCTCGCGACGTGCTCGCGGCGTTTTCTTACAAGTTTAACTCGTTTAAGAACGCAGCCAGCGTGCTAGTCGCGAGTTCACAAATCGCCTCGCAGGAGTCGCAGGAAACACGTACGCGAATCGCCACCAAAGGCCAAAGGCTCTTACGTATATTACCGTTTATCTATTGTTTTTATTGCATAGACAAGCAATAAGGTAATAATAGTTTTTTTCGGTCAACAAACACTCATTATCATGATCTCTGACCTGAAGTTGGTAAGTGTGAAGTGCGAGGCGATACGTTATTCGGTGCGGATCGCACTCACATTGATGAAGGTTCACGAATTGAACCGAAACATTGTCGGTCGAAACACCAATATACCATAATCATTGAAGTTGGTTAGTTGCCTACAGTTAGCCAAAAAAATAAAAAAAATAAGATAATGTAATAGATAAACATATTATTTGTAAATAATTGTATATTCTTTCTTTTATTTTATGCATATTATGGTAAAATTAAATTGAGATTTGAAAATAAATGAGGGGCAAATATGTTCATTTCAATAGGATACTGGTTGATTATCTTTTCGCAACAAAAACCAAATTTTAGTGTTAATCGATACTAAAATCCAATTTTAAAATCACAAATTGTTAATGAATCTTTGTCACGGACTGTCCCTATTATTGAGATATTGTTATCACAGCAGCACCTAAACATATCAGTCAAGTCATGATCTCTGAACTTAACTTACCTACTTGAAATATGAAAAAATAACTTCTGATATTATATTCTTATATTGACTTATTTTTTCATATATGTCTAGACTCTAGACAGAATGACTGCATCATAACTGCACTGTATCGAAACTACCAACGTATGTAAGAACTGTTCGCAACTACAAATGGACTGCGCAGATTGTTGGCAGCGTGCAGTTCTGATGCAGTCCGTCTGTCTAGACCAGGGGTTTCCAACCTTTTCTTGGTCAGGGACCACTTTTATACTATTCTTGTTAGCAGGGGCCACTATGTAGGTATAATAAAAATAAACTGTAATAATCAAACTGAAACTTTAATTAAAAACTCAATAGGAAATTACATAAAAAGAAATAATAATATTTTTAGGATAAACTTTTGTAATTTAGTATTAATGTGGTTTCTGAACTTGCTTCTTCTTCACGAGTTAGGCTATCCTAGGACTAATATTGTTACTCAAAGCTACACGCAAATCATCACTTACTTTCAAACGATTCCTCGCCTTGTTTTTAATTACCGACAAAGCAGAAATCCTTGTTTACATAAATAAGTTGCTGAGAAAACAATAAAATAGCGCAAGGCGATTTCTCGAAGTGTAGTATAAGAAATTGCTTTCTTACACCAAAACGACTCAAGTGAATTCGATTCAAAAGCATCTTTACAGTTTCTGTCATTTTGGAATTCAATGAGTTCTTCCTGGATTCCTTCAGTTACTTCGGTATATTCTAGGAAGCAACGATTGACTTCATCTATCAACATTTGTAAATGGTAATAAATAAATAAAAACAGGTCGTGTTCAACCTGTCAAAACCAGGATAAAAACTGATTTTAATCGCTCAGGCTCACTATCATACAAAAAAGTATTGGCGGTCCTTGACGGGTTGAATTAATATGGGCTCCCAAAAAAGAAAGCTGGGTTATTAAGGGGCATATACTGATGTGATATAACTGTATTCAAGTATGACTTAAATGACTTTTTTTAGGTTCTCATTATAATTTCAGTTCTTGAGATACAATACATCTTTGGATAGTGCGATGATACATTAAAATCATAGACAAAAATACAAATTATATTTATTATTCGCATACTTACACTATAACATTTCATTATGATATAATTAAGCCATCACACAGCGGGCGTGTCGGGACGGCGACGGGGCGTGAACTGGGCGTATTAAATGCGACCAACTTATCCATATATATTGTGTATATTGGCCCTAGGACGTCGAATCTGGTGTCTACGGGTTCGTCTCGTGAAGGCGGAGTGGACTGCGTAGTCTGATTGGTAGATACAAATTTTCCGAAAACAAGTCAAAATTTACAACCGTCTATATATAACGCTACAGAAATCCCCCCCCCCTCCCCCCATCCTTTTGGATGTTCAAATCCGTCGATAAATAACGTTACAGCAAACTTCCCCCCTATTTTTCCTCAAATCAAAAATCATGATCGACTAAACATTTTAATAAATCAAGGAACTTGCGTGCCAATTTTCGTCAAAATCGGTTGAAAACTGCGACCTGTAGGCGAGAACAGACAGACATACAGACTGACGGGCAAAAGCTTTTTTTGACTGATCTCGAAACTGAGACGCTTTGCTCGTTCGGTCAATAACACTTGACAACACAATATTTATTCTTACAGGGTCTAGAGGTCTCGACAGAATATAAGTGTTTACTATTATAGCCGGTATTGCTGACACGTGGCAAATTAGTACACAGTATGTTGTTCTCTTTCGTTTCTTCGTTCGTTCTTTTGTCTCTTCTTTGTTTTAAAATATAATTTTGTTGTATATTGTGTGCTAATGTAGCCAACAAAGCTAGAAATAGATATAACGGACGCGACATAAGTTGTATCTGGCCAATAACACACAGAGATGAGCAAACTGTCAGCAAAAAGTAGCGGACGTTTTTTTATTTGTATTTTTTTTATATAGTAATAATAACGAGTACTTGTACGAGTAATAAACAAAATTTGGTTTTTTTTTTAATTTTTAAGCGTTCGGACGTCCGACGAGTATGTGGCTCCTCGGATGTTTCTATACAAGTCAACACGACAAGTCAGCTGTGCTGCCTGCCGTGCCAATATTCTCTCTGTTGTTAGCCGTCATGTGGTT
The DNA here is from genome assembly GCA_963924445.1 of Philereme transversata. NCBI lineage: Eukaryota > Metazoa > Arthropoda > Insecta > Lepidoptera > Geometridae > Philereme > Philereme transversata. The sequence continues at coordinate 16,125,438 of OZ004345.1, forward strand.
TATTACAACGTCCACGTATATCCTAGGAAAGGCGTTTCAAATTTATTGATATGTATTGTATGACCTAATTATCAAGATCAAAGAAGCACAACAAGCTTTAGAAACAAAATGATACTCGGAGTTTCACTGTTAATTAAAATCCCAAACTAAGAATGCCTATGATTATGTGGTAACGATAAAAGGCTGAAGACTTGGCTTGACAACAATCAAGGGCGGATCCTGGATGTTTTTCTGGGAGGGGCACAAGGGGGAACGGGCAAAAAAATCAACAATAACTGTAAGAAATAAACTTGTTTTTCTTTCAGTTATTTTATTCATATAAGTATTTTAACAACTGATAATTTGATTTGCTTCCAAGTATGTACTGTGATGGTATCTCCACAGTACACAAAAATACCCCGTGCCCCCCCAGACGGTCTTAAATCTTACTTTAAACTAACGGTATTAAATCTGTACTTAAATCCGCCCTTGGCAACAATTAGTGCTAATTATCTTAACGTGCTCTCCGAAGCAGAAGTAGGGGAGACCCGTACAAAACTGTATACCAGGGTAAAACCGTACAGTAGGCCTATTCTCGTCAATCATTGAAATTTCCCGCGCCCAAGCCGCTCACTGGAGTCGCGTTTTGTCGGCAAACACTGGAGTCACGGTAGGTTCGCGCGTTACGAAAATATTGGATTATATTATTTTTTGGTGGTCCTGAAGTAACTTTTTAGAAATTTCAAACAATTGTTGTTAAGTTGAGGTGAACTGCAGGTAAGTCGCTCATTATTTATCCTGAAGGGCGTAACTTATGATACTTGTACCGACGAATTTATGTTGCATATGTAATAGTGTGAGATAAGTGTAGACAAACATAGCAATGGGTCAAACCCGTACGGGGTAAAACCGGCTATACGATTTTGATCGGAATTGATGAAACTTTAAGTTCCTTACATTCCTCCATATTAAAATGAGCTAACTAATATCTCAGAAATCCGGAATCCTTAAAAAACAAGATATAACGAAAAAAACCAACAACACAAATCAAGTTATCAATGATGATAACTATATGCTTGTACTGCCTTGAAGAATGATGAAATTCTATAGATGAAGGTTGGGTCCAATGTATAACTTGTAAGGATTGGGCTCATGAGGACTGTACAAGCTACAGTTCAGAGGAGCTGGATGATTTCATATGCAGAATGTAGATAACTTCCGGAGCAATATCGTATATAGTATACGGTTTTACCCAGGTGTCGGGGCAAAATCGTAAATAATAGAAGTTTGCCATTTTTCTGTTATTTTTTTATATGCCTTAGTTTTAGTGATATGTGTACGTAATTGTGTACCTAGATAGATATACTAATTAAAAATGTTGATTTGATAAATTTGTGTTTAAAAATGAACGACCTACAGGCCTAGATCCTTAGTTATACGGCTTTGACCCGGTCTCCCCTATTCATGTAAGGACCGTGCGAAACGTAGAAAAGTGTAAAATAATGGTCATACCTCACTCCAGCGTCATTGCACCTTCTAGTCATATTAGCGAACTCCTCTTCATTCCCTGAGCGGGTCTTTAGTTTATAGGACATCACTTGGTACCGTTCGTACCAGGGTCTGGACCCATCTTCTAAGTGGATAATCAAGTTTTCTGATGCTGGAGATACCTGTGGATACGTTTAAAGGATTTGAAGACGATTGTAAACCGGCATGTGCTGGTACAAAGGCATGCAGGCTGGCTTGAAGACAAAAAGGACAAACCAAACCCATGATAAATTGGACTTAAGTGATGAACGTGAAAATTTAACTCCATGTTTTGTCGAATTTCTGCTTTCGTCCATCTGTTGGTTTTGTTGGTCTGATAAATCTTCAAATAATTAAGTTTGATATATTCGAAGCTTGCAGGAAAACTAGAAGAGTACCTTTACCTACTTAGAGGTCGATTTTTAATTTTGAGCCGGATAGGAGCCGCGGGATTTTTTTCAGATGGTTTTAAAAATATTAGGATTTCCCGTAAGTGTCGGATAATATCCATACTATTATAAATTCGAAATAACTCTATTTATTACGTTTTCACGATTAAAGACTGGACAGATTTCGATGAAATTTGGTAAACCTACCTATCTACATGGACAGGATATTGAAATCAATCAGAGTCACATAAATCTACATTGAATTATTGGCTAGCTTAGATGAAAGTTATTGGTAGGTAAGTAGAATATAATTGAAAATATTTTATTGCACACCATAAAACTACAAATAAATTAGAAAAATTTAAATCTGTGTGTTACAATTAGCCTATAAAGAAGTATATATCTACTTATTGCGTATTTGGAAAATAATTCCGGATCCGAAGGCCACAGTCTTTGCGACTTCAATTGTTAAACGACTTCATAGATTTTTTACTTTATGGTTTCTTATATTCTCATATCATGTAAGTACCTGAACACCACCAAAGCCATGTGGCCCTAGGAACCTCTCGCACTCTTCAGCAATATCTGTCCACTTCCATTCGAACAGATGAACGATAGTCGACCTTCCCGGCAACATGTTACTTCTAGCGAGATTGCAGTAAGCCGCCCCGAACATCAACCATGATACAATTAGTTGGAGAAACATTCTTGAATCTGTAATAAATATATTTAATTATTCAAGTACCTAATTTTTAAACTAGACCAATACCATATAATATTTTGCTGTAATCTCGGCAGTTTTTTCTTATGCCGAAAATTCCCTAGTGTCGTGTCGTTATGAATCTTTCGACGCATAATGCCAAAAACGCAACGCATGCTGTGCTTCTAAACATACCTAGATTAGTATTTTTAAACTTTAATAATACTTAAGCGATAAATACCAATTTTAATTAATACTTATATACCTATTTGTCTTAAGGTTAAGAAGAATAAGTTAAATAGTAGGTATCGTGTAACTATTTTATTGTTGCATGAATTAAATGATTTATTATCATTATTTCAGGGGTTTTTCTCCCGAAATATTGATATTTCGGGTTTTATGAAGCTCACGGGTCTAAAACAAGTGAGAATTAGAGTAAGCGTGCACGCTGAAGACGGAACTCATCGAGTCATCTTCGACGTCAGCATCGAAAACTGCTGTCATCAATCCAACGTTCTAAGTTGGAATGGTTAGAAGAGGGATAATGCACAATACTTACACCCCTATTCGGTTCAGATCTCCCCCCCCCCCCCCCCACCATAGAAATTAAATGAGAAGCGTGCATGCTGGTACACAGAACGTATTACGCTTTAACGTATATGGCGTCTTTAATTAAGATTTCTGAAGTTTCCGCGTTTCGACAAGCATTTACAAGTGGTCTTTCTTCAGAGGATATTTTCGCTGGAGAGTTTTGACTTTTGTTTCAAGTCAATACACTAAGCATTCCAGCACGCTTCGCCGCGCCGGCCGTTCTGATTTTGCGGTCTTACCATATCACCTTTCACACAATTAATTTTAACAAACCACATATCTACCTTTCTGCAGCAGACCGCTAGATATATCCTCACCGGTTCACCGGCGACTGATCAATAGCAAAGAAATGCACGACTTATTTATAGCGCATCAACAAGCAATAGGTACCTGCCGTATATACATATACTACGGCAGTCTCTGACGTACAGATTGTATTACACGCAAGGTTTTGTTCATTACAATCTATACTAATATAATAAAGTAATGAATTCGAAAGTAACTGTCTGTATGCCTGTTTGTTGCATTTTCACGGCTTACCGGCTAGACCGATTTCAATGAAATTTTGTACATTATCAGTGGCGGATTTACCAGCAGGCTGAGTAGGCTTGAGCCTAGAGCGGCAGATTTTTTTTTAAGATATCTGTAAGGCGGTTTTCTGATGTTTTGCAGAAAGAAGTCTACAAGGCCTCTTTCCTACGACTTTTCCCTCTTCCCTTTCATTGTACATTCAAGCAACGGTGCCACAAACTTCTATATTCTATGGTTAAACACCCAGTTCGCGGCTCTCCACCAATATACCTACCTATTACATTACCCCTTATAGTACATGATTGAGCTTTGATTAGCTCAGAAATATACCCAAAAAAATTGTGCAATTTCAACTAAGTTGTTGTATTGAAGGGCGGCAAAAATTATACAGCCTATACTTAGGAAATGTGTAAATCCACCACTGTACATTATTCCGTAACTGTAATTATCCGTGGAGCGTACACTGATGACCTGTAACACAGGTTCTCAACCTATCTCAGGCACCAGTCTCTCACAAATCAGAATTATTATTAGTCCTTCCAATGAATTTTCAGTATTAATTTTATGATCCTCTTGTGAAGAGAAAACAAAGTTTTTATTTATATATTTATTATGACCAGGAGTGAAACATAGACACCTTTATTCAGTCTTTTTATTGACAAACCACGCGTGCGAGGCCGCGGGCTAAAGCTTGTTCAATATAAATGGACTTACCTTTTGATGCTCCTTTCTTCTGAATTTCTATAGTAGGTGAGTTACCTACTATTTTCTTAAACCCCACTCATATTTTCTAAAGAATATTAAGTATACTGTTGGTTGTTGAGGAAAACTGGAACAATAATGATCGTGAAACTTGTTATATCGGATTTTATCTACCGACTAATGTGGAAACCATAATGTTTACGATTTATTAGTTAAATATTTAGATAGGTACGTTGGGTTAACCACATTTTAATTCACACTACGCCTATTTATGACATTCTTGATAATATATAGTGTTACTTTTACGGCGTTATCACACTGGCGATTTGCGAGCGTGTTTCCAGCAAGGCGATCAGACGTGCTCGCAACCTCGCCCCGGGTACTTGGCGAGCTCGCGACGTGCTCGCGGCGTTTTCTTACAAGTTTAACTCGTTTAAGAACGCAGCCAGCGTGCTAGTCGCGAGTTCACAAATCGCCTCGCAGGAGTCGCAGGAAACACGTACGCGAATCGCCACCAAAGGCCAAAGGCTCTTACGTATATTACCGTTTATCTATTGTTTTTATTGCATAGACAAGCAATAAGGTAATAATAGTTTTTTTCGGTCAACAAACACTCATTATCATGATCTCTGACCTGAAGTTGGTAAGTGTGAAGTGCGAGGCGATACGTTATTCGGTGCGGATCGCACTCACATTGATGAAGGTTCACGAATTGAACCGAAACATTGTCGGTCGAAACACCAATATACCATAATCATTGAAGTTGGTTAGTTGCCTACAGTTAGCCAAAAAAATAATAAAAATAAGATAATGTAATAGATAAACATATTATTTGTAAATAATTGTATATTCTTTCTTTTACTTTATGCATTTTATGGTAAAGTTAAATTCAGATTTGAAAATAAATGAGGGGCAAATATGTTCATTTCAATAGGATACTGGTTGATTATCTTTTCGCAACAAAAACCAAATTTTAGTGTTAATCGATACTAAAATCCAATTTTAAAATCACAAATTGTTAATGAATCTTTGTCACGGACTGTCCCTATTATTGAGATATTGTTATCACAGCAGCACCTAAACATATCAGTCAAGTCATGATCTCTGAACTTAACTTACCTACTTGAAATATGAAAAAATAACTTCTTATATTATATTCTTATATTGACTTATTTTTTCATATAATTATGTCTAGACTCTAGACAGATGGACTGCATCATAACTGCACTGTATCGAAACTACCAACGTATGTAAGAACTGTTCGCAACTACAAACGGACTGCGCAGATTGTTGGCAGCGTGCAGTTATGATGCAGTCCGTCTATCTAGACCAGGGGTTCCCAACCTTTTCTTGGTCAGGGACCACTTTTATACTATTCTTGTTAGCAGGGACTCCTATGTAAGTATAATAAAAATAAACTGTAATAATCAAACTGAAACTTTAATTAAACCCCCATTGGAAATTACATAAAAAGAAATAATAATATTTTTATGATAAACTTCTGTAATTTAGTATTAATGTAGTTTCTGAACTTGCTTCTTCTTCACGAGTTAGGCTATCCTAGGACTAATATTGTTACTCAAAGCTACACGCAAATCATCACTTACTTTCAAACGATTCCTCGCCTTGTTTTTGATTACCGACAAAGCAGAAAATCCTTGTTTACATAAATAAGTTGCTGAGAAAACAATAAAATAGCGCAAGGCGATTTCTCGAAGTGTAGTATAAGAAATTGCTTTCTTACACCAAAACGACTCAAGTGAATTCGATTCAAAAGCATCTTTGCAGTTTCTGTCATTTTGGAATTCAATGAGTTCTTCCTGGATTCCTTCAGTTACTTCGGTATATTCTAGGAAGCAACGATTGACTTCATCTATCAACATTTGTAAATGGTAATAAATAAATAAAAACAGGTCGTGTTCAACCTGTCAAAACCAGGATAAAAACTGATTTTAATCGCTCAGGCTCACTATCAGACAAAAAAGTATTGGCGGTCCTTGACAGGTTGAATTATTATGGGCTCCCAAAAAAGAAAGCTGGGTTATAAAGGGGCATATACTGATGTGATATAACTGTATTCAAGTATGACTTAAATTACTTTATTTAGGTTCTCATTATAATTTCAGTTCTTGAGATACAATACATCTTTTGATAGTGCGATGATACATTAAAATCATAGACAAAAATACAAATTATATTTATTATTCGCATACTTACACTATAACATTTCATTATGATATAATTAAGCCATCACACAGCGGGCGTGACGGGACGGCGACGGGGCGTGAACTGGGCGTATTAAATGCGACCAACTTATCCATATATATTGTGTATATTGGCCCTAGGACGTCGAATCTGGTGTCTACGGGTTCGTCTCGTGAAGGCGGAGTGGACTGCGTAGTCTGATTGGTAGATACAAATTTTCCGAAAACAAGTCAAAATTTAAAACCGTCTATATATGACACTACAGAAAATCCCCTCCCCCCCCCCCCCCCACACACACACACACACACTTTTGGATGTTCAAATCCGTCGATAAATAACGTTACAGCAAACTTCCCCCCCTATTTTCCGCCAAATCAAAAATCATGATCGACTAAAAAATTAAATAAATCAAGGAACCTGCGTGCCAATTTTGGTCAAAATCGGTTGAAAACTGCGACCTGTAGGCGAGAACAGACAGACATACAGACTGACAGTCGGACAAAAGCTTTTTTTGGCTGATCTCGAAACTGAGACGCTTTGCTCGTTCGGTCAATAACACTTGACAACACACTATTTATTCTTACAGGGTCTAGAGGTCTCGACAGAATATAAGTGTTTACTATTATAGCCGGTATTGCTGACACGTGGCAAATTAGTACACAGTATGTTGTTCTCTTTCATTTCTTCGTTCGTTCTTTTGTCTTTTCTTTGTTTTAAAATATAATTGTATTGTATATTGTGTGCTAATGTAGCCAACAAAGCTAGAAATAGATATAACGGACGCGATATAAGTTGTATCTGGCCAATAACACACAGAGATGTGCAAACTGTCAGCAAAAAGTAGCGGACGTATTTTTTTATATAGTAATAATAACGAGTACTTGTACGAGTAATAAACAAATTTTGTTTTTTTTTTATTTTTAAGCGTTCGGACGTCCGACGAGTATGTGGCTCCTCGGATGTTTCTACAAGTCAACACGATATCTGACACGATGTGCAGATTAGTAAATCGCGTCCGATAGTATGTTTGATAATCTATGTCATTAAAATTTTAAGTCGCGCCCGTTATGTGACATGCACGCCACGTCCACGCCCCGCCACCGTCCCGTCACGCCCGCTATTACTAGCGGCTATAAAGCGAAGGAACATTGCACTTGCTCCCATATTAATATTATATAGATACCAGCCTTTAAAAATGTACACATATATCATTTAGCAACGCCCGTTAAACACATATTAATTTAATTTAATATTACATTTCGGCAATCAGAAGCCGTTTTATTTTAATATTATAAATCCGACAAATATACTTTATCTTTATAGAAAAAATAAATTATGATGTATACATGTTAATTTCAAATTATAGCTTTTTTGTTAGAGTTTCCATACGTTTCACATTTCTATCACGGCTAATTCAAAAGTTTGCCACTTACATCTTTTGTAAGAAATGGAATGGAGAAAATGGTGCATGAAAATGGTTTTTGGTTTTTATGGAAACCAGCAAAGTAATTATACCTAAAATATTAAATCTTATGCTCTATAGAATTTTAATTCATAATGCATCAATAAAATATAAAAATAATATGCGTTGCTGTCTATTTCATTGTTCCATATTCCATTAATACATACTAGGTAATTTAGTAAAAAGTACATACAGAATGCATACGTGAACAGTAGTGACAAAATTCGAACAAAATGTCGTACTGGGTAGGTAAACAGTACATCAGAACATTTATTGAAACTGATTCCAATTTATCCTTCGTACTTTACGGGCTTAAGACAGAAAAGTTAGCAAAAAAAATGTTTTTATTGATTCGTGTCATATGTCACATGCTATTCATCTCTTTAAAAACTGACACTGTTTACGTTACCACCTTGTATGTGACACCTATTTTATTGAGAAGTTATACAGGGTGGAATTTTTGAGTCGTACCTGGAAGGAAAGCTCTTTAATACGTGGCCTTATTTAATTTAAGATACCATGCCTTATAGAGAAATTTGATCCTTATAATTGATCTTACAAACACAGGCGTTTTTGATTAGGACCGGAGAGAGTGGCCTGAACGAGGAGGCCTAATGCCCAGCTGTGGGTGGATGTGGGATGTGGTAATGATGATGATGAGTGTCGGACTGTCGGTTCGATTTCCACGTGTGGCAAGCGTATCTTCAAAACTCTTTGAATGCAGTATTACTTATTTTCAAAAATAACGGTTCCAACATGAACGCCTTCAAGAGACGTGTAAATAAGGCATTAAGTTTTAGGCAACGCGACTGCAGTACCTTGAGCCCTGCAAGAGTTTATAGGCGACAGTGATCTCTGAACATCAGGAGGCCCGTCAGCTTGCGTGTCTAAATATATAAAATATGAAAAAAAAAGAATGTTTCCGAGTAAAATTTGCTACCTTCAGTATTTAGAACACTTTCCCTCCAGATACGGCTCAAAAATTGCAACCTGTATAATTACCATACTTCTGTCAAATATTTTATTAAAAAAAATCTTGTGTGGAGATTTTGATGTTTTTATTTTATTTTTTAAGCAGTCAATACAAAACTTTTATCAAATGTCGATTTCTCGCTGAGATGACCTTGTCAGTCAATTCGATCGGATCAATTCGTGACGTACGTAGATACGTGATAAATTCCGTATTAATGATAATGATTGAAGTATTGGACAAGCTGGCACTGTGTGAGATGTGCAGCATAATTTATTTATCCGCTCACAAAGCGGATACTATGGTATTTCATCAAAAATGCCATTTTCTTGCGAAGCGGATACTGTAGTAACCGCAAGAACGCTGACCAAAAAAATTTGAAGTCGAGCTTACAGGCTAGTAAAACATTAGCTAAATCATTAATAGCTTGTCTGTATATTTTATCGTCAAGCCTCTTTCTTAAACAACACAAAAATCACAAAATAACGGGACTATAAAGGCAATATAATGCAATATAAGGGTCGTAAGTCTTAAAACACAAATGTTTTGTTGCATTCGTCTACGTTTTGTGGCATTTCCGCGGTTAAATGTATATAAAAAAGTTATCTTATTCATTCCATCAACGGAATGAGAAACAAGTACATAGCACTTTTCCAAAATCACATTAAACTTGGACACTTAAGTCTGTTCATTTTTATATCGAAATTACATTTTAATCAGTCTTCAGGATTCACGAATACTCATATCTAAGTATAACCAACTATTAAAGCCAAATATCAAGATCACGTTTAAATTTATAAATGTATCGAAAATATTATATTTGGAAAAATGAAGACACTGGTGTTTAAAACTAAAATCAAAGCAAATTTCCCTCTAGTGTCAGTAGTCCGGTTGATACAAAGTACCGATCTACTGATACATTTTGGTGTCAATAGTCCGGTTGGTACAAAGCACTGATCTATAAAAGTATCAGTAGATCAGTGATTTGTACCAACCGGACTATTGACACCAAAAAGAGTATCAGTAGTTTGGTCAACCGGACTAACAACCGAACTGCTGACACCTGAGGAAAATTTCGCAATTTAGTGTATTACTACAGTCTGAGTAAACAAAACACATATTTAATCTAAAAGCAGCGCAGTAAAGCTCATATTCCATTGTAAGTTTCAATAAGGCATTATGAGAAAATATTTCCATACAAATAGGAATTACAGTTGTTTTTATTTACTTAGTACAATGTACCTGTTTGTTTACCAAAAATAAAATGATAACTCACGGATTAAAATAACCTCATTTATACTGGGTAATTAACATCAAGATCGGATAATAATTCAGTATAAAGAAACGTGAGGCGATGGGCTTGCAACACGTCACGTGAATGCTTAACTTCTATGCAAAAAGTGGGCAAGGGGGTGTATCGTAATTCCAAGATGTTTAATACCATCTCAAAAATTTTCAAGATGGTTTTCAAAATCTTGGAATTTTCCGTAAATGTTCGGATAGCACTATAAAAATACTATGTATCGTAATGTTTGGACTTGCCTCTAACTACCCCTTGTGGGTTATCTTTACGGGTCTGCATACTGAGTAAGAGATCCGATCCATCATTGGGCTATATTTATGGAGAAATGTTATTTATCCCTTTTTGTATGGAAAGGCGTTATACAATCCTCTTAACGAGAATGTGTTTATTCTAAGTCCGGCGTCAAGAAAGAAGAATCGGGATCCGGCCCCGTTAGGTTCGCCGATTGGAACGAACGTTTGATGCTTACGTGTGGATACTGCCTACGCCACTGCAGAACCTGGAACCAACGTTTCAAGATAAATAAACATAAATATATATTGCTGGATATTTGATAGAATACTTATATATACTTTTTTGTAAATACATAGTAATGATATTAAAAAAAAACACCCAAACCCAGAACAAATATCTGTATATCATGCAAACATTTGTTTCGTGGCGGGAATCAAACCCGCTACCTCCTGCGTCTCAGCTGGCTATACGCCAACTGCGCCACGGAGGTTGTTGCAATTCGCAAAAAGTATTTAATAATTTACCAAAGGATATTCAAGCACTGCCACTTCTTAAATTTAGGCACAAATTAAAATTATGGCTTTTAGATAAGAACTTTTATACATTAGAAGAATACTATAATAAACTAGCTGACCCCGCGAACTTCGTACCGCCTTAGAATCAATAAACTTTGTGTTGCTAAGCTGAGATAGGGGTTGGTGGTAGAAGGGTGAAAATTTAGTGTTGCATGTAGTTTTGAATGCTGTATCATAAAAAAATAAAAACAAAAAGCATGTGTGCAATTCACACGTGGTAGAAGTGAAATCTTCAAATAAAACGCGCTTGTGCTTCGGATCTACCGACTAACTCTCTTTCTCTCCCCTACTTTCTACCTTTGTGTATCTTTCTTTCTCTCTCCCTCTTGCGTTGGAATATTGGACGCTACTCGTTGCTAACGCTCGCGCTGGCCTGTAACAGGTATACTACGCGCATGCGTTCGAGTGCCACGCAATCACTCTCGCTCTGTCTCTTTCTATTCCCCCTCCCCCGGAGCGTTGAACGTTTAACGCAACAGTGCTTTAATACCCCCTCCATGGTAGCGTTAAACGTTTAACGCAACCTTGTTGGAAGTCGCATTAGAAGTTTCACTTCAAAAAATTTTGTCTATAAAATAAAATAAGGGGTGGACCACCCTTAACATTTAGGAGTATGAAAAATAGATGTTGACCGATTCTCGGACCCACCCGATATGCACACAAAATTCATGAAAATCAGTCGAGCCATTTCGGAGGAGTTTGGCAACAAACGCGACACGAGAATTTTATACATTAGATTTGCGTATCTGGCGCAGAGGTAACCAGTACCTGAAATAAACATCATTATAACAACCATAGAACGTCCGTGCTGATCATAGGCCTCCTCCATAGATTTTCTGAGCGACCGATCTTGTGCGGGCTGCACACAAAGACCAAAAGCAACCTACTACAAATACATATTGAAATGTATACCTGCGATTCTTGAATCTGGTCACAGAAACTGACGTCTAGAAGCCTCAACTCCCTGCATTCTGCTAGTATACTGCAAATAAAATTAAATGGTTGTCAAACACTTTCATATACTATGTACTGTGTATAGCTAGTGTTTCGCCCCGAACTGAGATCTCGCGAGTCTCCCAAAACACGTAAAAAAATATTCTTAGGGCAACTCACGCAACAATGCCTAAACATATTTGTGGCTAAATATGAATTAAGAAGTTGTCAAATCATCATAGAAAAACGTAAAATTTAAACATGTTTAGTCGCTAAATACGTTTAGGGATCGTTGTGCAAGTCGGCCTTAATATTTGACTAGTAAAATAGTGCCACGAAATGTGTATTCAATTAACTTGACCTACAGTTTTATTCAAATTACAGGTAACGGGAGTTCATGTTAATTGGTTATTTTTGGGGGTAGAAATTGCAGTTATTCTAGATTTCAGACTTTTCCCTATGTTTTTGTCACAAAAGCTAAACGCATACTAAACTTTAGCACTGTGGGGGTCACTGGTCTACCCTGTGAATTTTGTCAGTTTAGTTTTTATTATGGCTAATAACTTAAAAACTACTAGGTTTAAACTAAAAATAAAAACGGAGTCGGAATGTAGTCACAAAGATCTTTTATTAGACGTGCCACTTGACCAGATAGTCCCATTTTTGTTATTTTTACCCCTATTGAACCCTAATATCTCAACAACCCCCAAACATTTTTTGCTCATTTAGTTACACCAAAATTGTGCTATCACTTCCTACCTATATACCAAATTTCGCGATGATCGGATAAACGCTTCGAAAGTTATCCTCGGACAAACAAACATACATACATACATACAACACCGATTTTCCCAAGTTTATTTAGAAATCTCACTTCGCTCGATCAATTATAACAACTGGCTGACAGAAAAATATTGCCCTCCTTCTGCACGGTCAGGTAAAAAGTAGTCTATTATGTCTTAATTCCAGTCATAACCTATCTATATACCAAATTACCACACACGTATACCACACACATTTCACACAGAGCTATCAATTATTTTAGCCCCAAACAAAAAAAAAGCATGTGTGCAATTCACACGTGGTAGAAGTGAAACCTTCAAATACCACGCGCATGTGCTTGGGATCTACTGACTCACTCTCTCCTACTTTCTACCTTTGTGTATCTTTCTTTCTCTCTCCCTCTTGCGTTGGAATATTGAACGCTACTCGTTGCTAACGCTCGCTCTGTCCTGTAACAGGTATACTACGCGCATGCGTTCGAGTGCCACGCATTCACTCTCGCTCTGTCCCTTTCTTTTCCCCCTCCCAAGGAGCGTTGAACGTTTAACGCAACAGTGCTTTCATACCCCCTCCATGGTAGCGTTAAACGTTTAACGAAACCTTGTTGGAAGTCGCATTAGAAGTTTAACTTCAAAAACCAGACCACGTGCGAGTGAGACTCTCGCACCGAGGGTTACGTACCTAAGTATATTTGTGCTAATTTAGCAGCGCCATCTAGTTATGTGAGCGGTAACTACTCGTGTTTAATTTCAAAAAACTAATATAGTTACTTCATTTTGTAATCTTTACACATATTTCTATGAATCATATATATTTTTTACCTTGTTAATTCGGAAATAGGGGTAGTTTTATTTTAAGTGACCAGAAAAGAACAAAAATCAATAAAAATTAGGCGTGACCACTCTAACGCCGAGCAAGTCGAGTTGGGCTAGTTTCGGTGCATGCAACACCAACGCACTAATATCTCTATCGCACTTTCCTCAACAACGCACTCACAGGATACCCAGAAAGAGATGGGTGTACACTTACGCGGAACAGATATCAGGCGTGACCGCTCTAACACCGAGCAAGTCGAGTTGGCCTAGTTTCGGTGCGCGCGACACCAACGCACTAAGATCTCTATCGCACTTTCCTCAACAACGCACTCACAGGATACCCAGAAAATAACAAAACCCAAAAAGAGATGGGTGTACACTTACGCGGAACAGATATCAGACGTGACCGCTCTAACACCGAGCAAGTCGAGTTGGGCTAGTTTCGGTGCGCGCGACACCAACGCACTAAGATCTCTATCGCACTTTCCTCAACAACGCACTCACAGGATACCCAGAAAATAACAAAACCCAGAAAGAGATGGGTGTACACTTACGCGGAACAGATATCAGGCGTGACCGCTCTAACACCGAGCAAGTCGAGTTGGGCTAGTTTCGGTGCGCGCGACACCAACGCACTAAGATTTCTATCGCACTTTACTCAACAACGCACTCACAGGATACCCAGAAAATAACAAAACCCAGAAAGAGATGGGTGTACACTTACGCGGAACAGATATCAGGCGTGACCGCTCTAACACCAAGCAAGTCGAGTTGGGCTAGTTTCGGTGCGCGCGACACCAACGCACGAAGATCCCTATCGCATACTCCTCTTAGCGCGCCAAGGAATAGCTTGCGGAGTTCGGAACCGGCTATCCATTGCAGCCACTCGCCTGAACCTCCCGCTTGTAAACTGGAACGAAGGAAACCGCTGTTTAAGTATTTTGGTCTTGTGTCTGTAAACTTAACATATAAGGTGTTGCAATTTAAACAACATATACAAATAATGTCGGAGTATATTTTTGAGACCATAATTATATAATAAACAAATAATGTTTTTTTTTAATACGGACAAATTTATTTTTTGAATTTTTGTACCTAGCACCTACATTGACCGGGCGGGGTTATTGAATGGGTGGGGTTGTTGAACGGCTCGTTGTAACTTTTAGTAATCTGTAGCATCGCACAATACGCTAGTTCGCTAACATAACGTTGAGCAGCATTTTATCGAGTAGTTAAATCCATTGGTGCACGCCCGGGATTCGCACTCACAACCCCGAATCGGAAGTCGGGGTACATCCCACTATGCCACCAAGGCTTCACAAATATTTACACTAAAGCAGGGTGCCTCACCTCAAAGAAAAGAAAATTACTTCAAATAAATCTTAATTCAATCAATGCATTACAGGTGTCGCCGACATGTTACCGACTTTTATGCAAAACTAAGAAATAATAAAATTAGGTCCAAATATTATTAGGCTGTCAGTACTTCGAGCTAAATGCCCTGCCCACTGCCACTTCAGCTTACTAACCTTTGTGCTATGTTGGTGACTTTGGTTCGTCAACGAATCTCTTCATTTCTGATTCAATATCGTAGAGAAACACCACGCATAGCCCTCTCCATAGCACGCTGAGTGACCTTGAGCCTTATAAAGCCCATAGTGAAAGACCACGTTTCTGTACCATGCGTCATCACTAACACACAAGGATCAAAGACTTTTGTCTTATGAAACTGAGGTATTATACTCGTAGTGTTATAGTGGAATACTCACCACCACCCAACGTCAAGTTCTTGTATATTCTCGCAGCGACCCAATGCTCTGATGCCGGACGGCGTCAAGGAGTATGACTTCCAGAAATCCACTGACTTCAAATTAGGGCAATGAGTACCGAGCGCTATGGCAACGTCATCCATTGTAGCAATCATTTTGCATGACCCTAGAAATAGTACGTTGTTATAATCATGTCCTTGGAACCCTTTACATATTTCATACTAATTATTACCTATCATGAGCTCTTATATGGCTGGCTTAACCGAATTCGGTTACATTGTTAAACAAGGTTTAAAACTTAACTTTTCCCCATGAATGCGAGGAAATTAAAAAAGTCTTTATAACAGTTTGTTGCTAAAAAGAAAATTTGCGTTCAAAAATAAGGGTTTGTCATGGAGGATGAATTTAATTAAAGCATATTATAAATCTAGCCTTTTCCATTCTTAAAAATAAATAAGGATAAGTCATGGAGGTTATATTTAATTTCAGCAATTACTAATGTAATCTCTTTTATTTTCAATAGAAATAAGGATTTATCATTGGAGGTTTTATTTCATTTGTACTTCATTCTATTATCAAATTTACTTACCCTTATAGGGGCGTAAATCGCATTTACGCATCAGGTATCAAGCTACAATGGCCAACTTTCAGAGCATGAGTGATGAAAAGATAAATAATTAAGACGCTGGCCACCACACTAATATGACAAATTCGAAAGTAATTCTGTCTCTGCCTTCACGACTAAACAGCTGAACCGATTTTGATGAAACTTGGTAACTAGATAGATTTTGGCCTGGATTAAGACATAGCTTACTTTTTACGCGACTGTCCATAAGGAGGGTAATGTTTTTATTGACAAACACGCGTGCGAAGCCGCTGGCGGTAGCTAGTATATTATACAACCTGTTTTGTTATGTACGACATTCATGTAAAATTCACATCCGGAATCATATTGACTGATTTTAGAGGTGGGTTTAATACTGGTAGCTTGAATACTTATAAAGTAATCGTTATATTTTCAATTAACAGTTTTTAACGCAAATTGGCGACGCCTTTGCGACGATGGCACTTAGTCAGTTTAACAGGTACATACATGATGAATGAATATGATTTATTTATCTATTTTATACAGGTCGTTTCACTGATATTTGATTATTTTCATTGACATGATATAAAGGTTGTTTGAAATTTTAAAATTTTCTGTGGTTATGAATTTTAAACAACCTATTTCACAACAATACTAGCCATTAGCCCTACCCGTGTTTTCATTTAATGTCGTACATAACAAAACACGTAGTATATATATATATATATATATATATATTTTATATTTTATGTCTGTAAATAATTCTAAAATAAAATATAAAAATAAGTCATAAAATAATTCTATAAGTACAGCTATACGCATACCGACATTAAGATGCTCCAAATACGGATTTGCCTTTATAATCTCCACTATAGCGAAGCTCGTGATGTCTGTTCGATACACGTCTAACCGCTTCAGTGTCCTTAACGCCGTCAGCTGTAACCAGTCGATTGAGCCGACAACGGACCGAAGACATAGCTCTGAAAATAATTAACAAAACATCTTAGGTGTGTGACCAAAATTATTTGTAATAAGAGATATTATAAGTTTGACGCCTTTGTCTGTCTTTGTGTGTGTCTGTATGTGGCAACGTTGTCCACAAACAGGGACCGATTCGGAAGCGGTTTTTACGTGAACACGTTTTTAAAATTGCTTTCATAATGGCAATTCAAAAACCGAATGATAACAAAATCGGGGGATATAGTTTGAAGTTGCAGCTACGTATCTATAATCTCCATCCAAAATTTGATTACACCACTAGATAGCTAAAGGATCAAAGAATTCGTAACGCTAAGTGAGGACTGTGACGCATCACGCACGGTGGAGGGGAAAGCGCCGCCATTTTGAAGTAATTTTGCTGCGTTTCGAGATTTTTATTTAGTATGACTTCTTCTTAGTGTTCAAACATGATTATAACATACATAAAACAGCGTATTTTATCTATATTTTGTATAGAAAATATTACCTGTTACGTACACGTATCTACGTACAACGTACGGCCGTGTCCATGACACAGCCACGTCCCATTTTTTTAATAGAAAGCTAGTATAACTGTGGTAGTTTCTAGCTATGTGTGGTAAAGATGGTCAGCCTATCCAAAGATTATCAGTACTTTTAGTTTTTGGTGACGTTGTGCACTAGGCCTATAGCCGGCTGAGACGCAGGAGGGTTCGATTCCCGCCGCGGAACAGATGTTTGCATGATCTACAGATATTAGTTTCGGGTCTGGTTGTTTCGCTATATGTTTTGTTATGTACGACATTATTTTAAAACATACATCCGGAATTGTACTAACTGATTTTAGAGGTGGGTTTAATACCGGTGGCTTGAATATTTATCAAGTAATCGATAAATTTCCGATTATAAATTTTTAACGTAAATCGGCGGCGCCTTAGCGACGATGCCGCTTAATCAGTTTAATAGGTGCCTACGTACGTGATGAATGGATATGATTTGTTTACCTATTTTATACAGGCTGTTTCATTGATTTTTTTTATAGTACTTAGTTGGAAAATTAAAATTTTTCTATGGTAATGAATTTGAAAAAAACCTGTTTTACAGCAATACTAGCCATTAGCCCTAACCGTGTTTTCATTTAATGTCGTACATAACAAAACACGTAAGTGCGTATTTACAAAAAAAAGTACATAAGTATTCTATCAGCTATCTGGTTCCCATAGTACAAGCTTTGCTTAGTTGGAGGCTAGATGGCACTGTGTGAACTGTGAAATATCTAGCATTATTAATTACTGATTAAAACGGGTATTTATCGCGTTTGTACCTTTTTTATTTGTTATCCCGACGTTTCGGCTGTGTTGCAACAGTGACCACGGGTGGACTGACTGTTATCTATTTTTATTATTATATATCCTTTTTAATCAATAATTATGCACAGTGCAATAGCATTATTAATTTATTTATCTCAGCTGTGAAATGGAAAAATGGAGACCACGCAATGGGAAGCGCAGTGTAAGATTTCTCCCGCAATACATGGAAAGTCGACTTGATAAAGGTTGCTGGGAGCCGTTAGGTGCAGGCCACATAAGATCGATCGCTCTGGAAATATATAGGGGAGAGCTATGTCCAGCACTGGACGTTCCTATGTTGATATGATAAGATACTAACCTTCTAAATGAGGACTGTATTCGACAATGGCTTTCAGAATATCGGTGTCAACAAATCTACAGCAGTTCATACGCAGATGAGTCAACTCCTTACCGCAGTCTTTTAAAAACCTGTAATAGTAATTTAATCTTTTATTTAACTTGCCTTGTTAACGAAATAATTAAAATCGTGCTTCGAAATACATAAGTAAGTATGTTAATAAAATATGTCTTACATTCCAAAAAAAATATAAATCACGCTATCACAGTAATATTATAAACGCGAAAGTTTGCATGGATGTATGTGTGGATGTTTGTAACTCAATCACGTAGTAACGGCTGAACCGATGTCGATGAAATTTGGTATGTACGTAGATTATAACCTGGATTAACACATAGGCTACTTTTTATCCCATAAATCAGGTCCCATTGAATAAAAATAGAGTGTCATTACAAGTTGCAACAGCGAGTTTAGTTTTATTTCTAGATTACCTACACATTTAGTAGTGTAACGCGTACGCAGACACGGGCAACAGCTAGTTTTAAATATACATAGTTTAATTTGAACATACATTTCAGAAGAATTTTATCTATAGGTATGTTAATAAAATTAGTTTTGATTTAACCAAAAGAGTTCAAAATTACACAATTTTTTGCTTAACAAACACCTTTTATATTAACAAAAAAAAATCATAAGAACTGTCGCTTAAACGTTTTTATGTCCTTTACGCAACGAAAGACGTACACGGAAAACATAGCATTTCGCATATTTACATACAATTCAATCACATTGTGATCGTAACCTTGAAGTTACGCAATCTATAAAACGTTTCCTACCATTATAGCAACTACAATATTATTCGTTTAGAAAACGCTGAGAAAAAGTCTGTTTGGCTTTGGCACGGAAACTACTATACACCTAAATATCCTGCCCCAATGGCTGAGTCAACCATCTAGCGCATAAGCTGGCGCTAAGACATGAACGTGCCGCAAGCCCTGGACCATCTTTGCATCTTCCAATTATACAGAACTATGCAAACAATTCCATCTCCTTCCTTTATTTAAGCGGCGCGAAGTAGCTGATTTATCGTTTTTATTAAAAATACCTTCTAATGTCATTAACTGTCCTGACTTGTTAAATAAAATTAATGTTCCATTTAAACAAACTACGTCCATTCCTCCTATAAATTTACACAGTTGGCACAAACTACAGGCAAAACTCATTTTTATGTTGAGCAAGTGACAATTTCAATAAGCTGTTGTAAGCGCACGGACTGTGACCAATTCTGCATGAGCGTCAGTTCGATTGGACAGCGGTTGAATCGTGAATTCTTTAGTGATTAATAATAGTACATTTAATATAATAATAGTATAGGTAGACACTCTTTCTTCATTGTATCTATAATGTGAGATGTCGAATGGCTGTTCACATTTTTTATATTTCTATATTGTTGTTTAAACGTGAAAACCTGTAATTGGCTTTCTGGTTAACAATCTGTCTTAATTATAAGTAGCTGTTGGTATTCCTACAAATAAATTAAATTAAAATTAAATTAAATCTACAGGGGTCGCTAAATAGGCATCTTTAGCTATGAAAGAAAATGCATATCCTACCCATCTTGATGCTAAATTAAATCATCTACTATAGATGTAAAGGTCCATGTTGATGATCATGATGATGTGTAGGTGAAGACCGACTATAGCCCTTTTACGAGGCATGCCTTTTAAGTTTTGTCGTTTGAAGAAAAAAACACAACTAGAACCTTATAGTACTTTTTATTGTTTTTCAAAGTATTCACCGCGTAGCTTAATACACTTTTCCATTCGCTCAAACCAGTTATTATAACATTTATTCCACTCTAAAGTGGGGGTGTTCAAAATGGCTGACTTGAAAGCGTCGACTGCTTCTTCACCGGACTGGAACCTTTGACCACGAAGACTTTTCTTAATTTTAGGAAATGTAAAGAAATCGTTAGGGCTTAGGTCAGGACTGTATGGAGGATGGTCAAGAATTTCTACTTTTTCCTGCTTCAAATACTCAATCGTTTGACGAGCGCTGTGTGAGCTTGCGTTGTCGTGGTGCAGGATGATGCGTCGCTTTGAGTTAGATTTTCGAAGTTCGGCGATGACTTGTGGTAAACAAACTGTAGTATACCACTCTGCGTTAACCGTTCTACGATCTTCAAGTGCAATAGTCGCAACATGGCCGGTTTTTCCAACGAACGTGGCCACCATCTTCTTTGAAGTGCTTCGAGAACGAACAACTTTAGTCGGCTGTGGCTCGTCTTGAAAGACCCAGATTGTAGATTGTTGTTTGGAATCAGGATCGTAGGCATAGATCCAAGATTCGTCACCACTTATGATGTCGTAGACGTGATTTGACTCCCCTCGGTTGAACCTTTGCAGAGTTTTCTTACACCATCTGACGCGGGCCGCCTTGTGATCGTCGGAAAGCAGATGCGGTATCCAACGGCAAACTAGCTTTCTCACACCAAGCGCTTCATGCAAGATCTTCTGAATGGTTGTCCCTGAGATGCCTAATAGAGCCTCTATCTCTCGATACGTCACATGACGATCTTCGAGAATTAGTTGTCTCACAGCAATGATGTTATCTTCAGTGAAGGCGGATTTTGGGCGTCCTTCGCGAAATCTGTCACTAACACTAGTATGTCCACGCTGGAATTCTAAATACCAGCGTTCGACAGTCCGCAGACATGGGGCTACATCACTGAACACAGATGTTAGCTCTTCTAAACACTGAAGCCGTGTCAGGCCTCTTCTAAAGTTGTAGAAAATTATTGCACGAACATTTTCCTTAGAAAGATTCATTTTCGTACGTGACCTGACAGATTCAAATCGAAACTGTGACTAAACAATAGCATTAATCCTAATACTTTCAACTGTTTTGAGATTCAAAATGTAAACACATTCGAATATAGAACAGTTCCAAATTCAAAATTGCCGGAAAATATGGAAACGACAGAACTTAAAAGGCATGCCTCGTAACTCGATAAAGAATCCGTAAAGGCGATTTAAGGGTAGTAAGTAAATTTGAAAATAGAATGAAGCTCATTGCATTCACAATAAGCTAAAATGAAATACAATCTTCATGTCAAATCCTTATTTTATTTAAAAACTAGTTGACCCGCCCGCGGCTTCGCACGCTTGAAATTTCCCGTTCCCGTGGGAACACTCATGTCAAAGTGACGCAACACTTAATGTAAATGACTTCACGTCATTAAACGACGGTTAAATTATATAGATATTGTTCATACAAAAATACTAAAATTGCGATTAAGAAATGGGGGATGGGGGTAGGAAGGTGAATACACTTTACAACCTATTCTCATACCTACCAAATATTTTTTAAATCATTAAAATCGGTCGATCCGTTTCGGAGGAGTGCGACCACAAACACCATGACACGAGATTTTTATATATTAGAAGATAGGAGATAGATGAAAAAAGCCACAGACCGATTGGAGAAAAAACGGGTACCTACTCAAATGTTATTTGTAGCAACAAACTGTTATTGTTAGACTTTTAATTTCCTCGCATTCGTAACGAAAAGTTACGTGGTATACTTGGATTAAAGCGATCAATAACATCCTCGACCCATTAGCATGCTCGCTCGCGTTGTTTCGTACACAGTGAAATATCTCGGATGTAATAGATCGCTTACAGTCATTGTATAACAATGTACCTACTATTAACACCAAAGATACCTAATAGTGCGGAGTTACAGACCATTTACTCGTAGACTAATTAGTACCTGCATAATTATGTATAATTAGTAGCTATGAAGCTAACATTTGGCATGATGATACATTTCCGTGACGCCACGCCGCGCTATTAACTTTCTGACCATTGTGGAAACCAATATGAGGCCAATATGAAAGTATATATACTTTCAAATAAAAAAAAAATCCAAATCGGTTGTTAAATGTCGAAGTTCTGTGGTAATAACAAACATAAAACCGAATTGCTTCCCTATAAAATTAGAGGTCGCCCTCGATTTTTTTTGTGATCCCATCATCAGATCCTGACTTGGTGAGAATGGGACCACCTGGAAAGTATATACTCGTTTAAACAAAAAAAGAATTTCTCGAATCGGTCCAGGCGTCTTCGAGTAATCGTGGAACAAACATAAAAAAAAAGATTCCTACGAATTGAGAACTTCCCCCTTTTTTGAACTCTGTTAAAAATAGCAACTCTTTTAATCAGAAGCACTTGCTGTAAAGTCATAGAAGACTAAATTCAAACAAAAATTGTTTGGAATTAAAACAGGTATCCATTGTTTCCCAAACAGATATCCCCTTATAAGAGACGTTGCTTCGGTCACTGATAGTCCGTCGTGTCCGCGTACGTGTATGTATGTATGTATGTGTATGTATGTATGTGTATGTATTTATGTGTATGTACATATATATGTGTATGTATGTATGTGTATGTATGTATTTATGTGCATGTAGATATGTATTTGTATGTCTCTGTGTGTGTTGTCATTTTTAATAATTTTAATTTCATTTCAATTTCCTTTTATTTTTAACCTATATCAGCCAATGGCTTGAACTAAACAATTTTTATTTATTAATTTAATGTTTTTTTCCACTACTAGAATCTATCATTTAATAGAAATAAGGATTTGTCACGGAGGTTGTATTGAATGTGGCCTTCTTCATTTTTAAATAGAAATAAAGATTTGTCATGGAGGTTGTATTATTTAATATTAGCATTTATGAATATAACCTCTTTTATTTTCAAATAGAAATAAGGATTTGTCATGGACATTGCATTTCACTTCAGCAAATTGTGAATGCAATGAGCCTCAATTTATTTTCAAATTTACTTGTATGAAATATATATTTTATTATTTTTATTAGACGATGTTTTCCAATGAAAAGTAATAAATTAATTTATGCTAAGTTTTACTTACTGCACAACACAAGGGGATTGAATCATACGATGGCTTCCACACCAAGACATATCCAGTTTCTGCAGATGCTCGCATCGTTGAGACAACGTAAATAAAACCTGTAACAAGTTAAGCCTAATTTACATAGGTACAGTTATTATTATTATTATAAGCCTGTTGTGTCCCACTGCAAGGCAAAGGCCTCCCTTCCCTCTTTCCACTCGTCTCTGTTGATTGCAAGTAGGGGCTAATCCTTGAGGTAGGAGTTTAGCTCATCAGAGACAGTTACTGACTTCAAATTCAAGACAAGTCAGGACTGACCTGATCGTGGCATAACATAAACATAACTTCAAGTCAGTTCAGTGCTGTCAGTGCTGAGTGCTGACTTACGTATTCCGGCTGGATATTTTGAAGTCAGCCCGCTCCCCCCGCCACCCGCGCCTACGGCACTGACTTGAGAGCTGAGCGTGTAAACAACACATTTTCACACTGACTTTAATAACGTGCAAACACGTGAATGGATTTCTTCTAGGCAAGCGTGTACCATTGTAGACTGCATCACCGCTTACCATCAGGCAAGATCATGGTCAAACGCTAGCCTATCATCACACCAATATTATAAATACAAAAGTTTGGATGTTTATTTATTTATTTGTTAGTTTGTTACTCAATCACGTCGTAACGGCTGAACCGATTTGGATGAAATTTAGTATGTAGGTACGTAAATTATAACCTGGATTAACACATACTTAGGCTACTTTTTATCCCATAAATCAGGTCCCATGGGATAAAAATGGGGTGTCAAGTCATGTTGCAACAGCGAGTTTAGCTTATTTCAAAGTTACCTACACATTTAGTAGTGTAACGCGTACGAAATCGCGAGCAACAGCTAGTAATTAATAATAAAAAAACAAACTGAAGAAATAACCACGACTGACTGACTATATGCAAACAGTGTGAGTCAGTTTTCGGCGTCAGTAACTGACTCAATGTGAATCCATCCTAAAGAAGGTTTTAAGAAAATTTTCGTGATTTATTTGAATCATTGTTATAAATACGCAATTTATAACGTACTAGCTGACCCGCCCGCGGCTTCGCACGGGTTGTTTTTCAATAAAACATTATCCTCATTTTACGCAGTTGGCTAAAAAGTAGCCTATGTCCTTTCGTAGGATATAATATATTTCCTTGCAAAATTTCATTACGATCCGTTCAGCCGTTTAGTCGTGTAAAGGTAACAAACAAACTAACAAATATACATATAAACCTTCCTCTTGAATCACTATATATTGCTGAAAACTGCATTAACATCCGTTGAGTAGTTTAAAAGATCTAAGCGAACAGACAGCGGAAGCGACTTCATTTTATACTAGGTAAAGATAATATATCAGACGAGATCGAGCTCAAACGCGAGCCTATCCATATTAATATTATAAATTCGAATGTAACTCTGTCTTTGTTACGTTTTCACGACTAAACGGCTGGGCCGAATTTGATGTTTGGTATAGATAGATTATGGCCGGCATTGGAACATAGGCTACTTTTTACCCGACAGCGCATAAGTAGGGTAATGTTTATATTGATAAACCACGCGTGCGAAGCCGCGGGCGGAAGCTTATACTTATAATATGTAGAGAAATACCCAGACCCGGAACAGTTATCTTTAGATCGTGCAAGCATTTGTTTCACGGCGGGAATGGAACCTGCGACCGTTAAATAAAACTGTCAACTTCATTGTTAAACAGATAAAGTACATTTTGTTACTTATTTGTTTTTTAAGTTAACGATTATTTCCGTCCTGTTAATCTTAAGATTAAAACGAGGAAGAGAAACAATTATTTTGATTCATTCAAACATAATGGTCCCAGTAGTTAGCCTTGCGTCAACTTTTAAAATGTTGGATTACATTCACTTTGTAATCTTGATTTAAAATCTAACTCGTCCTGTTTACATTTGAGTGAATCAACTTTATTATTTTGCATGGAATATAATTTATTTCTTATTGTTATGTTTGAAGGTACGGCCACAATTAGCTCAAAATTGGACCAATTAAGTGCTAATTGCTTTTCATGACTCGTTACATTTACAAGCTTCAGCCCGCGTCTTTGCACGCGATATTGACATTAAAAAGTAGCCTATGTCTCACTCCAGGTATATCTATTTATATACCAAATTTCATCGAAATCAGTTACGCCGTTTAGTTGTGAAAACGTAACAGACAGACAGAGAGACAGAGTTACTTTCAAATTTTAAATATTAGTATGGAACATACATGAAGGTGATTCAGGTTGTTCTAGCAGTGTATATTACTAATTTATTATAGCCTAGTTTCATGATCGCTGGCCCGATGCTACTTTATTTCCAATCTCCCCGGCACCGAGACAGAATTCGGGGAACGTCTGCTGCCGGCAGTCTGACCCCGGGGTCAATGCCACTTATTTTCCCATCCCCTTCGGTACCGGGGCCGTGCCACCACCGGGGCAGCTGGAACTAATCATCAATAAACATTGTAATGATAATCTGCAATCTATACAACTGTATCTTACTTGATTATTAACACAGTGCCAGTAAGGTCTAAGATCCATGCTCCGGTACAGAATAGAGTCTGAAGCGAGCCGATTGAAATGCTTGTTAACTTGAGCGCATCTGCATAGTGACTGAATATCCAGGTATGACATCACGGCAAGCACTGACTCGTCCTATAACAGATACTATAATGAAATAACACATACAAATAAATAATCAATAAATTAATAATACTGGACATTTCACAGAATCCGTTGCGAGCTTGTCTGTGTCTGTCTGCAATATCACAGATCGTGAAAAGCTTTTGGATAGATATATATTTGACACGATCCTTAGGATAATACAATCTACTTGTTGTTTAAAAACTAATTAGTACAAGCTTAGCCTCGCGACTTCGCATGGTTTGTCAATACAGGTCATAATCTATCTGTAGGTATACCAAATTTCACAGAAATCGGCTGGGCCCAGTCGTATAAATATAACAGACAGAATGACAGATTTACATAAAGCTTATAGGCAACGATGAGCTAGTTTATGCAAGGCTCCTCAGCCTGGAGCAGCGACGAAAGGTTGCTAACCTCTCGGTTTTTTATAGAGTACATTTCGGGGAGTGTGCGGCGGAACTTTTCAACGGACAACCAGACGCTCTGCGGTGCGCCGATGTACGGTAGAAATACCTCCCATTCGCACAAAGCGGTTCTCTTCGACCTTATAATGTGCACCGCCAAAGAGTGGAACGCCTTGCTAGAGTATATGTTTCCTAATAGCTACAACCTGGGTATCTTTAAGTCGCGACTGAATAGGTTTCTTCTAGGCAAGCGTGTACTATCGTAGACTGCATCATCGCTTACCAGCAGGCGAGATCGTGGTCAAACGCAAGCCTATAATGTATAAAAAAATACTTTCGAATTAACAATATTAGTTTGAATACATTGGTTTTTACTATTTTCAACACCCTCTAACTCAGGACGCCTATAAACTCTCCCACGTACTATGATAACATCTTCATAGTGCAGGCTGTCCGATTATGAAACGCACAGATGTGCCCAATCGCGAGCTATTTTTAAACGTATGATCAGCGAATACTAGATGGTTATTTGTCGTCATCTTCCGTCTTTCCTCCTTGCCAAGTGTCCAGCCTATCTCCACTTCAGCCGGGTTTTATTTTATTTTTTACTAATTATTTTTAGCCAGATTCGATAGGCATTGAAACTTGTTAAAGAATACTCGTAAAGTTCGAAAAAAAACTAGCTACAGGTATTTACTGAATAGTTTAGAACTGCATCGGATTTGTATCACCTGGCTGTCAGACAAAAAACAATATAATAAATGCGCATCATCCACGGGGATCCTGGAAAACTGCTGCCATCAACCCAAAGTCCTGCTCCGTTATTTCAAGGAGTTAGGTGGCGATTACAATAGGCCTCAATGGCCGTAGTGATACAAAAGCCACGCAAGTAACTTTTTAACAATAATATTCAGATAACAGTAAAAACCAAACGACTCTACCAATTTTGATGAAATTTCCATGGGATCAACCTAAAAGTATATCCTTTTAAATAAAAAGCTAATTTTCCAAATCGGTTGATATATAACGGAGTTCTGAGCTAACAAACATAACATAAAAATCTGTTTTCCCAGTCAAAAGTTCTGAAGTAACAAACATAAAGAAAAAATGCAGTCGAATTGAGACCCTCCTCCTTTTTTGAAGTCCATTAAAAAGCTAATCAGAAATAATAGGATTACTTGGATCAGGTTCGAAGAAGGTTAGAAGGGGGGGGGGGGGTGATATTGTAATACACAATGTTCACCCCATGCAATGCGGGACGAAAATGCAGATCTTATTGCCCCCTTTGAATTTTTAGCTTTCTACACTCCTTCGTGCGCGCAATAGAACACGTACCTACCTATTGTATCTAGACGTAAAGAGTTACATTATGCGCAGAAATGAATACATTATCATAAGTATCATTTTCTGTCCTTAGAGTTATCGCGTTATTTTATTTCTCAATCTACAGGAAAATAGCAGATTCTAACTATTACAAAGAGCATTTATAATCTACGAGTATCTACCCTCCAGATGATAATTTTTAATGACGGTGCTCTGTCGCAGATTACTAAATAGTTCTTACGCTTTGATGCAACGGAAAAATTGTGAAACAGCGACATAGAGTAAGAATAGAAGTTACACCAATCATATCAATCTATGGCAAAGTAGGATTTATACAAATGCCAATGTGAGCCGTAATCTATATATTAATACGTGAAGAGAAAAAAATTGTAACCCTTTTTAAGCTTATTGCGCCCACGGAGGTTTATTGTGAGATTTGGCATAGTTAAATTTATATGGAGAAAAAATGAAGGGCGAATGCTAAAATTAACACAATTGCACAAGTTCGGTCTGGTATAGAGTACTGCTGCCACCTTTGGGATGGTTCGGCCAAATCCCAGCTCGCTACCTCTCGATAGAACGTAGGGCTTTTAGGCTTATAGGTGAGCAATATATGGCGGAGACTAAGACCCAAAGTCTCGAACACCGCCGTAAAGTTGCAAGCCTATCGATCTTTTACAGAATACATTTCGGGGAATGTGCCCAGGAACAAAACGATCTGATCCCGCCATCTCCCTTCCATCAAAGGACAAGCAGGCGCACGGCTCAGTACCATCCGTACCTAGTTGATATCCCACACATCCGCACACACCGTTTTGGTTCCACGTTCTTGATGCGCACAGCTAAGGTATGGAAGACTTTGCCGTCGTCTATTTTTCTTAAAGAATACAAACCAGGCCCCTTTAAGGTAGGAGTGAATAGGTTTCTTCTAGATCTTCGTGCTTCATCTTAGACCATATCTTCGCTTACCATCAGGTGAGATTGTGATCAAACGAAGATCAGTTTAAAAAAATAATGCAACAGAAAAAAATAAAAAAGTTAATTACGGTCGAATTTCGACCACTGTGTACTGTCAACTAGTTCAATACAATGAAGTATTTTACTTACCGGCAATTTTTGGAAGTCTCCATTTGGTGGTCCCGTATCGATTTCTAAGAAGACTTTCTCGTGAAGATTCGACTCCAGAATCTTGGTCATCAATTGGCCTGCCAATAATAGTCAAGAATTTGTTTTATCATTGTTTTACATGTACTGGTCTATCGGTAAATGACGTATCGGTTTGCACTAGGCATGGAAATGATTGCTACTTTTATGTAATTAATTTGCAATGTCCTGGAGATGGAACAAGCCGGCCCACCTGATGTTAATGGTAACCATAGCCTATAACAAAGTATTGCCTCTATTCTGATAGCCTAATGTCATACTGCTACTTAGTACTTGCTACGCGACTGAGTTACGCAATTTAGGAGACTCGAACGAATACGAACGATGATTTACGATTAGCAAGACCGGTCAAGTACAAGTAGGACTCGCGCACCAAGGGTTCCAAATTGTGATTAAGATTATTTATGTTGTTTAAGCAGCGCCATCAAGTTATGTGACCGGTAAACCAAGAAAACTGACAGATATCTAAAATAAACTGTTCTAGATAGTGACGTTATAATTTTCCTAAAATCTTTGCATATCTATTAATATCAGATTTTTCACTGCGCAAGCACGAAGGGGGGACGGTATTTTTTTTCGAAATTTTTCACCATAGCTCCAAAACTACACAAAATAAAAACAATAAAAATATGCTTCGGAATGTATAAATCAATCTCTTTGATATGACACCCTACTTGACATAATAAACCTATTTTGGCCATCAAAATTATTTATGAAGAGAAAACTTCCCTAGGCGCGTTGAGCATTTTTTGAGATGGGAAAAACCATTGAACTCGCGACACTGTTACCGTTACCGTTACCGACACCTCTGTATATAAGTAGTGAAAACTTCTTTAGGCGCGTTGGGCATTTTTTGAGATGGGAAAAAACCATTGAACTCAAGACACTGTTACCGTTACCTCTTGTCTTATTCTTATTCTAGGGACACCTCCGTTATAAGTATCTCATAATTGTAAAAATAAAATAAATAATAAATATCGCTGGACATTTCACACAGCGCTATCTACTAGCCGCAAACTAAGCAGAGCTTGTACTATGGGAAACAGATAACTGATAGAATACTTATATACTTTTTTTTTGTAAATATGTACATACTTATAATATATAGAAAAACACCCGGACACGGAACAAATATCTGTAGATCATGCAAACATTTGTTCCGCGGCGGGAATCGAACCCGCTACCTCCTGCCGTTCAAGTTCAAGTTTCAATTCTGACGGCACTCGACACAGTGATTTTTTTTTATAGACATAAATTCATTTAGGTAAATTAAGTCAAGTTCAGGTAAATTATTTATTCAATTCATACTGGTACATCTGCTTTTTGCAACGGTGACCGTGAAAAGGTCATCCTAATTAACTGGTTTTATTTACGCAAGTAAAGCTATGTCAACAAAATTGCGCTATCTACAATGTTTATAATTAGCTGAGGTAGGTATTTTTAGGTTTTGTGAAATCTTGTAGGAGTCGTAAAATTTGAGTTCAAGATAGGATTAATTGCAGAAGAATTATCTAATGATCAGTCAGGCGCCACAACCATTCAAAAATGTATTGGCGTGATCCTTGAAGGGTTCAAAAATAACAAAGTCACGCACCTTAAACGCCCTGTGTCGTCTTATAGAAAGAGATTGAGGACACTTCAAAAGAAATTAAGTACCACAAGTACTTAATTTCTTTTGAAGAGTAAATTTTAGAAAATTGCCTTTCGAACATCAAAAAGCATACCAACTGATATTTTCAATTCTTTATTTTAAAAAAAAGTTGTTTTTATAATTTTACAGAAGAAAAAATTGTTTAGTGTGGTTAAACACATCAAATTGTCTATTTTGGATCTCACTTTTTTAGACTTCATTTTATGGTAGTTACATCCCCATTCAGCTAAAATAATAGTAAATATTTATTTATTTAATCAAATAACAATGTATCCATTTTGTTAGATAAAAGCTTAAAACTAGGGGAGTTAGTACTTAATTACTAATTGCGATTTAGTCTTCTGCATGAGCTTCCACATCAGAGGACACATCAGATGATGTTTTTCTGGAAGAGATCGCTTTTAGCGATAAGACCGCCCATTGTACCGTTATTTATTGTTTATTTCCTTTGTTACTGTATTTTTGTTTGCAATAAAGAGTATTTCATTCATTCATTAAAACTTACTGTGCTCCTCCAATTACAGGACGCTACAGCGTGCACAACAAATATGACTAAAATTAAACTTACATATAATTCTAATATATAAAAATCTCGTGTAACGGTTCTAGTGATCGCATTCCCCCGAAACGGATCGACCGATTTTAATGATTTTTTTTTTGTATATTTGTTAGGTATGACAATAGGTCCTAAAGTATTTTCAACCTCCTACCCCCACCCCCCATTTTTTAATCGCGATTTTAGTATATTTTTATGAACAATAATCATATAATTTAACCGTCGTTCATTGACGTGAAGTAATTTACATGAAGTGTCGCGTCACATTGACAAGAGTGTTTTGTAGTTTTTATCCTGAAGTTTCCACGGAAACGGGAAATTACAAGCATGCGAAGCCGCGGGCGGGTCAGCTAGTAATATATAATATTAAATTTACAGTAAACTTAATGGAGCATTTTCCCTTGAATAATCCTCGCCTGACAATAAAATGTTTTAAATTTGTTTTCTATATTTATGTAATGGATCAGTTATGTCAATACCATAATTTTTTTGTATGTTTGTAATACATACAACTTCCTCAATAAAATATAGCCCTCATGATAATGTGAACCGCATAATAATCTGTTCAATACAACATAAACTCCTGAGTGTATAGAAACAGAGTATTTTAAAAACAAATATTGTAAATGTAGCATTCATAATCTACTGTCTTTGGGACAATAAGGTCGATTATGACTCGTTACTATCAATGTTAAATATAAATATATATATAAAATACTAGCTGATCCACCAGCGGCTTCGCACGCGTGGTTTGTCAATATCAACATTAGATACCCTCCTGCACAGTCGGGTAAAAAGTAGCCTATGTCCAATCCCGGTCACAATCTACTTATATAGCCACATTTTATCGAAATCGGGCCAGCCGTTTAGTCGTCGAAAAGTAACAAACACAGAGATAGCTACTTTCGAAAGTTTATAGTTTAAATTGAATAACTTAAAATGAACCTAAATAAAAGTACCACACACTAAACCAAACCAATAGTTTACCATAAAAAATGATATAGAAAGTATGTTTTTTTAAAGCCGCGATTTTTTTCGTCTCTTCTTTTATTAGCAAATAGCCAAACTCTACCAACCTTTTTTAACAGCTGGTGGTGTATTGGTGAAGAAAAGTGAGGAGTATGAGAAGTTGTTCCTCTCCCTGGTCACATTTGGTGGAAACCTTCCCTTTAGAAGTACAGCATCTAGTTCTGTGTAGTATGGTAGGAGTTTGTGGTTGAACTCCAGTCTCAGAATCCTGTTAAATTCAAGAATGTTGAATGAAATGGTTCTTTATCTGTATCTTTATCTTTTAAAGGTTTAAAGTACTCATATTTCATTTATTTATTGCGAAAATGTATAGTAAAGTCAGTGACAATTAAAGATCTTCCATAAGCATGCAACATTAGAACACACAAAAATACAATTTTAATTTTATTATAACCTTCATTCATCATCATCATACCAGCCCTATGACGTCCACTGCTGAACATAGGCCTCCAATATAGATTTACAGAGTGACTAATCTTCTTCAGTAAGAAACCTTAAATTTAATTATAAATGTCTGCCGATTAAAAAAATGTCTGGCTCAAAAAATAACATGTTATTTAAGGTTGGATTCAAACTTCAACAGAATAGATATTGAAAGGCAATTAGGCCCTTTAAGATGTGACTTGTTAATCTACTTTAAAATATTGATTTGGAAACACAATGGATCTGGCATTGTTCTGCCCGATGAGGAATTACTAAATGGGATATAAATGTTTAAAATTATCATTAGGTAGAGAATCTTAATCTGTAAGTATATATTATACTATTTATATTATTACGCATTATTTTTAATTGGCAAATAAATATTTACCTGGTAGGAACATTAATATGTCTAATAGGTGGTGTAAAAATCCTAGGCCTTTCCACCACATACTCTGGTTCTCCCTCCCACAGCAGCATCCAAGAAGTTGGACCCTTGGCCCATATCCTGACCAGAGCCCCTGGGTTATATGTCTCAAATATCGATACTTCAAGAGGGTAGACCTCCTTACTGAAGGAGACTTCTGTCAAAAATGAAATGATGTTGATCAAGGTAGTAAGAAGATTAACATGTGAAAATAAAAAATAAATCTTACATACCCACAAAATCCTGACTTGGAATTGAATTGTTATAATTTTGTGGCATGTAATCCTCTGTGGCAGATGGCGCCTTATCCCACCAGGTTCCATAAGTTCTCTGGGAAAAATAACCAAAGTTCTAATATTTAAGAAAATAGATAAATAAAATGTATGGGTACTTTTTGTTCAAACATTTTTCTCACCATAACAAAGGCTTGGGGATAGTCTCCATAGTCAGGAAAATTCGACGGCGGCCCTCGAAGATTAAAAGCAGTATAAGAAACACTGATTTCGCTTCCGTACTGGGAACTGAAATCGTCTACACTTTGCACAAATTGCTCAAGAACAGATAATTCTTCGTCCTCTTCCTGCTCTGCTGGTTCTTTAAACCAGAACAATGAAGATATTACATCAGAGGCGCTCTGCATTTTCAGAACTTTAAAGAAATAGAACTTACACGATCAACATTCACAGAGATACGCTCTCAAATGAAGGAAGAATTTATTTGTATTTTTGTTTTGTTTGGATCGTTTTTGATTACATACAATAGAGCTTGGTACGTAGATAATACAGCTGAGCACTGTCGCCAACTGTATCCTAAGCTTTGTAGCTAGATGTCTTGCCAAAACTGCCAGAATTCTAATTTTTGATATCCTAAAAAGTTGCTAAAAGTAACTAAAGTTTAAAAGAAATAGGACTTTATTTGTCAGCACTAAAACTACATTATATGCAAATAAAAACT
The DNA here is from genome assembly GCA_963924445.1 of Philereme transversata. Classification (NCBI taxonomy): domain Eukaryota; kingdom Metazoa; phylum Arthropoda; class Insecta; order Lepidoptera; family Geometridae; genus Philereme; species Philereme transversata. Next base: position 16,159,628 of record OZ004345.1, read on the forward strand.
ATAACATAATGGAAATTATGAACGAGTTACCACGAATAATCATCGTACCTACCTATACATAAATATATACATCGATCACTTTATCATGTGATAAATAGTTGTAAGAACATCTTGTAATAAAATATCTTCATGTTTGAAGTAGATAAGTTTTATTTTATTTATTTTTTTAATTGGACAGAACTTCTTATGACCACAATCTCACCTGATGGTACGTGATGATGTGGTCTAAGATGAAGCACAAAGATCTAGAAGACACCTATTCACTCTTACCTTAGGTTTGAATTCTTTAAGAAAAATAGACGACGGCAAAGTGTTCCATACCTTAGCTGTACGCATCAAGAACATAGAACCAAAACGGTGTGTGCGAATAGGTGGTATATTGACTAGGTACATACGGATGGTACTGAGCCGTGCGCCTGCTTGTCCTTTGATGGAAAGGAGATGGCGGGATCAGATCGTACAGTTAGTAAGGTAATTTTAGATATTTATTTTTTTTTGGTAATTTTTTTTCTCAGTACGTAATTTTTCAAACACACGAGTTTGTTGGTTCAAATCAGTGTGTTGCGTGTTTTTTGGCATATGAGAAAAAGATAATATGTTCAAATAAATAAATATATGTGTGATTATGTTGTTGATGTTGTATATTTACTGTGATGTATGTTGCATTGAAATAAATAATTATACTAAATACTATAGGTACATTGCTGGACATTTAATACAACGTGATCTAGCCCCAAACTAATCAGAGCTTGTACTATGGGAACCAGATAAATGATAGAATACTTAAATACCTATTTTTTTGAAAACGCATTCTTTTAATAAATAGAAAAACAACGAGATGTTGAACAAATATCTCTACCTACATCATGCAAACATTTGTTGTTAATTTGTTCTGGGGCGGGAATCGAACCCGCTACCTCCTGCGTCTAAACCGGCTATTCACCCACTGCACCACGGAAGTCGTCAAAAGTTCTTAGGTTGTAGGTAAGGTTGTTAAAAAGTTTAGCTACGAAATTTTCTAAATAGTTGCTGATGGGTTGTAAAAATTGCTAGATCTAGCTACAAAGATGCTAAGTTGGCATCAGCTGAGACATTGATTGACTTTGACTTCTCCAAAAGTTTGTTACTGTCATCTTTATTGTACCTTTTGACATTTACATTGACATAGTTGTGGTTATTAAAAAAATAATAATAATAGCTACAGCAAGTATAGTAAAGCCCACTAAGTTTAAGTGCCACTATGTAGGTACCTAGTTTATAAGAACGAATGCACATAACTTGTCTAAGCAAATAAAATAACTTGTATCATTTGAAATAGAACAGAAACAATATAGAAAAAATAAACTATTTATTATAATAATTCATTTGGCTTGATTTCAGAATATCAACAGCGTCAACTGTCAGTGTTAATGTCAGTCTTAGTTTGTTTTTTTTTTAGTGATTAGTTAGTGATCTGTCGTTTGTAAAAATGGCAGCGGGACCGATTGCCGAAAGAAATCAAGGTATTTTATTGAATTTAGGCTATAATTACTAGATATTTACGCATTTTAACAAAGCATTAACTGTTTGATCGTTCCTTAGTTTATAACAAATTATTGTGCGATATGTGGACTTGGTTTGTTGTTAAACAAAGTTTGAGGTTATAATTGTTTAGAGCTATGGTTCGCCGTATCCTACGTAATTCAACTGCTCAAACTGCTTATATGGTATTAAATAATACTCCTAATTGGGTCTCCTTTGATGTAGTTTTTAAAATACAATTTAGACATTTGGCGCTTTTTTATTATGAATTTAGCTGTGCTATCGATGAGATGATGCTCCTTTCCTCGTATTTATAAATATCTCTACTATATATTATATAATATATTGTAGACGCGCCAGTGACTTGGCACGCTTGGTTTGTCAATAAAAACATTACCCTCCTGCACAGTTGGGTAAAAAGCAGCCCATGTGTAAATCCAGGACACAAGCCACTTTTTACCTGACTGTGCTAGTCAATCTTTATCTATATATATACCAAATTTTATCGAAATCGGTCCTGCTGTTTAGTTGTGAAAACGTAACAAACAGAGAGACAGAGTTACTTTTAAATTTATAATATTAGTAAGGATTAAAAGCTATCATCCCTTCCTAATTCAACCTAAATCCACACTGCCTTACTGACACCTACATAAATAAATAATATATATACTTATTCTTTCAGATGCTACCATATATGTGGGAGGTCTTGATGACAGAGTCTCAGAGAGTTTACTTTGGGAGCTTTTTGTACAATCTGGACCCGTAGGTTAGTATTTTCTATACATATCATTTAATATATTTTACAGACAACCTAACATATTAGACAAAGGTGTTTTTTATGTATGAAAAAACAAAAATGACATTATGGTAATTTGCTTGCCAAACAATCCAACGTACAATCACACAGCTAAGATAATATATATATTCATCAAATGACTTTCAAGAGAACAAACATATTTCATATATTAACATATCTTACCAGTCTGTGATACTATAATCTATTAATGTATCGTAATGTGCTATGACTGGTGATTGGATATTTGGATGCATATATACCAATAGTTGATTATTGGCTAACAAATTATGGAAGCGGCTTCTTAGAATATTTTTATTAAAAGCAAAATCCTAGGATTCCGGAATTAGATGCATATTAATTTAATGTTAAATACTAAGCAGGTAAAATTTGCCATCTCACTTACACACTTACAAAATGCTTATTTCCCTGAGGTCTAATAGGCCCGATCTGACACTTGTTACAAGGTTGTTTTCACTTCGTCAAAAATTACTGACAATAAAAGTAGGGAAAAGCAACCATATTACGTTGTAACAAGGCATTATGTATACCTAATATTCCTATGTGCCAAAGTGTGCGTTTTTTCATAGAATTTGAATTTCTTTAGACTATATGAGGGATGAATGACATACCATAAAAACCTATGCGGCTTTAAGGAATGTCTAGGTTAAGTAGATAAATTAATAAAATAAAATTAACACATGATAAATTTATGATCCTGAATTTTTTCTACATACATACTACATACATACTAGCCAACTTTTAGCTTTAGGTACACACAATGATGATGCTATAATATTATATAGTACTATTTTATGGCACTTTATGGTGAAATTTTAAAGTAGAAAAACCCCAGTCTATCAAAAACCCATTCTATCACAAGAAAAAAAAAAATATGAAAACTGCAGAACACTGATTATATTCAAATGTTATTGGATTTATTCTTACCTACTTATGTAAGTACTAACATAATTAATTTTTTTGTTTATTTTTCAGTAAATGTTCATATGCCAAAGGACCGTGTAACTCAAACACATCAAGGATATGGGTTTGTGGAATTCATGGGGGAAGAAGATGCTGATTATGCTATTAAGGTATGTTTATTAAATACAAGCTTTTGCTTGCAGATTCCCATGCATGGTTTGCTATACTACAATACTTCTATTTTCTTATGTACGATATTAAATAAAAACACAGGTAGGGCTAGTGGCTACTATTGTGTTGTAAACAGGTTTTTTCCAAATTCATTACCATACAAAATTTAAAATTTTCGGACAACCTTCATATCAAGCCCTAAAATATCAATGAAAACAGCCTGTATAAAATAGGTAAACATATTTGACTAAGCGGTATCATCGCAAAATCTATCGATTACTCAATAAATATTCAAGCTAACGGTATTAAACCCACCCCTAAAATCAGTTAATACTATTCCGGATGTATGTTTGAAATTAATGTTGTACATAACAAAACAGGTTGTATAACAAAAATACGGAGAGAAAGAGTTACTTTCGAATTATAATATTGGTATGAATATTGGGTGAATGCTATCTACTAATTATGCCGCAATAGGGTGCCATTTTGTGCTATTCATATATAATTTATTTATTTTTATATATTGTTTCTTTTTAGTTTTGTTAGTGCGCTCTGAGATGACTTGAATAGCTAATTTTGCTTCAAATGTTTGTGCACATGCAGTACATGTCATTGTTAGTTAACCAGGTGGTGACCTGGTGGTCAATCCACTGACAAAAGGTTATAGATAACATACTTGTAATTGTTATTTGTTTTAAAAATATATCTCACTCATAAGGGAAATCTTAAGATCATTAAAATCATCTCAAACAATCTTATAATTGTAAAATCAATCTAGTAAGGTGCCAAACAATTTCATTCAATCCACAATAAATAAAAAGTCATGATGGCACTTGCATTAAACTATTACTATCTTACTATCCAACTATGGGAATGCGCCAGCAACTCAAACATCTACATATATCATACAGTGATCTCAGAACATGATGCTTAAAACAATAGCAGATGTACCATGGTTCATAACTAACACCGAAGTTCCAAGATGTTAAGATTTTTAAAACCATCTAAAAATTTTAAGCCTAGACAGGACTTGAACCCGCAACCTTCTTCTTGATACGAGGATGCACTGTCCAATTGTGCTACCAGGCTATGTCACGTCAGGGTCGAAATTAGTGAGATGATTCAGATTACGGCTAAAGCATCGTTAGCTCCATCTACAGGAAAACTTATACAATTTTTGACCTGCTCAATGCCAAACGTTGCAGTACTAAACATTGAAGTTCATGAGGACTTAGAAATTAGCACAGTTAAAAAGGAAATCAGGATAACTGCTGCAAAATACATGGAGCGCTTAGCACACCATCCCAGCCAACTGGCACTCAAGCTTGTACAACTTAGCTATCAAAAGTGATTAAAGAGAGTAGACATCCAAATACTAGATTAGATATAGTAGCAGTAAACAGCATGAGTTGTGTGCACAAAAAAAAGAACGGAACAAAAGACTGATCGCAGATTGTTACATGTTCATTTGGTAAATAAATGTATAATAAATGTCTTTCCAGGTGATGAACATGATAAAACTGTACGGTAAACCGGTAAGGGTGAACAAAGCATCAGCACATCAGAAGAACTTGGATGTGGGAGCCAACATCTTCATAGGGAACTTGGATCCAGAAGTAGATGAAAAACTACTTTATGACACATTCTCCGCATTCGGTGTTATTTTACAAACTCCAAAGGTATGAATATTTTACATTACAGCTTGTCATGCATTGTACAAAGTCAAGGCCAAAACCAGCAACCACGACGCGACATCGGCTGATGGTTCACAAATAATTGGAGACATGAAAAGTTCTCCTCAGGGTTCAAAATGGTAATCAATAGAGAGACTAGTATTCGCGTCGCGAATTTTTGATTGGACCGAAATGTCATTATTTATTAGTTATACCGCCGTATATTCTTCACACACAACCTGTTAAATAGTCGGGGATTTTTGTTTCTGGATTATATAAATGCTAAATTTTAAAATATAAGGTTATTTAACAGTTATAAAATATATAGATGCATAGATTTGCAAATGTCTTATGCTGCGATATTTGTTCCGGGTCTGGTTGTTTCTCTATAAATATGTATTTACAAAAAAAAACGTATATAAGTATTCTATCAGTGATCTAGTTCACATAGTACAAGCTTTGCTTAGTTTGGGGCTAGATGGCGCTGTGTGAAATGTCCAGCATTATTTATTTATTAAATATGTCATCAGCTCTTGTTTTATTAGGTGGCACAATGAAGGCAACAATGCACAATATATGTCTGTTGTTTTCTATAGTTTACCAGGAATTTAGTCTAAGAGGAAATAGATTCATGGATTGTCTAAAGAGCCATTTTGACGTGAATACGTTTTTAAAATTGCTTCCATAGTGGGAAGCAATTCAAAAAACGAATAATAACAAAATCGGCGAATACAGTTTGGTGTTGCAGCTATCTATCATCTCCATCCAAAATTTAATTACACCACTGGATAGCTAAAGGATCAAAGAATTCATTACGCTAAGTGAGGACTGTGATGCATCGCGTGCGGTGGAGGGGGAAGCGCCGCCATTTTGAGGTCATTTCGCTGCGTTTGAGATTTCCATTTAGTATGACCCGAAGGTCTTAGTGTTTAAACATGATTATAACATACATAAAATAGCGTATTTTATATTTTGTATAGAAAATGTAACGTATAATATACGGCCGTGTCCGTGACATAGCCACACCCCATTTTTAGACAACCTGCTGGATAAAGGGGGAAAAAGGACTATCAAAGAGAACAGAAAAAAATAAACATTTTGCTGTGCATCTCTTTCATTCACTCTTAGGTAATCAATAACAATTTTCAGTGCTTATGGTTTTTAACTTCATTTTCCATTGACAGGTAATGAGGGATCCTGAAACGGGTAATTCCAAAGCATTCGCGTTCATCAACTTCGCGTCGTTCGAGGCGTCAGATGCGGCGATAGAAGCGATGAACAATCAATACCTCTGCAACAGGCCGATCTCAGTGTCTTACGCCTTCAAGAAGGATGTCAAGGGGGAGCGGCATGGATCTGCTGCAGAAAGGTACATTTATTTTGTATTCAATCTATTTATAGGGTGAAACAGAAACAAGGTTCTCATAAGCATAACCAGAGCGCCGACCACAATCTTTTAGAAAAGCATCATGTTTCAGGAGCGTTTTGTTTCAAGCTTGTAGCAACATTACTTCGATTTGAACCATATAACTTTTATACATAACTGTTATAATCCTAATAATGTTGTATATATTATTTAGTGCTTTCTAGTGACTACACCACGTTCAGTACAAAACATTTCGAAAATAAACACGATTTACTTACTTTTTAGGATTATTTAATGCTTTATTTAAGCTCTAATGTGAAACGTTTTGAATGAATGATTTATGGTGACGTTACCAAAACTGCTTCGCCTTTACAATAATAAAGTAAGCTTATTAATTAAGGGTCAGGGTACGAAATGTCAGTGTAATATTTTTTTAATATTGCTATAAGAGATTGCTGTTGCCCCCTAAATTAATTAAAATATATGGTTTTTCAAACTTTCGCGATCACCGTACATTTCGGGATCGAAACTTCGGGACAACAAATAAAAAGGTACATACGCGTTAAATACCCGTTCAAATCAGTTATTAATATTATATGAATCAGGAATAAGGGGCTTCCTGTCTTTAAAGCTAAGCATACAACCATTTCTTTGTCTACTGCACTGCTAGTTTATCGGTATGTTTATGTCCTTTAATGGCTTTTTTAAAATATTTGTTTGTATTTATGTAATGTTTATTAGTATAAGAAGTTTATGTAGGTTTAAGATCATAGGTACACCGCCGTCGTTTTAATTTTGTGTTGCCCCATAGTGTGTTGTCCTGTCCATCCAAAGGTCATTGTGATTTTGTTTGGTGTATAATAAAGAGTATTATCTGTCTATCTTCCAGATTACTCGCCGCCCAAAACCCGCTGTCACACGCGGACCGTCCTCACCAGCTGTTCGCGGATGCGCCGCCGACGATGCTGGGGCCGGTGCTGCTGCCGCCGCCGCCTGCGCCGTCGCCGATGCCGCCGGCGATGGCCGCTCGGCCGCCGCTGCCGATGACGGCGCCGCCTCCGCCGCCCAGCTCTATGCCCCCGCCAGGACCGCCGCCGCCACCAGGTTTGTTTTCAGTTCAATTATCGTATGGTATAGAAACGTGGTCTTTCACTATGGACCTCATATGAAGGCTTAAGGTGCTATGGAGAGGGCTATGCTCTGCGAGATTTTTTTATTAATACGCGATATGGTATATATGTTAATAAAGCTGAAAGAATCCAAGTTAAATTTATTAAATATCTCTGTTTTCGGGTAAAAATTCCCTTTTAAGTTTTTCGGTTATGATGAATTCTGCAAAAAAATTCACTTTCTTCCTCTAGCAAAAAAGCGTGATATGCTGATTTATCAGTCCTCCTGAAAATAACTTCAAATATAATAAATTGTCCTGAGCTACTGAATAAAATTGTCATTCATGCCCCATCCAAAATAACTCGATATAACCCCACAATTTCTATACCTATTTTTGGCACAAATTATAGGCAAAATGCATTCTTATGGCGAACATGCAATCTATTCCATAAGTGTTGCAGGCACCCTGATTTATACCTAGACCTATTCTGTACGAGCGTAAATTCAGCCAGACAGCGACTGGCTAGAAGTTACTTTAATAGTGAAGTAGTAGGTACTTAGGTTTACCTATATTATTCCATTTTATCGTCAAGTGAGTGTATTTAAGTTCACATTATTTTTAGTTACATTGTTACTATACGTGAAAATCCGTAATTAGCCTTAAATTGTTACTGTAATGTATCTAAGATAAAAAATTGCTGTTGATTTTCCAATATATTAAATAAATAAATAGTCAAGCGCTTGACCACTACCTCACCTGATGGTGTGATCGACGATGGAGCGTGTTTGCCTAGAAAGAACCTATTCACTCGGGACTTGTAGGCTCCGAGATTATACTGGTCCGGAAGTGAGTTCCACTTCTTACTCATGTTAACCAGTAAAGTTGAAGCAAATCGTTTGGTACGGTAAGGTGGTATACCGACCAGGTATGGGCGATAGCACAAAGGATTAGCAAGCTAAAGTAGCAGTTGGCGGGGCACATAGCTCGAAGAACAGACGGGGTTGGGGCAGAAAGGTTCTTGACTGAAGACCACGAACTGGAAAGTGCAGCGTAGGACGGCCCCTGATAAAGGTTGCTGGGAGCCGTTAGGTACAGGCCGCACATGATCGGTCGCTCTGGAAATCCATGGGGGAGGCTTATGTTCAGCAGTGGACGTCCTATGGCTGATATAATGAAGATTCCGTAGTTCGATTACGTAAGCTAATTGCTGTCGCGTTGCCTTAGAGCAGGAATGGTGAAACATCGCACAGGATAGGGACCAGTGTGAGAACCCTTTGCCCAAAAGAGAGATAACATAAGTAAAAAAAACGTCGCTAAAGACCGTAATTTCAATTTGTTAGTCTGATGAAGAGACTGCGATTTCATCCCTTTAAGGACGCATTTTAAGATCTTAGTCTCTTCAGATTCCTCCTAGGTTCTTACCAAGATAAACTAACGCATGCCTTTCTTTCCAGGGCCGCCACCACCACCGCCGCCATTCCACCACTTCCCGCCACCACCATTCGGTCCGCCCGGCTTCGGTCCGCCCCCGCCCCCGGGCTCCCGCCCGCCGCCGCCGTGGCGTCCGCCGCCGCCGTCCTTCCGCCCGCAGTACCCGCCGCGGGGACCCCCACCCTTCCCACACCCGCCCTTCCCCCCGCACCACCCGCCTGAACCTAATTATAATTATTAAAGAATAAATGTCTTGTACCAAAGGTTTGTATTTTATTTTAAACATTAAACTATCGCCACATTAGGGTATATGCACACATCGTATTTTAAACGCGCAGACAACGCGCGACGTGTGGATGACTTGGGTAATCTACAGCGCCGTAAATGCGCGTCGTCTCCGCTTTTAAAATACGATGTGCGCATAGGGGAAGTGGTTTCAAAAGTAGGAAACCAGACACCACTATTTTTTAAATAAATAAATAGTGCTGGACTTTTCACACAGCGCTATCTAGCCCCAAACTAACGAGATAACTGATAAATTATATACGTTTTTTTTTGTAAATACATCACTATAACATAGAAAAACATCCAGACTCTGAACAAATATCTGTAAATCATGAAAACATATGTTCCACAGCGGGAATCGAACCCGCTACCTCCTACGTCTCAGCCGGCTATTCGGGCACTGCACCACGGAGGTTGTCACTTTACGAAAATTTTTAGTTACTTCATGAAACAGATTTTTTTAACCTATGTCCCCAGTTATTGGTGTCTGACACGTCTGACGATCTATCTATGGGCAACTACAACTGAAGGAACCTTGGATTTTCAGAAAAAGTCATACTAATCCCACTTCTTCGTGTCGATATGGTTCATAATTATTATTTTAAACATCAAATGTTGTTTTGCCAATACTTGGCCACTGCAACAGCATTATCTGTGGCGGAACAAGTATCCCCCAGGGTGGAGAATAAGGGCACAATAGCTAGCTCAGCAAGTAGACCTGTATCGCATGGTCAACTAGTCATGCTTATAGCAGTAGTTTTCGAAACTCTCTTTTAGCTAGTTCATCTGCAGCATCATTGCCCAGTGATCCGCTATGCCCCTTGTTACATTGTAAAATCACCTCGCCACTTCTAAAATAAGCATTATCTCTTTGTTTTAAGATTCAATTTTCACAAAGTCTCGAACACCGCCGTAAAGTTGCAAGCCTATCGATCTTTTACAGAATACATTTTGGGGATTGTGCACACGATCTGATCCCGCCATCTCCCTTCCATCAAAGAACAAGCAGGCGCACGGCTCAGTAGTATCCGTACCTAGTTGATATACCGCCCATTCGCACACACCGTTTTGGTTCCACGTTCTTGATGCGTACAGCTAAGGTATGGAACACTTTACCGTCGTCTGTTTTTCCTAAAGAATACAATCCGGGCCTCTTTAAGGTAAGAGTAAAAAGATTTCTTTTAGATCTTCGTGCTTCATCTTAGACCACATCATCACTTACCATCAGGTGAGATTGTGGACAAACGAAGTTCTATTCAATTTTAAAAAAATAAAAAAAGTCGCTAACTCTACAATGTAGCCCCATTTACCATATTTTGCCTGCTGCGACCCACCTGTGTCCTGAGACGGTTGAGTGATTTCCACGTAAACCAAGGAATTTCTTTTCCGGTTGGCAGCTCCTCAGCAGGTTCTATGTAGCTTTTAAGAGGGGCAATCTATTCAAGCCATAGTTCTCGACGTGCTCCGCGACTAATCCCCCTAATATTATAAATGCGAAAGGTTGTATGTTTATTCCTCTACCGCCAAAATTACTGAACAGATTTGGCTGAAATTTGGAACGTAGGTTGATGGTGACCTGGAATATGTCTTAGGCTACTTTTCATCCCATATCTAAATTAATTCCCTAGGAATCGAGGTGTGCGAAGCCACGGGCTAGCTAGTGTAATCATATCGAACGTTAATCGTATCTCTGTCAGTTTATTACGTTTCCACGACTAAAAGGCTGAATCGATTTTGATGAAATTTAGTATACCTACAGATATAATATGATCTGGGTGCCAACCTCAATCTATTATAGCAATATTAAAATAATACACTTGAGAGCAATAAAATCGCACATCCGCACATTTTTACAGAGCAGTGGAGTGCAGTCCTGTTCTCTGATGAGTGCAGGATGTGCTTGCATGGCAACGACGGACGGGGGAAGGTGTATAGAAGATCGGGAGAGCGATTTGCCCAATGCTGCATAACAGAACGTGTCGCCTATGGCGGTGGATCAATCATGTTTTGGGGAGGCATGTCTATGGAAGCAAAAACCGAGCTTGCCTTCATCACCGGACCGAATACTGGTCGCCAATCAAGAGGATTGACTTCCATACGATACATTGAGGAAGTACTCGAGAGCCACGTCGTACCTTTTGCTGGGTTTATCGGCGAAAACTTTCTGTTTATGCAAGATAATGCAAGACCGCATACTGCTGGCATAGTGATCGAGTACCTTCAAGAGGTGGATGTGACCGTTATGGAGTGGCCAGCTCGAAGCCCAGACCTCAATCCCATCGAACATCTATGGGACGAGCTGAAAAGAAGAGTTCGAGGCCGAGATGCTCCTCCATCGACTCTACAGGAGCTGCAACAGGCGATCGCAGAGGAATGGGAGGCTATTCCTCAAGACTTTATTAAAAGTCTAGTAACATCAATGAAAACACGGATGGAGTCAGTGATTCAGGCTAGGGGAGGGAACACTCGGTATTAATAACAAACTTTAAATTAATTTTATCTTTTAATTTCATAACTTTGACACCAATACTTGAATAAAGAATTTTTTACTAAACATGCATTTTTGTTATTGATCCACAAAAGCATTTTTATATAATGATTGAAAGACAAATCAGATACCACTGGATAGGTATTAAAATAGACTATGAATCTGCATTACAGAAACATAATATTTTTTGTTTTTTTTTTAGTTATGTCAAAAAATCATGATGTGCGATTTTTTTGCTCTCAAGTTTATTACACTGACATTTACTACCATGACCCTCAATTCGTAAGCTTTCTTAAATAATGTAAAGGCGAAGCAGTTTTGGTGACGTCCATCACCATAAATCGTTTACTCAAAACGTTTCACATTAGAGCTCAAATAAAGCGTAAAATTATCCTAAAAGGTAAGTAATCGTGTTTATTTTTGCAATGTTTTATACTAACGTGGTGTAATCACTAGAAAGCACTAAATATACAACATTATTAGAATTATAACAGAAATCTTTAAAAGTTTTGTGGTTCAAATCGAACTAATGTTGCTACAAGCTTGAAACAAAACGCTCCTGAAACATGATGCTTTTCTAAAAGATTGTAGTCGGCGCCCTGGATTGAGACATAGGCGGAAGCTAGTCTATACTCTATACCAGGGTTTCTCAAACTTTCGGCTCCCCGAACCCCTGTTAAAGTTTCCAGGTGATGGCGAACCCCTTAACTAACTAATTAAATCCCCAAAGAAAATATTAAAATTGACTTTTGAAGAAAATAAGGTTTTTATTTCAATAAAAGGTAACAAATAAAGTGCCAAAAGAAATATCTTTTTAATATTAATGTAATGGGTGTGCTTGTTTCTTGTTGCAAATAGATTAAATTTTAGGAGTAATTTTGGACAATTTTAACCTTAATTCTGACTCGGTATCAAGTCGAGAGAGAGCGAGCGACGAATTCAGTCGCGCGCGCGCCACCATGTGTGCCGCACGTGTCTGCTAGTCATTAAGTCACCATTACGTAAATCTTGTCGCGAACCCCCTGCCGTCGAATGGCGAACCTCTAGGGGTTCGCGTACCCCACTTTGAGAAACCCTGCTCTATACTACCTAATATTATAAAGAGGAAAGATTTGATTGTTTGTTTGTATGGTTTGCATTGAATAGGCTCCGAAACTACTGGACCGATTTAAAAACTTCTTTCACCGTTGGGAAAAGTTACACTATCACTGGGTGAAATAGGCTACTTTTTACCCAACTGTGCAGATGGAGGGTAATGTTTTTATTGAAAAACTACGCGTGCGAAGCTGCGGATTGGTCAGCTAGTAGGTATGAAATAAAATAGTTTAGGTACCTAGAGATAGATGGCTCTGAGGGTTCTGTTACTTTTGCCAATTTTTGGGAAATGAGCAACTAGCTACGCTAGGAGATATACTTGTGACTAACTAAGAACCTAGCGAAGCGTGGGCCCAATTCTGCTAATTTATAAGAAAAACTATTATGAAGCCATACCATTATTAAACTATTATGATTATTATTCCTATCATATTTGATTTGAATTTGAGAGAGCTTAGGTATTTCTTTTAAATACTTACTTTTTTAATTATATGATTTATTCTTTTATAATTAATGCTTAAACTTAACTATTCTATCTTTGCTAGACATAATTTAAAATATTCACATGATGGGAGAAGCCACTGGCACCTGAAACACAGTTTTTTAACTAGTTCGGGAGCCTATGGATTCAAATTTGACTATGTCATACTTGATTATGTCAATAAATACATTTTTACTTTACTTTACTTTTACGTATGCTACCAAATGTTCAATGGGGTTGTCATAGCAACGGCGGTCATTGAAAAAAGATCGTGTTAGTAGAATACTAAAAGGTATCTATAGTGGTGATTTTTCGACGATACCATAGTCATAGTGAAGCGATTGGTTTAGTAGAATTGGGGCCTGTGTCGCTTGCAGTGTGGCTAACAGCGATAGTTCCCAATACGTCTGTTCACTAGGACCACTCACTAAGCATCCAGCTTGGCTCTAACATTAATTTTTGGAATTATTTTAAATTCTTAAGATATTCCCGTAAGTATCTGATAACACTTGCGGACTAAATAAAAATTACGGGAAACTTGATTCATGAAACTGACCCATTTGCATCATTGCAACATGGCTGTGTTGCAATGATGGTCTTTTGAAAGAAAGAAAGAAAGAAAAAACATTTATTTGTGACGGTACAAAACACACACAGCACACAAGTAAGGTACACACAAGAGAACATATTCATGCACACAAGAACAGCAATACCTAAGAAATGTGTGTCTCACAATTACCTATATCTAAACGACCGACGTCACAAAAAGTCGTCCAAATCAGCATTTGCTGTGCTTTTGGCACAACGCTGATCTTCCGTTAGAACCATTTAAAAATGACAATTACAAAAAATATGAATATATAGATAATTATAAGTAACCACACTAAGAAAATAATAAATAAAGAATAGCTATATTAAGTTACAACAAAAAAACAAAAATGTAGATGATTGGGGAGAACTAGGCTGCTGTTGCTGCCATTCCCGCGAAGGACCCCCCCCCCCCCTCACTAGATGAAGGACGACCTAAGAAATGAGCCGTTGAGTGCAGGCCGCACAAGATCGGTCAATGGGGGAGGCCTATGTTCAGCGGCGGTCGCCTCTGATATGATGATGATGACGAGACGTAGGCAAAGTGTAGATATCAAAGCAAGAAAAATAGTTTACGAAAGCTAGCTCGTGTTTTACTACAAGCAACTTATCTGAGTTTATAAATAAATCCTATTAACTATACCTACCTACTTATTAGTAGTCAAATAAAAATCTTGTAACTTTCCGCTATTTCGTAAAAACTACCTGCTCTAGATAGGAACAGCAAAATCCTTGTAAAACTTCTTCCAGCTTGTATCGAAAACGAAAATATTCCTATTCCAAACGTCCGGTAAGGTAAAGTACCTACATTATTTATTCAGCTGAATAGCTTCATTTGCCGGGACGGCCGGTAATATCGTATCGTACGATACACCGATGCAGAATGACGTGTTCTTATTGGATTTGTAAGGTGGGATTCACATGGGCAAGACCAGCCCCTGTATTGCAAATCGTCATGATATCCGTCTTATGGTGGTCTCATAAGAAGGTTCAATGTCGGTCAGCGTGCTATAGGGCATGCCAGGTATTAATATTTGATATCGAATCAGAAATGAGGAGATTCGTAGACAACTAAGGTCACTGACATAACCCCGAGGATAGGCAAGCTGAAGTGGCGCATAGTTTGAAGAACAAACGGCGTTGGCAACTAGTGTTCATAAATACTTACGATAATTTCTAAAGTTACATGGATTTTTGTTAGGTACATTAATGTCGCCGGTCTAAAGAAAGTACTGTTACGCCGAGGCTGTTAAACAATGAGTAATAATCGAAGCTTCTCGAACGCTTTTGTCTTGCTGTGTTATTGTTGTTATTGTTTGCGGTTGCGCACAATGGGGATTGGTCGTTCTGTCGAAACACCGACCCCTTTCCTGGAACGATCGAGATCGTTCTCGAACAATCGAAATGTGCGCGATATAAATAGGCCGGAGAGATGGCCGGACAGTGAGTGAGTGAGTCTCAGCGAGGCCCTGGAGGACTGACGTGGAGAAGGGTCTCGCGTGAACAGTAGTTGCTCGCGAGTCAGTCTGGATTTAGCTATACGTGCGAACATTTCGGTGACTTTAAGTGGTGGTGTGAATTAGTGTGTTGTGATTACGTGTGACCAAGTTCGTGTATTCATCGTTAGTGTTGAATAAAAGTGTTATTTTGGTTAGACCGATTCTCATTATTTTATCCCGAACCCTCAGCTCGTAACAGTACAATGAAGACATGAATGAAGAATGTGAAGACAGCCTTCTCTATCACTTGTGTGCGAATAGACTGGACACAGCCTTTTAAAAAGACCGATTTAAATCCTCAATTTCTCGAACATGCATTTTATATTGTTTCCTCTGTGGATTCTATTAAGAGACAATTATAGGTCCAGCTGTCCACGGAGCGTTTTAAAAGCTTTCTCATTGTTTTTATTTCGTGAGTCGGTGTTATAAAATGGACAATGTTTTGTTCTTTATTCTTTCTAGCTTCTGTCTGTAGCATCTCACGCGTTAACAATAAAAAGTAAAAGCCTGTCTCAATCCACTTCATAATCTATCTATCGGGGTAATTCTGACCATTAAATAACCAACTTCTCATAAAAAAAAGCTATAATTTTAACATTAACCTAGTTACCACAAAAAACTAAAGCACGTTTTAACGCGGGTTAAAAAATTCCTTCCCAATATAGGGTCAATATAAAGACCCTAAAATTTAATTTTTCTGGATATGTTTCTTGAACTTGTTACTTTGACCTTAAATCAGCTTTTTTTTAGACTTTGCTTAGAACTTATCATACAAACGTAGGATCTTACCACAAAAAAGTTAAACACCCACTAAACATTGTTTAAAATAAATCTTGAACAAAAATTGGGGAGGATTTTTTTAAACATGCATTAAACCGTGGTTAAATATTTTTTGTGGTCACAAGGATTATGTTTAACTTAAGTCTTTGACCCTCTTTTCACTATTTTCTGTCACTGGTTAATAGGGACCACTCTTTATTCTTTTTAAAAAATAATTATTTTTATCCAAAACCTCCTCACAGTATCTAAAAGGAAGGAAAATATAACAACAGTTCACAACAAACTTTTATTAGTTACTTGTGTTATTACTGGCCTAATTCTGATAGAGTTTTAAGTCCAAATGATTAAGCATTCACAACAACACTTTTAAGACACTAATACTAGAGATTCGAAAGTAACTCTGTCTGATGAACGTTGGTATACTCTAGAGATTATGACCGGATTGAGACATAACGTGTTTTTTATTGACAAATAACTCGTGTGAAGCCGCTAGCGGAAGCTAGTCAGCATATAAAACCGTCCCAGCGCAGTTAATACCTACACAGATAAGTAGGTATCTATCTATAGGTCATAATAGTGGTCTCCCTCGATAATGGCCAGCCATCCCGGGGATTAAAAACATCGTTAACTCTCAAAATGGAAATCAAATATTTGCGTCATTCATAGCCGTTGTATGTGGGTGTTAGCGGGATTAAAGTTGGAATTATGAGGCTTTTAGTTGTTTGGGGTGAAAATGGAATTCCGGTGTACTGTGGAAATAGAACCTTTTGTATAAGAGTTTGCGATGGACTTAAAGGAAAGCTCTAAAGTCTGTTTTTACCAGTTGGAAAAACGGTAGACTAAGCTCTACCAAAAAAGTTCTTTAGATAAAACCACAGAGATAGCTAACTACTGATACAGCATAGGCATAGGTATACGTATGATCATCTCAATATTTGATCCATCAATTAACTTTGTCCCTAATCGAGAGAAACATCAGCTATGTAATATCGACATTCCACATTGGAGCTTGCAATAATTAGAAATGTTTGAGAGATTTAGGGAAGATCTTGTTCTAGAAGATCCACCAGTGGAACTATATAGGTCCTATAATAGACCCGCTGAAAAATTCGCCATAAATTAGCATCATAATATTTAACACGCTCGCTGCGGCAAATATTTGAGACAATATCCCCCTGGTGCGTTACAAGATCAATAGGCCTTAGAGCTAAACTTTCCACCAGTGCGTTAATAGGTCAATAAGCCTTAGAAGACTTAGGTGTCTTCAAACTCCAATATCTACGCGAAAACGCTTTAAATCGAAAAAAGATGGTAACTAGGTTATTGTAAAAATGTAGACGCTATGCTATTCTATAGTCGCAAACTCCTCCCATGGCTACTTTTAAACAAAAACGGAAAAGAAAACATAAGGCGTATCGACCCATTACAATTAGTAATTTTAGAGATGGGAAAAATCAAAAATAGAACATAAAAGCAAATCAACTTTATATTTGACCTTTATCTGTCTTACGAGCTAAACATAATGTTTTTCATAAAAACAGCACAATATCCGTTATTACATTCAGCACAATAAGATTTTTTTTTTAGTCTTGGCTACTCAAGGTAACACGAAGCTTGTTATAATATCCCTCACAGTTTCTTCTTTTTAATCCTTCAGTTGCGAGGGTGTGATTCGTCTTTAGCGTAACAGTGTAACAGTTATTCTGATCTGATGTTTAAATGTATGCATTTTTAAGCTAATTCACTCACACTGTACAATGTACATGCGCCCGGAAGAGTTGTCAACACACCACTAATTTATTATGACTCTACAATCAGTGCGATATCAGGTTCATAGGTCTGAGGCGTTCTATTCGCAAGGAATGACATTTTTTATCCTACAGCGCGATATGAGGTCTATAACCTTACACAAATATTATTATTCAAATAAGTAGCCGTTCGAGAGACTATCTCAACTGTATATTTGTCATTATCACTCATCAAGAAATCTTTGAGTTATAGACTATAACTATTGAGTTATAGTTATAGATTTAGAGTTATAGTCTGGTTATGACTATAACTCAAAGATATATACGCTGTATATGCGCTCCGCACTGACTGCGAGTTCATGCATAACGCCTATAAGCCTCATACCGCAGCGAGCGTGTTAAGTAGGTACCTATCTATAACATAAACAGCGCTATTTTCAACAATGATAATGCTCTACTTTGACACAAGTACTACTTGCAAACTTTACCTAAACAAAGTTCCACAATCTCTCCCAAGTATTTAACATTTCAATGAATAATGCAAGTTTTTAAAGTTTCGGATAAGTTTACAGATTTGTCTGAGAAATTACAAACAACGCCTAAAAACTTGGAGTTCGTATGCAGTGTTCATCATCGCAATTTTAAGTGTATTTCTTGCAGTCCATGGGCTCCACACACGTCATCGATGTCTTTGCTCACGCCTCTGTGAGAAGAATTAGGTTTAATTTCTAATCTTGTGGGGGTGCTTACGCAATGAATGAAAAGAATACTTTATTGTACACCACAAAAGAAACAAACATAAAAATTAAAATTCGCAAAGCAACAAGTACAATGGGCGGTCTTATCGCTTAGAAGCGATTTCTGTCGGAAGAATTTGTTTAAATTTCTAGACTTGCGCAAAGAAATCGTTGACGTGTGTGAGCTTCATTACAGCGATCTTGAGTAGGTTGATCTAGAGAGGTTACCTACTACCTAGACCTACTTAAGACTTTTGATGGTAGATAGAGTTACTATGCCAGATATAGACGAAGGCTTGAAAACACCGAAAAACAGTATTATGACAGAATTAATTGTAAAAGGCTCAATTTAATGCACTACTTACTAGTTGTAAAAATTATGTTCTGTATTTTACTTTGGTGTACAATAGAGTTATCTTATCTTATCTTTAATAAACATAAAAACCAAAAAAATTTACACATAAATATAAATAAATAAATATTACTTGACATTTCACACAGCGATATAGAATAGCATATAGAATACTTATATACATTTTTTTTGTAAATACATACCTATAATATATAGAGAAACAACCAGACTCGGAACAAATATCTGTAGATGATGCAAACATTTGTTCCGCGACGGGAATCGAACCCGCCACCTCCTGCATCTCAGCCGGCTATTCGCCCACTGCACCAAGGAGGTCGTCAAACATAGGTACCAAACCTACCCGCCATACGATAAAAAATCTTACATAGAAGCAACAACCAATACCTACTATGTGAGATCAGTACGAAGTAGGTATTTTACAAATCTATCCTCCCAATTTTACGAGAAATCTTATTAATCAAAAACCTTATTACTACAACACAATAGTTTATCCCGAAAGATCCCATCCGATCCTTTTGTGAGCTCACAATGACGTTGCCCGATCTCATCTCAAAATGGAGGATTACATGTTACCCTCGCAATGACCTTCGCGATATTTTTTTCCTAAAAGGGCTAAAGATTAGGTAAGGATAATTATGATCACCACAAAATCTTTGAGTAGATTTTTTTTTACCTGCCGCTATACATAAATAAACCTCTGAACGAATGGTCGCACCACTGATCACCGTTTCCATGCCAGTCCGTCTTGAGCAAGGTGGAGCCAAGTCTACAGACATCCATCTTCCAGCTCGCGGTCGCTACTCGAGAAGCTTAAACCATACTTAAAACCAGTGGCGGATTTACCAGCAGGCTGAGTAGGCTTGAGCCTAGAGCGGCAGATTTTAGGGGCGGCAAATTTAGGAACGATTTTTTTAAGATATATCTGTAAGGCGGTTTTCTGATGTTTTGCAGAAAGAAGTCTACAAGGCCTCTTTCCTACGACTTTTCCCTCTTCCCTTTCATTATACATACAAGCAACGGCACCACAAACTTCTATATTGTATGGTAAAACACCCAGTTCGCGGCTCTCCATCAATATACCTACCTATTATATTACCCCTTATAGTACATGATTGAGCTTTGATTAGCTCAGAAATATACCCAAAAAAAATAATTTGTGCAATTTCAACTAAGTTGTTGTATTGAAGGGCGGCAAAAATTGTATAGCCTATACTTGGGGAATGTGTAAATTCACCACTGCTTAAAACATATGTACTATAACGAACTAGGAAGACATTATCTGCCCAATGGCACCTTTAAATTGACAGCTTGGTTAGCTTTTCTCACCAGATCATCTCAGTTAGGCAAAGTTCTGCACTTTACTTGTATGGGTGTTAGTGGCATTCAGTTTCATGCTTCGGAAGACACTTCAAGTTGTTAATCCTGGCTAAAGAAGTCAATGAGTCATGTCGTCACACCTGTATTTATAAAGAGATCTGTGGTGATCCGCTTGGATGCACCCTGACTTCCAATTCAGAGGTGTTGGGATTGAATCCAATCAGTGCACAAATAAAAATTTTTCTATTCGAAAAAAAAATTTGCATTAACCTACACGTATTCAAAACGATGAAGGATACATAGTAAGGAAATTGGCATGTTCTAAGACATAAATTTGAATGTGCCATCGGTTTCGTATTTTAATAAAGCGGTGGAGGACATGCTATCTGTCACGTTAATGCATAAGCAATAAGTGGGTTCTTATCCGTTATTCCTCTAACCTTTGTGAGATATTTTCACAGGTCTGCCTACTGAGCAAGAGATCCGAAGTTATCCATCATGTGGATTACTTAATATAGTCGTGAGCTATATTATAATTATTTATACCAAATAAACAAATTATTTTCTGTACCTCTTCAAGTTCCGAAATGATAAAGCACACACAATAAACCAAATAACAGCCATTTTATAAGACAGCTATAACTTAAAATCTCGTCGGAAAACAGAAAATAATGTACTGAGCAGAGAGCACAGAGATAGCAATAAATTCATATCTGATTCCAAAGTCCGATGAAGATGGTCTCCGCTCATAACTCTAAGCTGGAGCAGTCCAAAATGGACTTAGCCGTGTCATTCCCATCAACGAGGAGACAAACTTGATATAAATAACTTAACTCACACTAGGATTCACGTAGTTAACAGAAACTACGTAATAGTATCAAGACGCCCAGACTTTGAACAAAATTTGAAAATCATAGAAACATTTCTCCAGCAGTGGGGATCTAACCTGCAACCTCATCATCGGGCCACGGAAGTTGTCATTTTGTCATTTCACATGATACTTGATGATTTGTAATCGCAATTTTGAAATCTTTGGACTAGATGTTTTATTTCGGACTTTTTTTTATACATCTAAGGTAACAAACAAGCACACGGCCCACCTGATGGTAAGTGGTTACCGTAGCCTATGGACGTATGTAACACCAGAGTTATTACTCGCGCGTTGCCGACCCATTAAAATTTTCAAAACGCCCTTTTGAAGAACCCCATAATGTAGTCCCTGGGGAAAAACTCAGCAGGGAGACCATTCCACAAGCGAAGTGTTCGCGGGAGAAAATTGCTCTGAAACCTCACGGAACGCGACCACATCGTCTCCAAGGTGTGTGGATGGATTCCCCGCCGATGGCAAGCGGTGCGATGATAAAAGGAACCGGCAGGCACCATATCAAACAACTCCTTAGGGTTGTGTCATTATACAAGCGGTAGAATACTCACAGGGAGGCAAAATCTCTCCTGAGACTTAAGAGCTCAATACCGCTTGTGAGAATGGGATCATTAACAATTCTCACAGCTTGTTTTTGAACAGAGTCAAACGGCCCTAGTTGATATCCAGGTGCTCCTGCCCATAAATGACAGAAGTACTCCATGTGGGGCCGGACTTGCGCCTTATAGAGAAGCAGTCTTTGTCCCGCACTGAAGTACTGCTTTGCCCTCTTGAGCACACCGAACTTTTTGGATGCCAACTTTGCCTTGTCTTTTAAGTGACTCCGAAACTACGTCACTGGAGATGTTGACATCCAGGATCCCAATGCTCTTAGAGATGGTTAAGGGTATGTTCTGGAATTGTAGACCCACAGTAAATGGGGGTTTTTAGCGGTAAACGCACAATACCTGTGTCTTTGTGGGGTTGAACTGAACCAGGTTTAATTCTCCCCAATCGGAAACTCAGAAACTCGGAACTCGATGTCAGACACAAGTTGTCTTCGGCTTTTCTCCACAATGGAACGAGGGATGTTGGCACGGCCCGTATAAAAAGCGTCCCCAGTATTATCATCCGCATAACAATGAATGCTTTCCGTGGCCAACATATCATTGATATGCAGCAAAAACAGCGTTGGGGACAGTACAGGGCCTTGCGGGACGCCGGGGTTGAATTGTTATAGTTAACAATATGATAACATACTTAATTTGTTTTAAGAGATAAGGCCGCCCATTGTACCATTGCGTATTAGTCTAAGTTTTCTAGGTACGAGTATTAGAGTTTATTATAATTTTTATGTAGCATTATAGAGAGACTATTATCAATTTTGGAGAATCTATTTATTAGTATGTCCACTCGATTCAATTTGGTTTACAACAGAGTTCAGGTAAATCAAACTTTTATACATCGTTTTCAAAAGTTATTTTTCTTTGATAGAGCAGACGATAAACACCCAATCAGTTGAGATTTCGTTTGTATCGAATCTTTCAGAGAGAGAGCTGTTTCTTATATTTCCTATGCCTGAAGTTTACGAGTCCGATCGCCGTTCAAGATATCGAGAAATGCACACTTCCTACTCTAGCTAAATCATATTTCGGACATTAAAACTTTTTCATTGGCTACTGAAGTGAGCAGAGCTCGTTCTGAATTTCGGAAAATTATAATGGTTGTTGTTTGATAGCATCGAATTTATAGGTTTGGTTTTCCAAGTTTTAATTGGGGAGCCAAGTAAGTGTCCATTTTATTTCTTCTTTAAACAACTATCCAGTGAATCGCTATACAAAACTGAGCAGGTAAAGGTAGGTACTTATGGTTTATACGCACTCTGATTATGTTTGCTTAATGCCTAGCGTTTATGGACTACGAAAAAGCCTTTGAATCAATTGAACCTGGGACTGGACCTGTGCAGTGTCCTGGTCCCTCCAGCGGTGCTGTATTGATTAGCGATACAATGCTTTTACTACAATGATTTTGTGGCGTAAAAGTACTTAAACGATAGAGTTCTTCTTCAACTTGCTAATCGTCTGGCCTAAGTCAGTGATTTTAGTTTTACTTACGATTCTCCACTTTTATAATATCAGTTATGAAATTCGACTCTTAAAAATCTTCATCAAAATGATTTCATCTACTTACTTTCCCCATTATTATCCCGAAGCACTCCCAGTAAAATAGTTGGGCTTAATACGGCCCATTTGCGTTGCGTAATTGCTGCTTTTTCTGAAAACGCGACGATGTTTTCTCCTTGTCCGCTGCAAAAATAGTAAAAGCCACTGAATTAAGTAGCGCTGGCGAATGCAAGTTTGTTGGAACACAATTCTAAGAGTTAAAAGTAGCTAGTTGTTGGCTAAGAAACAAGATAAGGAATGGAAGTAATAGCGTATGAATAGAATAAAAAGATTCATTATTCATTAAATCATCATAGGTATATATTTTTTATACAATCATACTAATAGTATAAATGCAAAGTAAGTTCGTTTATTTCGCTTTCACGTCGTAACTACTGAATGGATTTCGATGAAATTTGGTATAATGATGATCTGGATTAACAGATAGGCAGATTTTTACTGAAAAATCACGCGTAAAAAGTCACGTTGTTTATAGATAAGTATAGAAGTGAATTCAAATAAAAAAACACATAACACAAACAATCTAATAACACATAACACCCTCGATTAGCGTCTTATATATCTCGGGTGTACAATAGATCGTTAACAGCCCTTGTACGTATAACATTTTTTTCATACTTTATACATTATTTAATACTTATTTAACATACTTTATCGACAACAAACTAAGCAATAGCGCAAAAAAAAGATTAAACACATGTAAAATGAAAAATTTAAACGCACCCGATGCGCGCCAGGTCAGGGGGCCTCTTCTTTTTGCGTCGTGGGATAAAAACGGACTAGCTTTTTTGAGTACCTTTGTTAAAGTAGAGTCCACCCGTTTGGAAACTAGTATGCCACAGGCAGACACAGATACATGTAGAGAGGCATAGACTTCAAA
Source organism: Philereme transversata (assembly GCA_963924445.1). Classification (NCBI taxonomy): domain Eukaryota; kingdom Metazoa; phylum Arthropoda; class Insecta; order Lepidoptera; family Geometridae; genus Philereme; species Philereme transversata. Next base: position 16,183,934 of record OZ004345.1, read on the forward strand.
CTTATAACAACCCTCTTTTTTCGTCAGGGGCTAAAGAGAGCTAGTTAGCTTTAATATTGCTACACCCTTACTTGCAGGGTACATATGAAGTGCTAGAATCTTGACTAGTCAATAAGATCTGACATGTAACATTTTAATAATGTATGAACGCAATAAAGTACTGAATACTGAATAATAAAGCAAATTTACTTGAACAAACAAGCAACAAAAGAAGTCGTTTAATTGTGGTTCCGTTATCTCTTGCTTCTAACTTCGCAAAATATTCGGTAGCATAGAAATAGCGCACAGACACATCCAACTAAATGTTGGGTCATTCGAGGGTCAATCACCCAAAGGGCGATGCTCCGAAAGCTGTCTTGTTTTCTTGTAAAGATTGTGTCACAGCGATTGCTGAAGTGAGCTTTTCTCTTGAAAAATGCACTGGTGATTTCGTTGATGAAGTGGCAGTTTTAGATTGTGTCAGTTTATTGTGCAACTTTGAATAGGATAATACGTACATATGTTACCTCTAAATTTAAATTGTCTACTGAAACTTTATTTGATTTCCAGTGTAGCTATGTAGGAGAAAGATAAAAAGTGACGTGGTGGCCTAGTGAGAAAAACAAATGGCTGCACACTCCTGTTATTTACTTACTTCTTTATTTATCTTTTATTTACTTCGTCTCTGCTGCACTACCTTTGCTTCTGGTTTCAGCTGAAAATCAGCGTTTATGCTGAGCTGAACACCATTTTGGCACATGAGTCGCACTGTCTTATTGCATTCAATTGTATCAACGTTTCTTATAATTGTTCGATGTGCCATTTTGAGTGTACCAAGTAAATGATTATTCTATTCTAAAAATAAATTTAAAAAAAAAACTAAAAAAAAAGGTTGAATCCGGTCAAACTTCTACTTCATTACGTCAAAGCCAATCAATCTTTATTCATTGACTGCAATGAATACGCAATAATAAGGATCATTTCGATACATCTTTCTTTATGTTCACTTTATGGAGAGACGGCGAAGAGTTCCGCAATTATATCTTGAAATATCCCAACTTTTCGAAAGAAAAGTCAGAAGTAGACCATCCGATGGTTGAATGATATTATTAACGAGGCTGGGAGTCAATAGACTTGACTCGCGGGGAGTAGCGTAATAAAGAGGGGGGTTATAACCCAGCAGTGGACGCAGATGCGCTGATATGATGATAATGGTGACGAGAAAAGTCACAAGCAAAAGCTTAGCTTCCTCCCATTGCATCCTTACCACTATCGCTGTAGACCATCGTTCTCGTGATATTGGGTGAGCGGAAGTTATGTGCATTCCTGCAAGGGTCTCGCTTAATGGGACCGACGTAAAGTCCCATTTTCTAAAATTAAAACATTTCCTTTAGTGATTTTTTCATCTGATTACGACACTCAATGCAAATTTATCTAAACACCAAGGATTTTTTCGGCTGTCTAGCGTTTGTCTTATATAAGTACTAAATGAAATACACTTGCCTTGATGACCTGTTGTCTCTTAAACTAAAATATTCCAAGATTTGTATTGTCTGGCCTACTCTGGACAAACAAACACCGGTAACTAGTTTCACATGGTTCCCCCCAAACAGATCTCGTGAGTCTCATTTAAAAAAATATGTATTATTATTTGTGATCTTTGACTATCAAAATAGTGCCCCAAATACATAACCAACCAACTTGACCTACAGTTTTATTTAAATTACTGGTAACGAGAGTTCATCTTATTTGGTTCCTGTTTTTAGGGGTAGAAATTGCAGTTATTCTGGATCTTTTTTCTAAATTTGTGTCACTAAAACTACACGTATACCAAATTTTAGCACTGTGAGATTACTGGTTTACCCTGTGAATTTCGTCAGAGTTCAGTTTTATTATGGCTAATAACTCAAAAACGACAAGGTTAAAACTATAAATAAGAACGGGGTCGAAATTTACTGTTAAAGACCTTTCATTAAACGTCCCATTTGACTTAATAGTCTCATTTTGATTTTTTTTTACATTTGTACATTTGTAGCTCATTTAGACACACCAGAATTGTGCCAACATTACCTATCTATTTATAAAAAATACGCAGTAGAAATAAAGGCTTTTTATTTTATTTATATAAAATTTACGATGATCGGATCAACGCTTACATACAACGCCGATTTGCCCAAGTTGATTTGGAGATCTCGTTTCGCTCGATCAATAATTTGGTTACAATTACAATATCCTCGTAGCTTCGTCCAAAATACCTCAGTAAGACGAAAGTCTTTGATCGACGAAAGTCTTTGATCGGTGTACCAGTAATGGCACAGAAACGTGGTCTTTTACTCTATTGAAAGCTCAAGGTCGCTCAGCGTGCTATGGAGAGGGCTAGGCAGAAATGAGTGGGAGATGAGTGGCTAATTCTCTGGGCTATGCGTGAGTGATCTTGGTTTTTCTAACGAATGCAGATTCGTTAGAAAAACCAAGATCACTCACGCATAGCCCAGAGAATTAGCAGGGATTTAGTACTGAAGTGGCAGTGGGTGGGGCACATAACTTGAGAATTGACGGTCGCTGACTGGAGAATTGCTGGGGCCAGGCCACACAAGATCTGTTACTCTGGAAATTTATGGGGAAGCTTTCGTCCTATAAGTGATATGATGATTCTTGTGGCTTACATTTACATACTTGCATAACACCCTCACACAATGCTGCTCGGTTCATACCTAGCTAATTGTTGATATAGTTGTCGCAGCATTCTACTGCCTAGCCTAACCGATATGTCACGTACAACACACAGGGTCTAATCCGCTAACTCCCGCATAACTGAGGCTGCGTGATTGCCCGTTGCTTTGTAAACTATGATTGGCGTCTGTAGGCTGGAATTGAGGGTAGTTTCTGCTTTCGAGCAATTATTGGACTAAACTAGCTGAACCTCGCGGTTATAGATTACGTGGTGCTAAATTGTAGTCTATTAGGGAAATGATTAAGGAAAGGTTCATTGTTCTCACTCAAATGTTCGTTTCGTTTATTCCCCATGACACAACTGCTTGGCTTAAGTTGTAGTGACATATTTCTCGATAGCTGTTTGAGTCCCTAAATAAAAGTTACACGTGAACTCGGTAATTTCCCGTGACACTACTGTGATTCAAAATCAAAAATTAACGTTCTACGATTTTTCAAATCTCGATGTTTTTCATTGAAGAAACAATCTATAAAATCTGCTGTTTTAGGGCAAATTAATAATAATAAATATTGCTGGACATTTCACACAGCGCTATCTATCCCCAAACTAAGCAGAGCTTATGGGAACCAGATAACTGATAGAATACTTACATACTTTTTTTTTATTAAATACTTACTTATAATATATAGAAAAACACCCAGACACGGAACAAATATCTGTAGATCATGCAAACCTTTGTTCCATGGCGGGAATCGAACCCGCTACATCTTGTGTCTTAGCCGGCTATACGCCCACTGCGCCAGGGAGGTCTTCAATTATATGTATAAACTGCCTTAGCTGCAAAACCATAAAACAAACCTCTTTTATGTTCCTAAGGCAGGAACACGATCAATGGAACTGCTAAAAGTAGAACAACAAAGATAATGATTTTTTTAAAATCTATTTTTAAGGTAAGAAATGCGGGTTAAAATCAACACATAAAACTAAGCCTTTCTTCACAAACAGCACCCTGTAGATTTTCCAGGCATAAATTGTGTACCCCATAACTATAATGGGGGGAGTTTCATCAGTTGCACCGGCAATTGTAAAGCTTGTAAATACGAGAGAGAGTAAACTTAACAAAAAAAATGTGGTGGAGGGGCGCCTAATTTTAAAATCCCTAACATTGACGGCGACAAAAAATAACATGTTTTCTTCTGAATTCTCTCTTTATACATTACTAGGTTCCGTCCGCAGCTTCACATTAAAAAGTAGCCTATATTTCTATCCAAGTCATAATCTATCCGAATACCGAATTTCATAGAAATCAGTTCTTAGTATGACGTAATTCTGTAACAAACAAATAAACGAACACTCACTTTGAACAAGTGTGATTAGTGCGATGAGTTTTAATTTATTTAAGCTATCGTCCTATAACATTCTAGTGAAATACAGGGAGATAAGCAAGCATTACAACATTTTCAACTGCGTCTTCTCATTTCATTTGCATGTATGAAGTAAACTAAGCTCTGGCAAGTTCCGTGAGTAAATAGTATAAATAAAAATTTGCTGTCGAGTTAAGTAATACGTCGTTTTCCTGGATTACACGCTTTTTACATTATGTTTATCTACTTTTGGGAACTGTTTTTCACTGCATTTTTCATGCGTTTTTCCAGAGTAAGAATAAAGTACGAGATACGAATTCTTACTTCTTACTAACCTAACTATTTATTACGTATTGCGTTATTTTTATGGCTAAAATTGGCTATACAAGCTATTAAAGCATAATTTTCAAACAAAGAAGAGAATATTAGAAGAGAAAAGAGTTATAATTGGTCGAGCGAAGCGAGATCGCCAAATCAGCTCGGGCAAATCGGCGTTGTATGTATGTTTGTTTGTGCGAGGATCATTTTCAAACCGTTGATTCGATCATCGTTAAATTTGATACATAGATCACTATCTGATGGCACAATTTTGGTGTGACTAAATGAGCTAAAAATGTTGGGAGCTTGTTGAGATATTGGGGTTCAAGAGGTGTAAAAAAATGAAAATGAAATTACGTCAAATGAGAGGTCTTCATTACTTTATTTTGATTCCGTTTTTATTTTTTGTAAAGTCCGTGTAGTTTTTAAGTTATTAGCCATAATAATAACTGAACTTTGACGAAATTCACAGGGCACACCAGTGACCCCACAGTGCTAAATTAGGTACGCCTGTAGCTAACACAAAATATCTAAGCAAAAGTCTGAAATTTAAAATAACTGCAATTGGTACCCCATAAAATGAACCAATTTACATAAACTCCCGTTACCTTTAATTTGAATGAAACTGTAGGTCAAGTAGGTTGGTTATTTATTTCGTGGCACTATTTTGATAATCAAAGTTTATGAATAATATATTATTGTTTTTTGGGACTCGCAATATCACAGTTCGGGGCGAACTATTAGTTATACAAATTGAATCGCAAAGTATATGGCGGTCTTATCGCTATAAGTGCTATCTTCCAGGAAACCTTGGTATAGACTGGCATAACAAGATATGGGTAGATCATCATTGAATAAAACTACCAAGCATTCAGCCAAGCAGGAAATAACACTGCAAAGTGTTCTACAGACCGCTCCGAGCTACGAGTATATCCGGAAAATGACTCGTTAAATTTTCAATCTGTAGCTGAGAGCCAAGCTAATGACAGCTCGAGTCATTACACGTACAGAATACATAGGTTCTCTAAAACATGTCAATATTCACCCTTATTAAAAGGGCTTAAGAACTATGAAAACTGTTACTCTTGTGGCTATTTGTTTTAGCCGTTTTTCCTTGACTATTACAGAATTGAGATTGGCTTTGGATATATGAATACATGTGGTGTTATTTTTAGAGTTTAAGTTTGTCTAATTAATCTAACGGATGTCGCAATTTTGTGCGATTGACAAATGGTAGGTACGTATTGGGAGAGGCCTTTGTTCAGCAGGCACTAGTGGTTGTAGTTGCGGACAGTAGATACTTATTTCTTATTGTAAGTCTCCACCATGCTCGACGTAAACCGACAAGTCAAACCGCAATGCTCTCAAAACGTCAAAATCCGATGTTCGATTATAAGTACTTGTATTGGTATATATTTTATATTTATTTATGTACAGATATATTTCTAGGCATTTAATTATTTTTTATCCTATTTGTGTAGGTATTTATTGTAACACCGCCTCCTCTCACGTTTTTTCAATACAGTCCATCCAAAGGATGAAAGGAAGAGATCACTTTAAGCAATAAGGCTGCCCATGGTGTGTATTAGTCTTTAAGTTTTGTGTAACAATAAAGAATTATCTATCTACTTGCACGTCGAGTATGTACACACGGCTACACATCAAGCTATAAATTTCCAGTCTATGCTGACCTCTCATTGTACGGAAAACCTACACAATGCGAGTTCAGCTTATACTGGAAATGTATAGCTTGAGGTGTAGCCGTGTGTACGTATATAAGGCACACATATAAGGCAAGCATATCAATCTAAACTTACTTACTAACCCTGAAGCGACTCTCCGACACTAAAACACGCCATTGGTCCCTATTCTGCACCACTTCTTACCAGTAGGGCACTTGGAGAATGCGGATAAGTTATCTAAGCTTAGTCAGTTTTATTCCGCAACCAATTAGTGCAAATGCGCACTATTTTTTTTAAATAGTTCCTGTTTCGAACCCACAACCTTTTTGATGGTTCCTTTTCTTGTAAGCCGTGTTGGTCTAGTGGGATAAATGCCAACTTCAAACCTGTAGTTCAAAACTTGTGTTACATCCTCACCAGGGTACACATTCTCAAAAAAAATATTGTGGTTTGATTTTTTGGAAATTCGAATATCAACGGGTAATGTTAAAAATAATTGTTAAATGTTAAATTTTTGTGTAAATATTTCGTGAGAATCGGATGTAGATCAATCATTTCCAATAAATAGAAGCGTCACATCGATACACGTTGCCTCACACGCTCAACTGGTCACTCAAAATATTCCTGTGAAACGATGCATAATTTTTGCGTCAAGCACTCGATGGCTGTGAAGTGGTCGGTCAGAGACGAACATTCCATTAGCGAGTTTTGGCTTGGGTCCAGGGTGGATGGGCAAATCAAGAGATTTTTAATTTAGGACAGATGGGATTACTGCGTTGACCGTTTCGCCTAGTGCTAGTTTTAGTGTAGGGTTGGCGTTTCTAAGGAAACCTGTTCTAAAATTAAATGATTTACTAATTATTAAAATAATTGGTTTATTGATCGAGCGAAGCGAGATCTCCAAATCAACTTGGGCAAATTGGCGTTGTATGTATGTATGTATGTATGTTGGTTTGTCCGATGATAACTTTCGAAGCGTTTATCCGATCATTCTGAAATTTGGTACATAGGGAGTTAATGATGGCACAATTTTGGTGTGACTCAATGAGCTAAAAATTTTGGGGGGTTGTTGAGATATTGGGGTTCAAGAGGGGTAAAAAAAACTAAAATGAGACTATTAGGTCAAGTGACACGTCAAATGAAAGGTCTTCATTAGTACATTTCGACCCCGTTTTTACTTTTAGTAAAGTTTTTGTAGTTTTTGAGTTATTAGCCATAATAAAAACTAAACTTTGACAAAATTCATAGAGTACACCAGTGACCTCACAGTGCTGTAATTTTGTATGCGTATGTGTATCACAAACACATATAGGCAAAAGTCTGAAATCTGGAATAACTGCAATTTGTACCCCAAAAAAGAGTAACCAATTAACATGAACTCCCGTTACCTGTAATTTGAATGAAACTGTAGTCAAAGATTACGAATATTTTTTTTTTGTTTTTATGGTAGACTCGCGAGATCTCAGTTCGGGGCGAACCACTAGTTTATTTACAAAGAACAATCTTTCATGATTTAATTTGTGGCATACCTACTTACTCCACCCACTAATAGTTACCTTTGTACCTATGTAGGTACAAAGTATACCTGAAACATAAAAAAAAATAATCTTAAGGCTGAACTCATAATGATGTAGGTATAAATTATTTCTTGATTAGAACCATTGTCTGGTTTTGGAAGAGAAGGCAGAATCGCCGTAACCTGCCGGTAATATTTACTTAGTCCATTTCATCCAAAGGTTGTCTGGTAGAGATCCCTAATTAGCGCCAATTGTATCATATTCTATGATTTGTTAGATTTACATTATTCTAATTTAATTGTTGGTTTTATGGTGTACAATAAAGTATATTTTATTATGATCTACTCTAAATAAATTAAACTAAGGAATTAAGGCGTATTTTTTTTTATTATGTTTGGATAACTAACAGATAAACTTAAAAATAGATATAAGCAGACTGAATAATAATAAATAGATATAACAGTCGTAAGTTATAAAAGTTCAATGAAAAGTTTTCACCAATAAATATGAAAAGAAAGAATACACGAACTAAACTTTAAAAAAATTATGGAAGTATTTTTTTAAGTGAAATATGAAATATGCTATACTATTGGCATAGGACAGGAGAGAGTGGCCTTTTTATCTTTTGGTGTAAACCAAGCTTGGGTGGAGTTGGTGGATGTACCTAGTTTAAGTCTATAGTAAAAAGAAAATAAGATACAATCATATTTAATCGTCACCATCATCATCATTCTCAGCTCGTGTTGACCCACAGCTAGGCATAGGCCTCTTTTCGCTTCTGCCATTCTTCCCGATCCTGTGCCAGTCTGAACCACGTACGATCACTATTTGGATGCCTAGTTCATCACAATCATATTTGATCACTATTTATAATAATTATTTAATTATTATGTAAAAAAAATAGTTTCGCTTGACCCTTCTGTACAATGCTCTTTGACCGACCCTCGCTCAAAGCAATGGCGACTGTCCCCTTCTCTATGAGTACCACAAATAATTAGAAAACTCAACTCCCTCGAAAAGTTCAGATTAAATGTAAAATGGTAAAGTAAAGTTACCTCACATCAACTGCGGGTTCCGTGGTTTTTAAAATACTATTAAAAATAAATCTAATATAAGTTTAATCGGTCCGGCTTTTTTTTCGGGCTCTTCCTTGTCGGGTTAAAATTAATTATTATCCATATTATTAGATAATAATGATAAAAATCCTAAAATCCTTTCTAATCCCTATCCTTTCCTTACTAATATTATAAATGCGAAAGTAACTCTGTCTGTCTGTCGCGCTTTCACGCCAAAACTACTGATCCGATTTAAATGAAATTTGGCACACATATAGTCTAGAGCTTGAGAAAGGACATAGGCTACTTTTTAATGCGAAAAAAGGGTTTTAAGGAAGTTGTATGAATGGGAAAATAAAAAATTAGTTTATAAAAATGTACTTAAATAAACTTATATTAATATTTTATACCTTATGAATTTATATAGCTACTTAAATAATTTAATAAGCTATTTGCAGTGAAACACTGCAAATAGCTCATTAAAGTATTGTCTTATTTGTAAATATAATTAGCCTAAATAATTAAAAATGCTACCAAAGACACTATTCCACGCGGACAAAGTCGCGGGCACAGCTAATTAGATTATAATTTTTCAACTTATAGCAAAAATTTAGAATTAAAGTAACTTAATGTGAATACCCTACGGGTAAGCAGCAGGCATACAAATAATGAATCACAGATACAAAAAAACAGCTGGCTTTACGCTGAATAACCAAAAAAACTTAACTGGTCATTCAGCATAAAACCTGAAAAAAACCTTGCAACTAACTTTGTTAATGGAACCCTGATGCAAAGTAACCGCACTCGCTCTTTTCAAGGCTGTGAATATATTCGTGTTTATTGCAAGTTGTTCCACATGAAATTTAAAGAGGGATGGGCCACTGAATTGAATAGCTTAGAGTGCCTTGCAGATAAATCTTAATTTGGCGAAGTGTGGCGCCGAGGTTTCCAATATCTTCAGAGATCTGAATCATCATTTATGATGTTTCATGAACAGATAGTATAACAAAGTCCTGTATTAAGTATATTGGTAAGTATATAAGTATAATGGCACCACGGAAGACCAGCGCTATAGTCGGATAAATATGCTACTATAGCACAATGCTGAGTTGCAACCGGTTTTGTTCACAAAATTAGCTACATGATTTGTCTAAACTATAATGTACTCTTGTGATGCAAAATAAAGGTTTCCTATTCTATTCTATCCTATTCTAATAAATAGTTGTAATTGGACATAATTACATCTTATCTTAGAAATGTAAAGAGTTTTAAGCTATTGCATAGCTTCTATCGCGGGCCTTGATACTTTTTAGTTTTGCCATCTATCGATGAATAGCAGAACTTTTAATAACTTTTTGATATATCACGCTTGTCTCTTTAGTTCAGCAACTCGCCTCTAGGTGGCATTGGTTGTATCGGCGTTACTGCGCATGCGTAATCCCCCTCGTATCGTATTTATAATTGCATAAGTTGATAAAAACAGCTATGCAATAGCTTTACCGCGGCAGTCTCCGAGTGCCACACGTCTTTTTTGTTACTTAAAGTCTCATTGCTTTGATTAAGATGTACAATAATGATTTTTAATTTATTCATTCAAAATTCAGCAACACTAGATCTTGACAAAACTTAAAATTAAAATTTATTTGGGACCAACTTAGGGCTAAGGTACCTTTCTAACAAAAAAAGAAAATTGAAATTAGACAACGGTAAAGAATTATCGCAATATTCAACATTCGAATGGAACTCTGTCGCTCTGCCTTCTTATTTGATAAGTTATCGCGACTAAACGGCTGAACTGATTTTGATGAAATTTTGTATTCCTCCTAAACAATGTGAGAGGTTCGAGACCCGTTTCACAAGTTATAATTGGAGTTACAAGTGCTCGTTCTGACGAAAAAGAACACACATCGGAGTCTCCCAAAAAGTTGTAAAATTAATTGTTTTATTTTTGTTTCAATGCTCCTCAGTTATAAATATCAATACAAATACATTTATTTACTAAAAGTTTACAACAGGTATAAGTGTACACTAGGTCTAGCCTGAATCGCGGGAAACCGGATTACAATGAAAACGCTTACCGTCTAAAATCGAATCTATGACTTTAACAAATAACAAAACAAGAATCAAAACTATTGCAAGAAAATAATAAAATTTAAAATACACAAAAAGAAAAACCAAAATATTACATACAGTTGATCTCAGCTCAGCTAGTATGAATAGAGGCGCTAATACGGGAGCGTGTGTGGGTGAGTGTGTAAGCGTGTAAGTTATACTTTTCATGAATTAATTTTAATTTTAATATAAATTTAGAATATATTTTCACGTAGCATTTTATCATACAAAGGTATAGACATGAACATAAAAAGTGTTGACAAGTAAAGCTCTGACGCAGAGGGACTACAAATTGGAAAATTTAATTAGAGAGTGCAGAGAAAACTGCATGTAAATATCGCAAGAGAAGTCGGGACTAAAGTTCATAACAAACTGCGCAGAGATAAAACTAAAACGCTTACGCAAATACATACGCAGTGGCGTAATTAGGAAGGGGAGAGGGGTATTATATCAGAAGTTTTACCTACCACATACGGGGTTATCAGTTCGTCCTAATTCAATTCATAGCCCAGGCGATTAGTAAGCTGAAGTGACAGTGGGTGGGGCATGTTTGAAGAACTGACGGTCAATGGAGTATATAGGTTTTTGAGTCAATACCACGCACTAAAAGCGCAGCGTAGGGCGGCCAAAATGGAAAGATAATTTAATAAAGGTCGACCCGTTGAGTGCAGACAGCAATCTTTGCAAATCAAATTTAGAAATCTAGGGGCTACTATGAGAGTTAATTTGGATGAATGAATGATTGATTGAATAAGAATAATTAATATGCCATCCGTCCGCACTGAGTGTGTGAGTGCGAGGTGAGACGCAGTGCGGAGCAGATAACACTCACTCTGAAGAATACGAATTGAACCGAAGTCATAACACCGATAAGACAGTAAGTGATAAATTGTATATAGGGTGTTTGACAATATACGCACAAAAATGAAAGGGGTTATTTTGATGAGCATAATAAATAAATTACCCCAATAATTAATTGATTATTAATTTATACCCATTTACCTAAGCTTTAATGTATACGTGTGATGCTAAATAAACGTTTTTCTATTATATTCTTCTGTTATAAATTTGTGAAATGTTTACCATAGAAATGTGAAATTTATTTTGGCATGTAAAAACAAACACTTTATTAAACTTAAGTTGTGGTATTGCATAATGCTTGCCTAATCTCTTGTTGCCCCTTTCTAACCCAAAACTCGCAGCCCTTTCCAAAAGAGATATCAAATCGGCCTTTATTTTTGGATGTCAATTGCAAGAGTAGGCAGGAAGTTTTATGTCGAATTAATCACCTAAACTTAGTCGATTTTCATTAAAATTTGATAATATAACTAATAGTTTTTTTTCGAGAAGCCTTTTTTATGTTTTGAGAAACCGTCACTTGAATATCGTCAGTATATTACCAAACACCCTGTATACGTGATAATATTTATAATAATAAAAAAACGATCTCTTTCCGAACCTTTTGTTGGATGGTACACCTAGATGCGGCCCTGGTATCTGCGTTACCAACGACACTGCATGTAAGCGTGCAAATATTCATTTATTCACTGCAATCTCTCATATGAGACACTGAAATGCATTATTGTACAAGTTGGTGCGATCTCGATCCAACTCGTCTTTTGTGAATTATACATGAGGTGATACTCTCAATCTGTCCTGCATCAAAACCAGCTTTATCAGACCTATAATGTCTGCCCACCACTTGAAGAAAGGAAGTTCTGAATAAGTTTGGGGAGGTCTTGCGAAGCTGGATGGAGGCTTATGTTTTCGTCAGTGGCGAAAGTTTGACAAGTAGCTCAGAGTGCAGTTTTCAGAGTTTACGATAAGCTGATGTCTTTTAGTGATAGAACGTTTTCTATTCGATAGTTTTAGTTCCGGGGCGGAATGATTTGTGATGTTGTTGTGCGTTCTTATTTTTCTGGAAAATTCCTAAAAATACTTTATAGGAATAAAGAAGAACACACATACATAGTCGTGACGTCGTACTTGAGGTTTCCTGTACTGACCTATCTCCTGGATATACTACGTGTTTTGTTATGAACGACATTAAATTAAAACACTGGTAGGGCTAATGGATAGTATTGTTGTAAAATAGGTTTTTATCAAATCCATTACTATAGAAAATTATCAATTATCAAAAACCTTAATATCAAGTCCTAAAATCAGCTTAAATAGATTCTCGGATGAACTCTATCTTAAGGAGCTTTACTATTACTATAAAATGGCTTACCATAAATAATAATTCCACCTTGTAAAAAGATTATCATTAGTGGTTCGCCCCGAACTGAGATCTCGCGAATCTCCCAAAACACAAAATACATATTATTATTAGGGCGACTTGCACAAAGATGTCTAAACGTATTTAGTGGCTAAATATGATTTAAAGCGTTGTCAAATCAACCAAATGCGTCAAATTTAAACATGTTTAGTTGCTAAATACGTTTAGTGGTCTTTATGCAAGTCGCCCTAAGAATAATATTTAAATAAATAAATAAATATTGCTGGACATTTCACACAGCGCTATCCAGCCCCAAACTAAGCAGAGCTTGTACTATGGGAACCAGATAGCTGATAGAATACTTATATACTTTTTTTTGTAAATACATACTTATAATAGATAGAAAAACACCCAGACACGGAACAAATATCTGTAGATCATGCAAACATTTGTTCCGCGGCGGGAATCGAACCCGCTACCTCCTGCGTCTCAGCCGGCTATACGCCTACTGCGCCACGGAGGCAATATTTATTTTGTGTATTAAAAAATAATGCCCCGAAATGCATAACCATATAACTTGACCTACAGTTTCATTCAAATTAGAGGTCACGGGGATTGATGTTAATTGGTTCTCGTTTTTAGGGGTAGAAATTGCAGTTATTCTGGATTTCAGGCTTTTTATTATATTTGTGTCACTAAAGCTATATCTACGAATATGTCAGCATTACGGGGTCACTGGTGTACCCTGTGAATTTAGTCAAAATTTTGTTTTTACTGTGGCTAATAACTCAAAAACTACAAAGATCAAATTAAAAATAAAAACGGGGTTGAAATGTACTAATAGATGCCTTTCATTTGATGCCCCATTTGACCTAATAGTCTCATTTTAATTTTTTTTTACCCCTCTTGAACCCCAATATCTTAACAACCTCCCAATATTTTTAGCTCATTTAGTCACACCAAAATTATGTTATCACTACCAACCTATGTATCAAATTTCAAGATGATCGGATTGACGCTTCGAAAGTTATCCTCGGACAAACAAACAAACATACATACATACAACGCCGATTTGCCCAAGTTGATTTGGAGATATTGCTTCGCTCAATCAATAAATATGAGATTTATCATTTACCGTTTTATCGGTGATACGATCGACAATGTTTCGATTCAATTCGTGAACCTCCACCACCTCCTCCACCACCAACGCACTCTGCATTCCACTCCGCACTCTGTCTCGCCTCGCACACGATAAATTACGAAAGTTTTTTAAGTAAAATTTTAAATATTATGTTGTAATTTAAACTAAATGCTTATGTAGTTTTACAGCTCATTATTCCTAACGCCAGAGTTTAAAACAACATTATTTCACAACCAACTAAAGTTGGCGCCGTCAAACAACGTGCAAACTGTCCTTTTTCACGAGTGTGACATAATTAGGGGCCCGCGTTGATAATTAAGCCGTATTTGGGACACAAAGCGGGTTCCGACAAAGTTTGTGCATTACGCCTATCCGAGTTTACATATTGACAATAGTACATTATTATAGATTAATTTATTTAATACTACAAGCATCTGCGCGCGGCTTTGCAGACGTGGTTTCTTAATAAAGTCAATAAAGCTTGTAAAGTAGCCTGTGTATCAGTCCAAGTCTATCATTACACCAAATTTGATTGAAATTAGTCCAGTCGTGAAAACGTAGGTACAACAGATAGACAGTGTTACTTTCGAACTTACAAATTAGTACGGATAACATATCAGTGTTTATTTTAAGACCGTGCACTTCTTAACTGTTATTTAATAATAGATTAATATTGCTGGATATTTCACTCAGCGCTATCTTGCTTCAAACTATACAAAGCTTGGGAACCAGATAACTGATAGCATACTTATATAATTTAGTTTTATTTGTAAATGCATACTTATAATATATAGAAAAAACACCCAGACACACACACAGTACACACAGGTACAGTGTACAGGTAGGTACAGATATTTGTTCAGGGTCTGTGTCTTTTTTGTCGAACAAACATTTGTTCCGCGGCGGGAATCGAACCCACAACCTCCTGCGTCTCAGTCGGCTATTCACCCACTGTGTCACGGAGGTTGAAATTTAAACTACAAATAATGAAATAGTATATTTTAGACCCTAAATAACCATAATTAATAAATGAATAATGTTTTTTTAATAAAAAAAATATTTTTCAGTTCTTGTGCCTGACATGTAGGTAATTACCGACCTTCCGTATGCACCGTACGCGCTCTGTTGACTGGTTCGGTGCATTGACCAGGCCAGGTCATTGACTGGGCAGGGTCAGTGAACGAGTGAGGTCGTTAAACGGCTCGTAGTAACTTTTTAGTTATCTGTAGCATCGTACAATACGCTATTGCTCTAATATTTCGTCGAGCAGCATTTTATCGATTTTCTCAAAATTTTGATAATAAAACAATAACATATTATCAATACATTTATTATTATTTTTTGTGTAGAAACCTTTTTTCAATATTATTAGTGTTTGAGACAGATTTTGAGTTTTTTGCTTTTGTAATAGATAGAACACTGTCGCGAACGTTAGGTGTAAAGCCGTTTCCAACGGGCCTTCATGCAGGCGCCATGAAACCTCCTCGGTACGCGCGGTACAAAAAAGAAAGAACACAGATTTTAAAAAATTTACGTCTGGTGCGGAGAGTTTTAGCGAATGGTTGGATTTTGCATATTTAAAAATATTTAACAAAGTGGTTTGGAGAACAGACCTATACTGTGACTACAAAAATCTAGAGAGGCTACAACAATCTCAGTTGGCGCCTGCGGCCACTTCCTTTCATCTGGAGCAGCGAAGCGACTGAGGTAAGTAGGTGGGGTTCTGGTCTATTCTAATTTCGTGATGATCCTGAAATCTGGTAGATAGCCCTTGGCCAAAACAATTAGTTTAAATTGCAACACATTACATAGATTCTAGTTCGGGTAGAGCAAACAAAGCACAAGATCTATAGTACGCTTTATTCCGAACTCCGCGTGGTTTTATATCCACTCACGTATTAATAATTACCTACAGCTGATTGGGTCACAGAGATTCAAACCTAACAGGCCTGAAATAGAGTTCAATTCGATTTATATCTCCATTACTCTGTCTTTGTAGGTGCATCCAACCAAAACTTTCGATAACCTAGAATCGATTTGGATAATTATTACTTGTGAGCAAAACCAGTTGTAGAGAACCATGTCTATGGGTGGCCCACTTACAATGGTCCATTATAATTTAAAAATAAACACAAAACGGCTCATTAAAAGAAAGTAAGAAAGATAAAACGTTTATTTATGACAACTATGCAAATTACAAACATACCTACACATACGGAAAACAACACACAACATTCAGTGCCGGATTAAGGTAACTTGATGCCTTATGCAATCTTCCCCTGTGGGCCCCTATCCTTAGGGAGGGGGGGTAACCACCTGCGAGCGAGCGGAAGTGAGGTCATAACTGCGACCGAACTGAATGTCAACGACAATTTAAAACGCGCGGATTTTGAAATGGTATAACTTTCGTGTGCTCGTTTTTTTCTCGGTCGTCTCGGGTGCCCCCTTAGACGGGATGCCCTAAGCAATTGTTTAAATAGTTTATAGGTTGATCCAGGATTGACAATATTACACAAAAGAAGAAAAAAACATAATATTACTGATGTGGTCGCGTGTGAGTGAAGTCAGATAAACGCATATATTGATTTTTAAACTTTTATTTTAGGTAACAATGAGGCGCACATATTCTGCCATTGCGTGGAACTTTTCTAGACTCCCAATTGTCCTACCCTCACACATTTTTATGGAAATCTACCGTAAAAAGCCTTGTCTTAAAATTACTAAGGTATTTTTTGATTAAGGTACGCATATAGGTAGGTATATTATGAGCGTCACTAACAATAGGTACTTAACTATAGAAACTTAGCATTTTGGCAGCCACCACAAAAAGGCTTCAACTCAGTGTGCTAGCTCCATAACCACAATACTTTTTGTACTAAAAACGGGATGCGCCATGATCACGGGTAAACTGTTACAGTTTACCGTGATCATGGCGCATGCAACTGCGTCGAAATATCGGGACACTCGTACGGTTAGTACAAATAGTGTTAATAACCATGATAGTTTCAAAAGTTATATCACAATACTTTTATACCTAATTTCATTTTTTTAATGTATTATTTTAAACTGAGTGGTTTATGCGACTGGAGTAGAACATTTTCAAAGGAATAAAAAGTCATAAATTTTAAACTATTGGTTTTCGGAGGACTAATGGTTGTTTTAAATGGGTTGTTGTACACAACATAGAACTAGAGATTTGGAGCAGTTGAGTTTCCTATCTACAGATCGCTTGATTGATCGTCTTACGTCGTACAGATGGTCTTCAGGCGGCTTAAATAAATAATAATAATAATTATTATTATTATTATCAGCCATTCGTGTCCCACTGCTGGGCAAAGGCCTCCCCCCATTCTTTCCAGACTTGGCAGTCCTGAGCTGATTGTGGCCAATCCGTTAGGAATTTATCCAACCAAAACTTTCGATAACCTAGAATCGATTTGGATAATTATTACTTGTGAGCAAAACCAGTTGTAGAGAACCATGTCTATGGGTGGCCCACTTACAATGGTCCATTATAATTTAAAAATAAACACAAAACGGCTCATTAAAAGAAAGTAAGAAAGATAAAACGTTTATTTATGACAACTATGCAAATTACAAACATACCTACACATACGGAAAACAACACACAACATTCAGTGCCGGATTAAGGTAACTTGATGCCTTATGCAATCTTCCCCTGTGGGCCCCTATCCTTAGGGAGGGGGGGTAACCACCTGCGAGCGAGCGGAAGTGAGGTCATAACTGCGACCGAACTGAATGTCAACGACAATTTAAAACGCGCGGATTTTGAAATGGTATAACTTTCGTGTGCTCGTTTTTTTCTCGGTCGTCTCGGGTGCCCCCTTAGACGGGATGCCCTAAGCAATTGTTTAAATAGTTTATAGGTTGATCCAGGATTGACAATATTACACAAAAGAAGAAAAAAACATAATATTACTGATGTGGTCGCGTGTGAGTGAAGTCAGATAAACGCATATATTGATTTTTAAACTTTTATTTTAGGTAACAATGAGGCGCACATATTCTGCCATTGCGTGGAACTTTTCTAGACTCCCAATTGTCCTACCCTCACACATTTTTATGGAAATCTACCGTAAAAAGCCTTGTCTTAAAATTACTAAGGTATTTTTTGATTAAGGTACGCATATAGGTAGGTATATTATGAGCGTCACTAACAATAGGTACTTAACTATAGAAACTTAGCATTTTGGCAGCCACCACAAAAAGGCTTCAACTCAGTGTGCTAGCTCCATAACCACAATACTTTTTGTACTAAAAACGGGATGCGCCATGATCACGGGTAAACTGTTACAGTTTACCGTGATCATGGCGCATGCAACTGCGTCGAAATATCGGGACACTCGTACGGTTAGTACAAATAGTGTTAATAACCATGATAGTTTCAAAAGTTATATCACAATACTTTTATACCTAATTTCATTTTTTTAATGTATTATTTTAAACTGAGTGGTTTATGCGACTGGAGTAGAACATTTTCAAAGGAATAAAAAGTCATAAATTTTAAACTATTGGTTTTCGGAGGACTAATGGTTGTTTTAAATGGGTTGTTGTACACAACATAGAACTAGAGATTTGGAGCAGTTGAGTTTCCTATCTACAGATCGCTTGATTGATCGTCTTACGTCGTACAGATGGTCTTCAGGCGGCTTAAATAAATAATAATAATAATTATTATTATTATTATCAGCCATTCGTGTCCCACTGCTGGGCAAAGGCCTCCCCCCATTCTTTCCAGACTTGGCAGTCCTGAGCTGATTGTGGCCAATCCGTTAGGAATTTATCCAGCTCGTCCCGCCATCTACGTTTTGGTCTGCCGCGTCGCCTTCTCGCTGGATCAGGACGCCACTCGGTGGCTATCCTTGCCCACAGCTCACTTGGCATGCGACAGACATGCCCAGCCCAGTTCCACTTCAGCTGAGCGGCTTTGGTGGCTACGTCAACAATTTTGGTCTTTGAGCGCAGTTCAGTGTAAATAAATAATATATATAAATAAATAAATAATGCTGCTCATTTCACCACCATCACCATCTAGCCCCAAATAAGCAAAGCTAGTACTATGGGAACCAGATTAATAGAATACTCATATACGTTTGCTTGTAATCTTTAGAGAAACAACCAAATATTTGTTACGTGGCAGGAATCGATCTCCTGCGTCTCATTCACCCACTGCGCCACGGAAGTCGCTTAACTGTTATTGTTATATTTTTTAGATACGTAAATACATTTTTTTGTATTTAAAAATATATAAAATGTAAAAAGCCTTAAAGAAATTTTTTAAGAGATTAATGTAGAACCAATAGGTACATAATATTTTTCAAGAAATGTTGTATTACAATACTTATAAATAATAAAACCAGTATAGCAACTATCCCCACACATAATTCACCTATCGTATCTACTTATTAAAAGTTTCGACCTCTTAATTGGTCCCTTAAATCCATAAGTATTACTATAGTCAGGCTGAATCACTCCATACCTACTTAAGGGTCTATACTACCTCAGATAATTACATAATGGTTCTACATTTGTATCAGTAATACCAATACTATAGTCCTCTGCAGGTGTAACATAACTAGATCCATTATTAAAATAAGGTCATAGTATTGTTACGCCGAGGCTGTTACACAATAGGTAATAGTCGAAATTTCTCGATGGCTCTCGGCCTACGTGCTGTGTCGCAGAATACGTAATACTTGGTATGGAATATACCTACATGCTACGTTTTTACCTGCAGTTGCACAGAATAAGGAATGGTTGTTCTGTCGAAACACCGACCCTTTCCTGGAACGATTCAGAGCGTTCGAGTGTTGTGAGCTGTGCGTGATATAAATAGGCCGGAGAGATGGCCAGTCTTGAGGGGTCAGTCTTGATTTGGCTATACGTGCGAACATTGCGGTGATTAGTGGTTTATTGTGCAACAGTGGTGTTATTCAGTGTATTATGTATTACTTGTGACTAAGTTCGTGTATTTATCGCTTTAGTGATGAATAAAAGTGTTATTTTGGTTAGACTGATTATCATTATTTTATTCCGAACCTTCAGCTCGTAACAGTATATTGGAATAAATAAATTTTACTGGACATTCCAAGATTTAAAAAGCATTTTTTAATTTGCAAGATGGAGCTAACGGCGCTTTAGTCGTAATCTGAAACATCTCACTAATTTCGGTCCTGACGTGACAGAGTCCGGTAGCACAAATGGTAGTACAAAGAAGAAGTTACGGGTTCAAGTCAGGTCTAGGCTTGAAAATTATTGAGGTGGTTTCGAAATCTTGGAATTTTCCGTAAGTGTCCGTAAGTCGGATAACACATCTAGCCTCAAACTAAGCAGAGCTTGTAGTATGGTAACCAGATAACTGATAGAATACTTATATTCTTTTTTTTGTAAATATGTACCTACAATTGTACATAATTATAATATATAGAAAAACATCCAGACCCGGAGTAAATATCTGTAGATCATGTAAACATTTGTTCCGCGGCGGGAATCGAACCCGCTACCTCCTGCGTCTCAGCCGGCTATTCGCCCACTGCGCCACGGAGGTCGCCAATATAAGTATATTGGAATGAATGAATGAAAATACTTTATTGTATACCACAAAATAAACAAGCCTAAATATACAAAGCAACACGTACAATGGGCGGTCTTATAGATTAGAAGCAATTTCTTCAAGGCAACCTTGAGTGGAGTTGGAGTGATACTTTTGTAAGTAACACTATTCTTTCTTCTGTGTTATAGTGCGGATAGCGGCTAGAGAAAGTACGAAAAGGTCACTAAGTCCCATTTACGTCGGCCCCTATTATCCCTTCGAACATATTGGGACGACCTTTAATAGGGAATCATTACAGAACTCGCAGAATAGCTGAGGTATTCTGCACAGAATACATATTTGTATTTTTTTTGCGTAGAGTTATCGCTATAGAAGTACATAGGTTTCTGGAACCAAAAAACTTCAACGTTATGTCTAAATATAATTGAACATCGACTCCCTACTTAGGTATAATTGATCGAGCGAAGCGAGATCTCTAAATCAACTTGGGCAAATCGGCGTTGTATGTATGTACGTATGTTTGTTTGTCCGGTGTTGTCAAGTGGGACGTCAAATGAAAGGTCTTCATTAGTACATTTAGAGCCCGTTATTATTTTTAGTGGAGTTCTTATAGTTTTTAGTTTAAACCTTGTAGTTTTTAAGTTATTATAAAAGCTTAGGTGACACACATATAGGCAAAAGTCTGAAATCCAGAATAACTGCCATTTGTACCCCAAAAAAGAGTTCCCAAATAACATAAACTGCCGTTACCTGTAATTTGAATGAAACTGTAGGTCAAGTTGAAACTGTAGGACGTTCTCAAAAACTCATTGTATGAAGTGCTATGACTGTCCATCTTTAAGCTGTGTAATGACCATAGTGGGTCGGTTGTGCTAAGTTATTACTATTAATATACGTGAGGATCTTTTTATTGCAAGTAACAGATATCTGAGATTTCGTATGAGATCGAGTTGACATAATACGATTTGCTTAGGTGTTATGGAAGAGATGATTTTGCGAATTGTTTTTCCGAATCATTGCTTTTCGTTACATGAAAACGTATAAACTATTGGTAATAATACTGGACATTTCACACAACGCTATCTGGCCCCTAACTAAGCAAAATTTTTACTATGGGATCCAGATAACTGATATAATAATAATATCCATACTTTCTTTTCAACCCCCCAACCTCCTGCGTCAGCCGGCTATTCACTCATTATCTTCGGTTTAAAGATTTTATTCTCAAAAGAACTTAATATAAGATGCAGTTATTTTATATGAGATATAGTTTTATAATACCTAGGTAAAACCTAAGTATATTTATGGTACATATTGTTACGAGCTGAGGGTTTAAGCTTAGACGATTATTACCTAGGAGCTTCTAAACGAGCAACATTTCACGACAGTATACCGTTAATAAGCTCGTCAATATTGCCATATTTCATATCATACTATACACAATGTTACGGATAAAATCGAGTGTCAAATAAAAGCAATTTTAAATAGCAATTTCCAGTAATAATTGAGCATATTGCATGGCAACTAGTGGACAATGAGATTGACTAAATTGTCTATGTGATGATGGAAATTAGTGTTGGGCATTGCCGACTACACGTTGCCGTAAAAAGATTGCTCGTTTAGGACCACCTTAACAAAAACAAAGGTGTAGACTTACCTAAAACAAAAGAGCACGCAAAGCCATTACGTTAAAAACTTAAACGTTCCGTACACAATGTCTGTAAACGTAAACCCTTAAGTCTTAATCACGATGTTACAACGCGGATGTAATGCGCTAATTGTCCTGCAACGCGCACGTTCACGTTTGCTTTACTACTTAATATTACGCTGTATAAATCAAACCTCGATTCATGTATGTTTAACTTAACAGTCGCATCATGATCTGAAGAACTGAAGGCGAAAGTGTTTCATTGACATACTAAAGTAAATCGAAACTTAAATTTCACTGAATTTCATTACGTGAATGGGTTTTTCGCTTTTTTGAGCATTTAATTAAGAACTTTGATAGTTTCAGTATAACTCCTCCAGGACGACCTCCGTGGCGCAGTGGGCGAACAGCCGGCTGAGACGCAGGAGGTAGTGGGTTCGATTCCTGCCGCGGAACAAATGTTTGCATGATCTACAGATATTTGTTCCGGGTCTGGTTGTTTTTCTATATATTATAAGTATGCATTTACAAAAAAAAGTATATAAGTATTCTATCAGTTATCTGGTTCCCATAGTACAAGCTCTGCTTAGTTTGGGGCTAGATAACGCTGTGCGAAATGTCCAGCAATATTTATTTATATTGATATAACTACATAGATAGATCAATATAACAGCCGAATCCTATACTTTATCTATCTCTGCTTTTGCCTACCGTAAGTAAATCAAAATGTTGTATATTTTGCCGTGCGCATAAGTTTTGCACCGGGTTGCTTATAACCAGATAATATAGACAGTTAATCCTCAGGTAAACCAATACTTGCAGAACTAACCTCTGGGCTGGTATAGTATTTTATTTGTGCCACTGGGTTCCTCGTGGAAAATACCTACGTAATTTAATATCATGTTTTTCCTTATTAAAATAATGACTTATGTAATTTTTGATAATATCTAATTATTAAACTGGTCTTTCGTTTAAGTTACTTAGGAACTGTATACTTACTTTTCACTATAATTTAAATATGCCTTGTTAAATTATTCATTGCTGCCTTTAGGTATACATGGTGTATCTTCTAAACTCCATTTAACTGATTATTTACTAGTGGTTCGCCCCGAACTGAGATCTCGCGAGTCTCCCAAAAAAACAAAAAATATAATAAGCGTAATTTTTGACTATAACAATAGTGCCACGAAATGCGCAACCAACTTTCTTGACCTACAGTTTCATTCAAATTACAGGTAACGGGAGTTCGTGTTATTTGGTTACCCTTTTTTGGGGTACAAATTTCAGTTATTGGATTTCAGACTTTTGCCTATATTGTGCTACTAAAGCTACACGCATACTAAATAACAGCACTGTGGGGTCACTGGTGTACCCTGTGAATTTCGGCAAAGTTCAATTTTTATTGTGGCTAATAAATAAAAAACTGCAAAGACTTAACTAAAAATAAAAACCGAATCAAAATTTACTTACAAAGACCTTTTATTTGCCGTCCCATTTGACCTAATAGTCCTATTTTAATTTTTTTTACCCCTCTTGAACCCCAATATCTCAACAGCCCTAACATTTTTAGCTCATTTAGTCACACCAGAATCGTGCCATCACTACCTACTTATGTATCAAATTTCACGATGATCGGGCAAAGTTATCAAAAGGATCAAAGTTATCCTTGGACAAACAAACACATACATAAATACATATTTACATACATACAACGCCGATTTGCTCAAGTTGATTTGGAGATCTCGCTTCGCTCGATCAATAAACACCATTTTTGAGCAATAAACAATATTCTACTCTACCTATAGCAGCTGCGTTCTTCTCAACTAACGCTTTAACTTGTATAAAATCATCTTCAATAATATTGACGACCTCCGTGGTGCAGTGGGTGAATAGCTGGCTGAGACGCAGGAGGTAGCGGGTTCGATTCCCGCCGCGGAACAAATGTTTGCATGATCTACAGATATTTGTTCCGGGTCTAGTTGTTTCTCTATATATTATAAGTATGTATTTACAAAAAAAATGTATATAAATATTCTATCAGTTATCTGGTTCCCATAGTACAAGCTCTGCTTAGTTTGGGGCTAGATAGCGTTGTGTGAAATGTCCAGCAATATTTATTTATTTATTGTGATCAGACCTCTACGAGATTGAATCAGAAATGAGGATATTCGTAGACAAAGCAAAGTCACTGACACAAACGGCTGCTGCAGGCAAGCTGACGTGTCAGTGGGCAGAGCACATTGTTCGAAGAAGTGACGCCTGTTGGGGCAGAAAGGTTTTCAAGTGGAGCCCACGCACTGGAAAGCGCAACGTAGGATGGGCCCCACTAGATGATAAGATGACATGACAAAGGTAGCTGGGATTCATTGGGTGCAGGCCGCACAGTATCGATTGCTCGGTGAATCTAAGGGGGAGGCTTATGTTCAACAATGGACGTCTTGTAGCTAATAAGATGATAAATAAGATAATATTAGACAACTCCAACATTGATAGCAGTGACCGAGACCGACCGATTATATAAGCCGCTGCGCAGACCGCGCACGTTCAGACTTGTTGAGACTTGTTCAAGACTTTGTGCTGTGCGGACGGGTTTTTGTCGTGTTTTCGTGTATACGTAATAACGGTTTTGTTTAAATTAAAATCAAACCCATGTTAATTTGTTCGTAATATTTGTCAAAATAAATCAGTTAATGTTATAGAAAGTTTATTGTTAAAAATAGTTTTATCTTTTACTTCTAAAATCAGAAGTGGGATAAAGGATCTTCACTTCCACACTAAAGCCAAAATTTTTCAGTTATTTATGTAAAATCCATCGTATTTTTCCTTATTGTTTTGACATCGTCCGCAAAGCACGTGTTGAGATAACCTTTTTTTCTTTTTTTGTGTAATTTTCTGTGCTTGTTTGTTGTGTTCGTGTGTTACTGTTTTCTGTTTTACCTTCGTAAAATGGATAGATTGTCTAGATCGCAAACACGTGAGCACCGCTCACGAAGCCCACGGAGATGGCGTTCTCGCAGCAGGCACTCACGAGGTCGACGTTCGCGCAGTTCGTCGCGAGGGCATACTCCGCGGCGCAATTCACGGCATTCTAGTAATAGCAGTGGTGGTCGTGATACAGGGCTCCGCGCTTACGGCGATCGCACTCCATCTCGAGGCTATACACCGCGAAATAAAACACGGTATCGTAGTCGTAGTTTTAGTCGCAGTGCAAGTAGGCGTGACCGCAGCCGCAGTCACAAACGTTACCACCGCAGCCGTGAACGCCACGGTCACCGCAGTCAACGGAGCCGCAGCCGACGACGTGATCGTCGCAGTCGTGAGTCCTGGCACACTATTATGTCTCGTATACAAGCTTTAGAGACCCGAGCGCAGCCGATAGACTCAGCTGGCACCACTTTTGGTAACGGCACGGAGCAAATTGTCGATGCCATCCAGTCGTTGAAATCAGTAAGTACCCGAAGTTATTACGTTTCTAATTTCGATCCAAACATTCACGATGTAGATACATGGTTCGATGAGGTGAATAGGGCTAAGCTCAGTAACCGGTGGGACGATCGGGAATGTTTGTCTCGTGTCGGAACTTGTTTGAAAGGTGACGCAAAATCATGGTTAGACGAGTGGGTCACTAACGACCGATCGTGGACAAATTTTAAAAATGATTTTAAATCCTTGTGTGTCAAAAAAATAGACAAAGCCAACATTCTGTTTGAGGTGATGTCAAACGATTCAAACAAATTCCGCACCTATGCTGATTACGCTCGCAAGTCCTTATTACGCCTGCGCATTGTCAACGGTCTCAGCGACGAGCTTATTACGGCTATTGTGTTGCGTGGTATCAAGGACCCACATGTTAAAGCTACTGCTACAAATGCCGATCTCACACCAAACGATTTGGTTAATTATCTGTCTACATTTGTAAAGCCTGACAAAGAACCAGTCGCAGATGCTCGTATGGCGCGCCGCCCAGACAGCAGTAAGCCTCAAGGTAACAAACGACCGTTCAAGTCATTTAACCCGAAATGCTTTTTATGTGGTGAGACGGGGCACAAATTATTAAACTGTCCTAAAGCCTCAAAACCTAGCGACACGAATAATTCAAGCCAGACTAAGTCGACTGTTAATCTGAAATCCGACACTTTATGCGCATACTGTAAGAAGCCTGGTCACCAGATAAGTAGATGCTTTTCAAAACAACGTTCAGAGCAACGCAATAAAAGTAACGTAAACTTTTGTTCTACACCCGTCCAAAAGCGAAAAGATGTAGTAGTAGGTGTGATTCAAGGTATCCCCGTAGATATTTTGATAGATAGCGGCGCAATAGACATTTCGCTCATCTCCTCATCTGTGGTGAACTACTTTTCTTGCCAACAAAAGCCAATAAAACGAACTATTAAAGGAGTAGGCGAATCAATCACTACTGTAAACTCTTACGTCACTCTCATTGTTGAGTTGCAAGGCATATCAGTGGAGGTAGATTTGTTAGTGGTACCAAGTGAATGTATGAACGCTCCCGTTATAATTGGTACAGATGTATTGAATCGAGATGGTGTAACGTATATTCGGACGAAAGACTCTCAGCGTATTATACGCGACCCCAAGCCTTTAGCAGTGTCAGCCGTGGAGTCAACTGAGCAGCGCTCTATTAAGACGTCGGCGGTCGGAGATGATCTGAAGGAGCTAACATCAATCTTGGATGAGTATGCTGACTACATGATCTCAGGTACGGCCACATCTACTGTCACTACAGGTTCCATGCATATTAAGGTGAACAATGACACACCTATACACTACCGTCCTTACAAAATGTCGCATGATGAAAAGCTGAAGGTACGTGATATTGTCCAAGATCTTCTTTCCAAAGGTATTATACGCGAGTCGGAGTCACCTTATTCGAGTCCTGTTTTATTGGTTAAGAAAAAGGACGGCTCCGACCGCATGTGCGTTGACTTCCGCGCCTTGAATCGAGTGACTGTAAAGGACCGATATCCGTTACCGCTGATTGATGACCACATTGATCGGCTGGGAAAAAGTAAGTACTTTTCAACGTTGGATATGGCAACCGGGTTTCACCAGATCCGTCTAGATGAAGCCTCGATTCCCTTAACTGGATTTGTGACTCCTGAATCTCACCTAGAGTACGTGAAAATGCCTTACGGCCTTGCCAACGCCCCAATCGTATACCAGCGCATTATTAGTAAGACCTTACATGACCTCATTACTGAGGGAAAGGTTTTGGTGTATATAGACGATTGCTTAATACTTACTTCCTCAATCAATGAAGGTTTAAAGACCTTACGAGAAGTACTTTCAATCCTTACCAAAGCCGGCTTCTCAATAAATCTAAAGAAGTGTTCGTTCTTGTGCACCGAAATCGAGTACCTAGGTCGCGTGATATCAAACGGTGAAGTACGACCATCCCCAGGTAAGATCCAAGCCCTTGCTGATTCTGTTATACCACAGAATGTTAAGCAGGTAAGACAGTTCTTAGGACTAGCGGGGTATTTTCGGAAATACATAGCCCAATATTCAACTAAGACAGCTTGCATCGCGCGTTTAACTTGTAAAGATGTTGAATTTAGTTGGGGCACTGAGCAGGAGCAGGTACGGCAAGAAATAATTAAAATCTTGACCAGCGCTCCTGTGCTTGTCATATTTGATCCTGCTCTGCCTACGGAAGTCCATACAGATGCAAGTAGTCTCGGTTACGGTGCAGTTCTTCACCAAGTTCATAAGGATGGTAACCGTCGTGTTGTGGCTTATTACAGCCAAGTCACGAAAGGCGCTGAACCAAAATACCACTCTTATGAACTCGAAACTCTAGCGGTGGTAAAGGCTCTGAAACATTTCAGGCATTATCTGATAGGTATGCAATTTACTATAGTCACTGATTGTAACGCCTTAAAGGCGACACAAAATAAGCGAGATCTGTTACCGCGCGTGGCAAGATGGTGGATCTTTCTACAAGATTATAACTTTCAAATATCTTATAGGAAGGGCACCATGATGCAACACGCAGATTATTTAAGTCGGAACCCCTGTATTAATGTCAACAACATTGATCAGCCTCGTAATTGGGCACAAATTGCTCAGGCTGGTGACGAGGAGACTCAAACTATGATCCAGTCATTGGAACAAGGTCAATTAGACCCGACCCGGTATGTCAAGCAAAATGACATTCTTTATTACCGGTACAAGCAGACAGGCGAAGAGTCAAGACTTCTTTGTTACATACCAAAGGGTCATCGTTTGAGCCTCCTCCGAATTTTTCATGATGAGCATAGTCATATAAGTTCGGATAAGGTAACGGATTTAATATTAAGACACTTTTGGTTCCCAGGCCTTAGGGCCTTTATTGTCAAGTACATAGCTCACTGTTTGACATGCATAGCCCACAAGCGTGTACCACGAGCGCCCTTGCAACCTATCACGTCCTGGGATAAACCTGATATTCCATTTGATACCTTACATGTTGATGTTTTGGGACCTCTTCCCGTGTCAAAGGGCTACAAGTTTGTGATGCTTGTGGTCGATGCATTCACAAAATATTGTTTGTTGATACCCGTTCATCGTCAAGATATTGATGAACTTAAACGTGTTTTCAAGTATGTGATTTCGTTGTTTGGTACCCCTAGGTTAGTTGTATCGGATAGGGGACGTATGTTCGAGTCGGCAAGTTTTACATCTTGGATGCAAGTTTTGGGTGTGCAGTTGCATCACATTACTCCAGAGATGCATCGCGCCAATGGCCAGGTAGAACGTTATGTTCGCACGGTTCTCAATATGTTACGAATCGTTGCCAACCACCAAAAGAATGAATGGGCTGATGAACTATGGCAGCTGCAACTTATATTAAACCTGACGAAGCAGAAAACTACCCAGACCTCTGCTCTATGTTTACTGGTCGGTCATGAAAGCGCCACACCGGCAATACGAGCCCTTGTAAGAGATGTTGCTATACATCCAGTAGCGTCTAATCGAGAGTCCAGACGGGAAATGCTTAGACAAAGGACGGCCGAACGATTAACGAGGAATCAAGAACAGCAAGATGCCGTTATTAACAAGAATAGGCGCTCTCCTCGTGTGTTTCGGGAGAATGACACAGTGTTTGTCATCAAATACGCTCAGTCCCAAGGAAAACTAGACCCTGGCATGCGCGGGCCTTACCTAGTTGTCAAGGCAATGCGCAATGGTCGATATGAACTCAAGTTGCTTGCTGGGGCATATGGCAAGACGACATATGCGGCAGCACAGTTCATGGTGCCTTGGAGGGGTGAGTGGACCCCTGAAACGTGTGCTGCCTTCTTTGAAGGTAAGCCTGAAGTCTACGCGGTACGCAAACTTTAAAGCGCCTCTGCCGGTAGCCACCGTATGGTATGCGCATACCTGGAGACGGTGCGAAAGCTTTTCGGTATGCAAACTTTAAAGAGCCTATGCCGAAGAGTCGTTGAGTGGTATGCAAACTTGGGGCCTCTGCCGTGTAAGTGCTCAGCGTTCATTATTATTATTTGTTGTACGTACATAACATGTTGAGTCGACCGTTTTATAGTGTAATTGGGAGGCATTGGTTTGTGATTCATAAGAACCATAAATCAATGCATGCTTAATTACTTTGTTTTGGTATAGAGGTGTTGGTAACTTTGTTTATTTTTATTTAACAAGGACTAACTTAACTAAACCTGGTATAACTTACCGAGGTTTGAGTTTGTAATCATGCTTATTTCATTGCAGATACAGCTGATGATTCTAATTGTCCAGATGACATTGATCAACAAGGACTTTTGCCTGGACTTGAAGTGGATCAACCGGGGCCTTCTTTAAGAGATGTTGGGATCGGAGAACCTGGGCCGTCAAACAGACCGCTCCCGATACTGGACCTTGACTTTTCCGAAGAACCTGACGAGGACGTCAGGATATCAGGAGAGGCCGTATTAGACAACTCCAACATTGATAGCAGTGACCGAGACCGACCGATTATATAAGCCGCTGCGCAGACCGCGCACGTTCAGACTTGTTGAGACTTGTTCAAGACTTTGTGCTGTGCGGACGGGTTTATGTCGTGTTTTCGTGTATACGTAATAACGGTTTTGTTTAAATTAAAATCAAACCCATGTTAATTTGTTCGTAATATTTGTCAAAATAAATCAGTTAATGTTATAGAAAGTTTATTGTTAAAAATAGTTTTATCTTTTACTTCTAAAAATAAGATAACTCTTTATTGTACACCAAAATAAAATACAGTACATAATTTTTACAAATAGTTTTAGTTCAATTATTATAGTGATATTATTATTACTAGACGACCTCCGTGGCGTAGTGGGTGAATAGCCGGCTGAGACGCAGGAGGTAGCGGGTTCGATTCCCACCGCGGAACATATGTTTGCATGTTCTACAGATATTTGTTCCGGGTCTGGGCGTTTTTCTTTAAATAATAAGTATGTATTTACAAAAAAAATAAGTTTTTAAGGTCTATCAGTTATCTGGTTCCCATAGTACAAGCTCTGCTTAGTTTGGGGCTAGTGTGTGAAATCTCCGGCAATAATTATAATAACTATTATTATTATTCCACACATTTATTGCTTAACACAGGCTTTAGGCCTGGACCTTTACAAAGGCATTACCGGGGCCGAAGCCAACGAGTAAGAGGCCTGTTTGTTTTTATAAAAAAAACACTATGACAAGATGGAGGTAAGGCAGATGGTAGTACTATTGCAACACATGGATTGGAGTTCGGGCTATTGTTGGCGTAATGCTTATGAAATAGAGTATGGGCTATCAGAGAAATGAGATACGGCACCTGTCAATACTGTAATTATTTTGGTGTTGTATTTTTTACACTCGGTTGTACTATAACCGGAGATATACCTGAGCTGCACGGGCCTAAGCCAAGTGCATATCAGTACCTAACGTATGATTGATTGGACTTTCACCTGGAAGGTCCGTTTGCAAGAATTTTCGCACAATTCTACAGGTGTTCAGTATAGCCGCTTTTTGCATGAGAATATATGTGTGTTTTGGGAGGTCTAATACGGCAAGTGATTGAAACAGTTGCTTTGGAATTACACCTGTACTGGAAATTACTATTGGTACGATGGATACCTTCTGCAGGCGCCACATACGCGCAATTTCATTTTTCAGATCTATGTACTTGGAGAGCTTTTCTGATATAGTGTTCTGTATGTTATGAGTGTTTGAGAAGGCTATGTCGATAAGAAGTGCTGTTTTGTTGATTTTATCTAAAAGTGTTAAATCCGGTCTATTGAAATGAGTGGTCTTGTCGGTCAGGATAGCTCTATCAAAATAGAGTTTATAGTTTGCATTTTCTAGTACTATTTCTGGTATGTATTTATAGTAAGGTGTGGGCTTTGAAGCCGTGTCGATGATGTTGTATTTTGCGGCTAGTCTTTGGTGGATGATGTTGGCCACCTCATCGTGCCGGAATTTATAGTCCGTTTGTGCTAGCGCCTTGCAGGCCCCCGTTATATGTTTAATTGTTTTATTATTATTATTATATTATAGAATACTAGCTGTTGCCCACGCCTTCGCACGCGTTACATTACTAAATGTGTAGGTAACCTAGAAATAAAGCTAAACTCGCAGTTGCAACTTGACTTGACACCCCATTTTTATCCCACTGGACCTGTTTTAACGACTTTTACTGCCCGTTACGACGTGATTGAGTAACAAACAAACAAAGAGATAAATAAATAAATAAAACATCCAAACATTCGCATTTATAATATTAGTGTGATTGTGATGCAGAAACTTTAGGAAAAGGCACTACACAGTCACATCCAATCAACCTGTATAGAGTTACAGATAATTAATAATTAATTAAGCCATGCCCTTATATTATGTCCCGGCGCCATAATAAGCCATTTAGTGAATATTTCGTTTCACTGAAACATTACACTGGTTCAGTTGAAAAGGTACTTGCCTAATTGCTATTGGCTAATTAAAATGAGCATGGAAATGGAGACAAAATAAAAGCCAGATTGTTATTTTTCAGACAAATTCATTTCTGTGTAAGATAATATATAATGGGGAATGTTCTGAGGAGCTATTCGATCTGCTCCCGTCGTCCAGATTTTACCACCGCACTTCTCGACAACGTAATAAAGCTCATCCACATATCACCACCACAACAAAATATCACACCAAAACGCGTAACTTCTAGGTTATTAGCGAATAGCTCTATCTAATCCGTTCTTTATTTGGCTAACAATTAGATAATATAGCCAGACTATAAAAAGTATGGCGCGAAGCAGTCTCTGTCAGTTAATTCTTGCAGGGGTGCCGCCTGGTACGCATTTTTTACTTCGGTCAGACATTAACGACAATTCTGCTTAGTTTAATGAACAAGTTCATTAATTTCCAACCCTTGTGCCTCCGGTACCTTCTATTATTTTTTCAATGTCATTACGTCACGTGATTTTTTTTATGCAAGTTTAGAACACAGGTTAGTGCGTATGGCGTTTTATAAATTTGTTTAATTCAAATTATTTATAACAGTAATATTAAAAAAATATATTTATTATGTTGGGGATTATAAAGTTTATTAATATATAATAATTTTCTGTATTAAATAAAAACTAATTATAAATAAATATTCCATTAATCGTGAGGTGACGAAAACTTAAAGATATTTTTTAGAGGTTTTATATTTAAAAAAATATAATCATGAGTACATAAGACACATTTATAACATTTATAAGACACATTGACCGGATAGAGACTATCCGGTCAATGTGTCTTATAAAAGGTATTTGTGAGTACATTTTGACCCCGTTTTATTTTTAGTTTAAACCTTGCAGTTTTTAAGTTATTAGCCATAGTAAAAACTGAACTTCGACAAAATTCCAGTGCTGAAATTTGGTGTGCGTGTATCTTTAGTGACATTGTTATAGGAAAAATTCTGACATCCAGAATAACAGCAATTTCTACCCCAAAAAAGGATAACTAATTAACATGAACTCCCGTAACCTGTAATTTAAATGAAACTGTAGGTCAAGTAATTTGGTTATTTATTTCGGGGCACTATTTTGATAGTCATAGATTAAAAATATTATTTTTTTGTTTTTATAGGAGACTAGCGAGATCCTCAGTTCGGAGCGAACATCACTGTCAGCTATAGGACGTCACTGCTGAACAATGACCTCCACTATAGATTTCTAGAGAAACCGATCTAGTGCAGCCTACGTTATCCTTCTGTTTAATTATGCTATGGCTACTTCCCCTACAGAGAGGATTTCCCTAAACAAATTTCTTTAGACGATTTATCGGAAGACCCTGAACAAGATTAAATTTCTTATTTTTAAGCATTAATTTTTTATTGCAGAGCTTGTAAATGAGATTTATTTGAGTAGACATCACTTCTGACAGCTATTTTAATATTGTTCTTTTGGGATTACAATAAAACATGAATGAAGTGTGTCTTGTTAATTGAAAGATGGACTCTTAATTAAATGAATAGTTATCAAAATCTATGATTGCTTTTAACAAAATACTAATAACTGACTTTATATCCTTAATATGTACACTGAAAACTTCGAAATGTATTAGTACACACGATTTTTTTTTAAATTGTAAAATGAAATTACTCATTAGCCTTTATATGGCTAGATCGTAATAATATTACTAGGGTATAATTAGAATTAATTAGGGTATACACTTCGTGGCGCAGTGGGTGTATAGCTGGTTATGACGCAGGAGGTAGCGGGTTCGATTCCCGCCGCGGAACAAATGTTTGCATGATCTACAAATATTTGTTCCGGGTCTGGAGGTTTTTCTATATTTTAAGAGTATGTATTTACAAAAAAAAAAGTATATAAGTATCCTATCAGTTATCTGGTTCCCATAGTACAAGCTCTGCTTAGTTTGGGGCTAGATAACGCTGTGTGAAATGTCCACCAATATTTATTAGTTTTATTTTAAACTAAAATTAAAATAAAAGTTTACGAGAAATATCCATAAATTTACTCCACCCGATTTTAAGTTGGGTAGTTTTTCATATTTTTTTCCTTTTGCAATGGTCACTGACAGGTACCTAAACAGCTATTTCGAGAGCTGTATTGAAATAAACTTCTGATTACATGTATCATACAACAAAATCTAGACAAACACACTAAGCCATTGCACTTAACTTTACGTTACCTCGGTATAATTTAAAGCCCAATTTAAAATTTAAATTCAAATGCACGCTAGAAGCTTACGCCAAAGTCACACAAAAGCTATGGGTTTTCACTGCCGCCGTCCGTTCCAAAAGACTTATAAAACTACATAAAGGGTGTCTACTACCAAAGCATAGCACTATTACTATGTAAAGAAGTGACAGTCACACCCCCAGCAATTTACTGTCCCCGGCAACGCAGCAGTAGGCCTGGTAGTATTGTGCCTACGTCACTCGGTTGTAACCGTGCAAAAAATACGCAATAATGGCCATATATGCACTGCTTTGACATAGAAGCTTGATTTTTTTACAGCTTCAAGGGACTGTAGATTTACATATTTGGTATTAATTTCATCTTGATACCTCTACGTGTTCCTGACAAAAATGTTCTTGACGGACAGACAATCGGACAACAAAGTGATCCTATAATGGTTCCTTTTTTCTTTTTGAGGTACGGAACCCTAGAAAAACGAATCAAAGCATGCGCCCATCTAGTTACTCGATATCTGTCAAGGTGTCAATGTCAACATGGTGATATGTGCGTTGAGAAGTTAGATTTTGTATACATATTTTTGACGGACACCCTCTATAATCTGTTTAATTCCACGTGTACCGAATGATTTATAATAGCAACTGTTTGCATTGTTTAACCCTCGGCTCTTTTAAAATGTGAGCTTATAATATGCTTTGAGACTTTCTTTTAATTTTATTCTGTTACAGGCAGTGGTAATCGTGTTTTGTATTGTTTATGTTTGTACTTTCTGGAAAAGTTAACACGAGATACAGGTATTTATTTCCTTAGCAAAAACGTACATTAGCGCAAGTTTAATACAATTGTTGCGATTCCGTTGTTTAGAGACTAACTAAAATTTAGACCGAAATAGTATGACATTAAAGATGACATTTGTTCGAGATTCAAATCTTCGCGCCATTCTTAATTTAAATTGTGCCTACCCTATGTGTTTTGCCCTTGCTTGTATCAGTCTTTGCAATGGATCAACGTTGTTAATCGAAATAATTATATTATAACTAGTTGACCCGCCCGCGGCTTCGCACGCTTGAAATTTCCCGTTCCCGCGGAACTTCGGGATAAAAACTATATAAAACACTCTTGTCAAAGGGACGCGACACTTCATGTAAATGAATTCACGTCAATGAACGACGGTTAAATTATATGGATAAGTACATAAAAAGTTTCCGCGTTATATTAAATAAATAAATAAATAAATATTGCTGGACATTTCACACAGCGCTATCTAGCCCAAACTAAGCAGAGCTTGTACTATGGGAACCAGATAACTGATAGAATACTTATATTTTTTTTTGTAAATACATACTTATAATATACATATATAAAAACACCCAGACACGGAACAAATATCTGTAGATCACGCAAACATTTGTTCCGCAGCGGGAATCGAACCCGCTACCTCCTGCGTCTCAGCTGGCTGTACGCCCACTGTGCCACGGAGTCAGTCATATTAATTCGGTCTTTAGCGTGAAAGAAATAACGCTCGTATTTTACTATATGTAAGTCAGAAAACAACAGAATAGCCACCAGCTTCTACATGGGATCTAAATTATCGGTAATATTATACGAGAGTTCAGTGTATGTATTAATTATCAGTGTGCCTAATTAGCTTTGTGGCGTATGTGTTATTTTATGATTATTAAAAATATTAACCGGCCTTATTTTTTGGCTGATTCTTTCCTGGCTTTGTCGTGGAGGCAAAGGGAAAAAATTTAAGTTTTAAAGTGATCCTTGTGGTTTTAAAGAATATGTGAATATTGAATATTGAGATAACACAAACATTCACCGAATTCCGATAATGTGACCGCGGTAGAGTAGCCGGTTTCAACAAATTTTGCGCGGTCACTACTTTGATAAGCGATTTTCGACTGAATGATTCAGATGTTCCGCCCGGTTAAAAGTCATTAGGCCATCCTGCCATGTTAGCAAGACCGCTGTTTTTGAATCCATTTTTCCGTAGAAAAAAACTTTTCTATTGTTTTTTGCGTTTCTCTCTATGCACAACCCGCCGGGTCGGGGCACCGCACATTTTGTAACAATCATGCTACCGCTCCGCTTGCGCTCCGCGATTTATTCTCGCAATCTCTACCACTACTTCCCCATCGGTGCGTAGAAGCTTTGCAACTGGACAATTACTACAAACATACATGCTTTAACACCGGCAGTTTGTTTTCAAATAATGTAATCAGAAATTGTCCGTGTTAAAGCATGTACGAGAATGTTTGTAGTAATTGCCCAGTTACAAGACCCATACGAACCAGTGGGGACGTAGCGGTGGGATTTCAAGAATATACCGCGCTCCGCACGCTCAATTGCCTGCTGGCTTTCATCGAGTAGAACTGCGAACGACACACGCCGCAGATGCCGACTCGTTTGCCACGCCGGAAAAGTTGTTCCGGCTAGCAATATTCTGAAACACCGGGCTAACCACTGGGTGGTGGCTTTGGTGTGATGAGGCCTTTAGGTCAGCGACAGAACTCATAATTTAATAGAAATTGTAATATCAGCACAAACACTGGTTTTTGCTCCATCAGATGGGCATTTATATACAAAACAATAACGCCAAGCACAATATAACGATAGTTTCACTCTCACTACACAACAATTTACTATAATTAT
Organism: Philereme transversata; assembly: GCA_963924445.1. Classification (NCBI taxonomy): domain Eukaryota; kingdom Metazoa; phylum Arthropoda; class Insecta; order Lepidoptera; family Geometridae; genus Philereme; species Philereme transversata. The sequence continues at coordinate 16,221,032 of OZ004345.1, forward strand.
TTTTTAAAGTTTTCGCTTAAATACTTGTTTCGCGTATTTTTGCTCGACTATGGCAAAGCCAAAAGGAAGGGTTATGTTTTATGTATGTATGTATTTACTTATGTTCCATTGTAGCGCCTAAAGTACTCATGATTTTGATGAATCAGGTGTCAATCGATTTGTTATTATGGTGCGAGTGGCATATGCAAAATGTTTACCCGACTACGTCAAAGCCGAAAGAAAGGGTTATGTTTTAAGCAATCTATGGATGTATGTTCCACGGTAGCATCTAAAGTACTCATCCAATTTCAATGAAAATCAAAATCGATGGTGGCAATCGATTCCTTATTATGGTTCGGGTTGCATACCTAGGCTACCTTAGGTATTACGTAGTTGAGTTTCAGTTTTTAAACTTATATATCTTATTTTACATGCAACATAGTCGTAAACAACCATCTACCTATTTAAGAAAATGTGCTTAGCGTCATCATCACCATCCTACATTTATTATCTACTGTCTGAATTCCCCACGGTCCTGTGCCAGGTCATCCAAGTTCGACGCCGCGATGCTTGGTGGGGCTATATCGTCTACCCATCTCGTTGCTGGACGGGCAACGAATCAACATAGCAAGAATTATGGTGTACACAATTTCAAATTAATATAGGGTTATCATCATTGATATGCCAACACACGTAAAATAAAAATGTACAACACGGTGAAAGAGGACACGGAGTATGGCCGAACCGGGGCGCAGTTCGCAAACCTTTTTAACCAACTTCAATAAAAGGAGGAGGGTCTCAATTCAGCTATATCGTTTTTTGTTACCTCAGAACTCCATCATTTATCAATCGAATTGGAAATTTACTTTTATTTGATAGCATAGGAAGATTTGATTGGTTCTCTCTAAAGATTGGTTCCATAGAAATTTCATCAAAATCGGTTAAGGAGTTTGGCTTTTTCTGTTATCTGAACTCGGTTATATTTTTGTAAAAAAAATTACTTGTTTCTTGACCGTCAAGGCGTGCCCATGATATCTTTTTTTCGTTTCTTTGTAAAGTCTTACTCCCTGTCTCATATTCGTAGAAAATTAATCTTGCTACTGCATAATAAATCAAAAGCGATTACGATAAGACCTATTTTACCCCGCACAATGTTTTTAAGTGTCACACGCCATTCGCAAGTGTAAACAACTAGTGGAGTAATAAACCATGTTTGGCTACACAATATTTGAACAGCAAATTGAATTTGATTTGGAATTTATGTGGCTCGAATATTGCGACAAATCATTGAGAGATATTAATATTCGTTGGCTCTTGTGTTACGAACTTTTTACATTTAACCAACGAATTGTTACGTCCTCTTTTTCAAATTGTGTGGAGTACTTTAAGAGGACGCGTCCACTTAAAGTAACGAGCGAAGAGCGCGCTCTTCGTAAGTTGTTGATGCTGGTCTGGAGGAGCCCAAAGCGCTCATTTAATATATATTTTGTTTTGTAAAGTAGGTTTGGAAATAAAAAACTTACTTAGGACTACCAACATAATAAACAATAACATGATAAAACGTTGGCAACTGCAAAAGTTATATAAAACTGAATAGCAGTGCCAGCGCCCCCCCCCCCCTCCATAACGTAAAGTAGAGTTCCTGAAATTATTGTCATGAATGAAACTAAAAAAACATCCCTTCTTATCACGTGTTCCTTAGAAGGAGAGAGTGAAGAATTTCAAGTTTATTTTATTTTATTTATTAATACTTAGATTCACAGTTACATTACCGTATATTATAAACTAATTCGCATAGTGCTGGAGTTAAACCAAATTGAATCTACATTATGCAATACTAAACTTTTATAAATTTGACGCGGCAAAGTAGCTCGCCTGTTAACTTTAACATACCTACCTATATATATTTGTACAAAATTTTTACAAGAAAAAATAATAACAAGTTCACAAGAAAAAGTGATTATAATTTTTTTTTTTAATATTTAAATTAATGAAAAAAATGCCCCTTGAGCTACAATGTTTGCTTGATTGCATTTGGAGTGTGTGTGTGTGTGTGTTTATGTGTGTATAGTGTACCTAGTGTGTGTGGTGTGGGATGTATTTTACAGTGTTATGTTATGTTTTTAAGTGTTAATTATTATATCATTAGGGAATTGCAAAAAAAAGAAGGTGGTTAAATAAAGTGCAGTTAACCCCGCTCAAAAAAAAACTAATAATAACTACAAACTGTTTACGGACTGAGTTTGCACGCAAGGGTTACATGGCGGCAGTTTTTAATAAGTTTTAATATGAATAATTTTAAAAGACTGCTGTTGAAATGTTAAAGTTAATGTTCATAAAAGTTAAGTTTTCTAGGTTTAGCAATTGTAATTTAGTGTCTATAACAATAAAGAGTTATCTATTCATCCATCCTATTTCTTAGATATTTATCGGTCTGTTCAACGGTGTCTGTTGAGACAGTTGACGTGATACCCTTGCTTTAAATGCGTTTTTAGTAGTGTTAAATGGATCTATGTCGTCGAACATTTTATTGTAAGTCCGAGGAAGTCTAGTGATGCTATTGGCCGAGTAGTTGGTGCGATGAAAAAGGTGTGTGTGTCTTGTGCGCTTATTTGGAGCTCGCAGGGCCAACGTTTTAGACATAAGACACGAACTGTCTAATTTACCAGAACAGATATCATGAAACAGAGCCATTTCATTTAGAATTCTTTGGTTTCTGAGTGACATTAGTTTGTGCTCCTGGCAAGATTCAGCATAATTCTCAATAACCAATCTTTTACGGTAATTTAAGTGTTTGACAAACTTTCTTTGTATGGACTCGATGGCGTTGTCGTATGTCACATATTGAGGGTTCCAGACTGGACTGTAATATTCAAGGGTACTCCGTACGTACGCGTAGTATAGCACTTTGATGCAAGCTGTACTAGTGAAGGGCTTAAATGCACGCAGGATAAATCCCAAACTTTTATAAGCTTTGTCGATGGCGCCTTCGATATGGCTACCTAATGTAACTTTATGATCTAGGAGAACCCATAAGTCACATACACTTTGTGCTTTTCTATCTTACGGTCATAAAGACTATATGAATATGAAATGGGTATGTTTTTTCGAGTATAGGAAACAGGCTTACATTTACCTACATTTACGCTTATTCGATTATTATTGTAATGAGTTAATTCAAATACAATGTTTTTTTTTATACGAAAGGTGGTGATGGTTGTAGTGATGGTCGTTTAGTAGACTCAAATATGTTTTTCTCTGCATACCGTCAATCATCAATAAAGTAAATCTCGTATAATTGTGGTTTCATTCAGTATCTCCAACATTATATTGGCGCCGTCACCTATTGACACCGGCAACACCCGGGGTATTGTCGATGCATTCTCTACCCTGTAAAAACTCTTTACATTACTTGAATCATACCATGTCGTAGCCTAACAGCAAAACCTAAGATGGTACTTGTAGCTCATTCCACATCATGCAAGTATGGGGTAGAAAAGATCGCGTGAAGCGTGTGATGCGCGATACCCAAATAATTAATTATTTGAACTTGACTCGTTAAAAAAATACTGGACCACACACGCGCACAATAGGAGTGGAAGGAAGGAAAGCAATATTATTATAAATACCGAATTTGTCGTATTTATAACGTATCGTTTTGTTGGTGTTATGAACGACAATGTGTCGGTTCAATTTGCACTCACCCTGATGAAGGTTCACGAATTAAACCGAAACATAGTCGGTCGCAACACCGAAAAAATGGTACGTGATAAATCCCGTATTTACAATAATAACCTGTGATTATGATGAACAAGTTTCAACGAACAGCTAATTACCAGCCTCCACAATATTCCCTGCACCTCCATTTACTCGGCGCGCATAGCGTTTTACTTCGGATATTTCAATATCCACGTACTATTTAGATAGGTGCTATATAAGCACAGCTTATAAGGTCACAGGTTGCCCACTTTATAAGCTTTAATGTGCTAAGGCCCATTCTAGGGGGATTGTTAGTTTTTTAGTCCAGAAATCCCCAACATGGGCATTAGGGATATGTTTATAAATAAAAATTCAGCTTCCGTATGTTACGTATGTTAAGTGCGAAGTTACGTGGTGAGGAACATGAGGGTTCCATGCGTTAGCTCCAAACATCACAGCACCGTAGCGGTTTACAGAAAGTTTTCTCAGCTAAAAGGTAGGTAGTTACTTACTAAAATCAAGTGACATGTACTCGTAAGATAATACAGAATTACGGCAGACAGTCATCAGTAAAGCCTGATCATCTACAACATACTAGGAGGCTGTGAGACAAAGAGTGAGTATATTCCACACGGAGTAGAATCTACTAGCTAGCTAGATTTACACAATAAAAGAGAGACACAGAAAGACATCTTACATACTAGGCACATGGCACCAAGCACCAGCGATCAGAATAGACTCATCAAAGTTTGGGTTCATCAGCTTGTGATTTGAGAGATGTTGACTGCTTGAAGACCGGGCGAAAATGCAGAGCTCTCGCGGATCTCGTCTCACGCGCCGGCGAAGCCGGCGTTGGGTCGCAGGTTTAGGTTGTGGCCCCTGCCTGCGGTATTCATATCGCACTCCATAGATACCGGGCGGTCATTCATTTCTTATGACCGACGTGGGACTTAATCGCGGACTTGCCCTGAGGTGGGCTGTCCGGTATTCGGTCCACGCTTGGTGTAGGTTTGGGTTTTGGGAGGGATTGGCTCGCTTACTCGTATGTACGGGATGATATATTTGTCTGGGGAAGAGGAGTCTGAGGTAGTGGGGGAAGATGCGGCGGGTACGTTACGGGGGTAGGCTTTGGCTTTGGGGATCTCCTCGTGACCCCGGGCTATGTTCTGGATGTGCAGAAAGCAGAGTTGGCGCGCAATTTCCCTTATATACATGTCATAACAAACTCATTAAAAAAGTGGGCGTGGCCAAGGAATCTTCCGATGCTTACGACAGAAGAAACCAAAGACTAGATTGCCTGGATGTGACCTGCACCGGTCGGAACAAATATCTGTTGATTATGCAAACATTTGTTCCGTGGCGGGAATCGAACCCGCTATCTCCTGCATCTCAGCCGGCTATTTGCCCTTTGCCAATCTCTTCGTAAAATGAAAATGAGAATTGACTTATCCAGCTATCTTATTTTAATCTCAATTCTTCGACTTATTAGCAATATAGGAAACGATCCTGTATTGCTTTGCAAATTATATCATGGTTATGTTTAACAAGTGGACCAGCTATAATTATTGTGCTGTGCATATGGTAGAGGCTTTATCAAATAAAGCGTGTAATAGCCGACGCACTTTCATGGCATGCACTGACGTTGTGGGCCTAATTGAGCTAAAGCTCATATTTTTAGGAAATAGCAAGGGAAAACTGAAAAATACAAATATTTTACAGAACTTGCAGCCCGTTTCACCCGAGTTATTCTTGTGAGGGGACTGTATACACGACTTTTGCTTCTAAAAAGTTTCTAAAAAGCTACTGTAGATAGAGACATCGTTCCATTTGATTTGTCTTGTTGTGTTTATATGAACTACACATAAACAAACACAGTCAGCTACTAGAAACAAAACAATAGTTTTTAGAACTGCGAGATAGAGCTGTGGATAATCGCACTAATAAAAGAAATGTGAAAGTTTGAATGTTTGGATGTTTCTTTGGATGTTTATTTATTTGTTTGTAACTCAATCACGTCGTAACGGCTTAACCGATTTGGATGATATTTGGTATATACGTAGATTATAACCTGGATTACTACATAGGCTACTTTTTATCCCATTTATATAATAAAAATTCAGAAAAAATCACAACTCGAAAACAATAACAAATCGCGGAACATACATGGGGAGTGATTCGGGTACCCCAAGGGTTGTTCTATCTCTGCACTTTCGCTTGACACTATTTTTTGTGACAGCCTGTATAACGATGGCTTCTTGCAACAGCTAATATTTATTAGTCACTTTATCGATCTTCTTGGATAGTGCGTGCTTGTGGCGTTTAAGAAATATAAATAATAATATAAATAAATAAATATTGCTGGACATTTCACACACTATCTAGCCCCAAACTAAGCAGAGCTTGTACTATGGGAACCAGATGACTGACAGAATACTTACATACTTATTGTTTTGTAAATACATACTTATAATAAAAAGAAAAACAACCAGACCCGGAATAAATACCTGTAGATCATGCAAACATTTGTTCCGCGGCGGGAATCGAACCCACTACCTCCTGCGTCTCAGCCGGTTGTTCGCCCGTTGCGCCACAGAGGCCGACGGTGAGACGTGGGTTCGATTCCCGCCGCGGAACAAATGTTTACATAATCTACAGATATTTGTTCCGGGTCTGGTTGTTTTTCTATATAAGTATGTATTTACAAAAAAAAAGTAAATAAGTATTCTATCAGTTATCTGGTTCCTATAGTACTAGCTCTGCTTAGTTTGGGGCTAGATAGCGCTATGTGAAACGTCTAGCAATATTTATTTATTTATTTATTAAGCCACTACATACGTTTAAGCATCGTTGCGTAAGTCGCCCTGAGACATAAATGAAAAGCAAGTTTTCCTTTAATTTTACTGGTACATAAATCAAATAAAATCTTTTTTTTATTTGCAACACATGAGAAGTACAAAAAATAATACAGTATATTACTAGTTATAAACCATCATAAAACTTAAAGCTAGGTACACAAATTGGTTGCAAAAAGGTCTCAACTCAGCGTCTGCAGGACGTTAGAACCTGCGCTGGTCTGCCGTTGAGACCTTTGGACTGAGAAAGACAATATATAATAAATACATAACGGACGCGACTTAGATAAGGAAATACAATGTATACACCCTTTGTACCTACCTATGTATATACCCTTTAATCTGAAACATAGATAAAACCGCCCATTGTATTGGTTTTTGAACCCCGGACGCAAAAATAGTATGTCCCAAACGGACGAAAGAATAACCAGCCTTGTTTCTTGCTTGATTCTTTCCTGGCTTCTTTTTTAAATTGATGCCTCATAGTAATCCTTGTGACTTTAATGAATATTGATTATAATTTTTAAGCCCGATGCAAATAGAATGGGCGGAGGTTTTTATTAATTTTGTATAAAAATACTAGTTAATTTTAGTATTGTGTCAGGTACTCTTTCAATGATATTTACGTCTACTAAACACTACATGGTTGTTTAAAAACGATAATTACTACGGAAATACACAAATCTAAAGCCTATTGAAAGCTATTGAACCAGTTAACCTCGTAGCCCGTAGCACACCCGTAGCAGTAGCCGTCTCGTAGCAAATAAACCCGAGTACGTGTCTACAGGCCGTTTAGTATTACAACTATCACGCTAAGTCGGTATACCGGGAGAATGAAAATAAAAAGAGATGTCAGACTGCCTGCATGGCGTGCGCATCATAATTCCACGCAGGTGGTTTGACATCATTATATTCAAACGTTGCAACCGCTGCGCGCACGCCCACGTCACACACGCCACGCACTCGCATTTAGTTTGGCGAGGCCACATGCCAAAATAATTCATGTGCAATGCATCTACCTATATAAAATCATTTTAGAAAACACCTAAAACTACATCGCAAACATATTAAATTTAAATCAAAAGATCTTAAAATTCTATGCATTATTCAATTAAATCTATACAGTAAAACAAGTCACGCATCGGTGTATTATTCTAGAAATTTTTAAGTCCTCCAGTGTGCTACGCAGTGTAAACGCATCTGTAGCGCAGGGATTTTAGGACGCCTCCGTCTCAGTTGAAATCACCAGAAGCTTAAAAATATATGTCATTAATTTATTTTTAGTGTTATGCAGAGATAGAGCTGACAGACCGGGTACAGCGGTAAATAATAGGGTTGCTACGATCGTGGGCATCGCATCCTGCCACAGAATAAGCTTTATTAGTGCATGTGCAGAAGGTTAACTGTAACTCACTACTAGGAAAGCTATTTAAAGACTCGTTACTCGTAGAGACTCGTAGTGATCTCGTAGAGGCATGCATCGATCTCGTGGAGGCTCGTAGCGATCTCGTAGCATATGTAAAACGACAACTTTTCTTTAGTTTTTGGTACTAGAGCGTTATTTAATATGTAAAACTCTTACTACAGCTTATATTTATAGGTGCATGAAATAAAACTTTGAGTTGCAGATCCCTGTTAAGGCTCGTTACAATTTGGCTGCAAGTAAAATGGACTATAAGTACGGAGTGATAAGTATTAAGGTGTACTCGCCGTCTTCGATGGCTCGCTACTTGGCTGAGTCTTTCAACATTATAATTGACATCAATGTCTAAGCCTCCCTACACACGAGCCACGCGCCACAGCCACAAAAGGCCGCCATATGAAGCTGAAAACGGCCACTTAGTAGCGGAATCGCACGACTTTTTACTACTTTATTCTTCACGGTCAGTTGTGGCTGCATTACCCCACGCAGAGAGAAGCTGCGTCTTGTGGCGTGTAGTGACCACTGGCGTTAACCGTGTGCGGCGAGTTCTTATAAAATATACGAAAAATACAGTCCACAGCTTGGGGACGTGTTTCCTGTGATTTTCAAACCCTTCTTGAAAAAGGCTCCGGGTTGCTAATTCCTTTACTCGTGAGTTTTTTGACATGACACTGGTGTTATGCAGAGGAAAAAATATGTTGGGTTGGTGTTCAGGCTAGCCACAGCATCTGTCATCTTTCGATGGAAGATATAAGATTTTTGACAATATTGTATCGAGCCATGGTGACCTAGTGCGATGTATTCAAACTTTCAATTCGAAGGGTTGTAGGTACGAACTCCGGCCATGAAAACAACGAAATTTTCTGTTCGAAAAATGCATGTACGCATTAACCAGTGCTTAATACGGTAAAAATCATTGTGAGGAAACCAGCATGTTCTTTATCCAAAAATTCGACGGTATGTGGTTAGTGTTAGTGCTCTAATACGCGGTGATGGGCAGTTATCAATTAACGGCAGTCTAGATGCACCTTTACGTATATCGTAGATTTTATAAGGATATCAGAAGAAACCATTATAATTCTAGTGCATGTTGCAATCTCCCAGCAAATAACCGCTACGAATCTTAAGGGGATTGTTTTTAAATTGGCTTGTATTCCTGTAAGATTCGATGAAAGAGGTTGGTTTCTGTTCATAATATTACTGTTCAAAGATTAAAAAAAGATTGCTTTAGCTTTGAGAAAGGCAAAATTTTTAAAGCATAATTTCTTGTGTGGATAATATTCTTACACATTGTATAAATATTTCTTCTGCGGAATAAAATAATCTAATGGAATCTTTGTGTAAACTAGTATCGGTGATTTATGGCAGGTTCAAGAACTTGAAAAACAATGCTAGACAATGACTGCGTGAACAAATGATGACATTCTATTCTATTCTATTCTATGTGATTATACTGGCTACTATGGTATAAGTCCACAGCAACACTCGTACATCACAACACTCTGAAATAAAACGTAGAAATTTTATTTTTAAGGACAGGCTATAGAGATACTTTTCTATTACTGGGACATATTTGTTTGTTACTCAATCACGTCGTAACGGCAAAACCGATTTCGATGAAATTTGGTATATACGTAGATTATAACCTGTATTCCCACATAGGCTACTTTTTATCCAATAAATCAGTTCCTATGGGACAAAAATGGGGTGTCAATTCAAGTTGCAACAGCGAGTTTAGCTTTATTTCTAGGTTATCTACACATTTATTTCAACTACCTACAATGTTCTGCATGCTCACTGTATATTTAACCTAAGTTTAAACCTATTATTTCTCATGAAGTGAAATGTATATTTCTTTTGAGAATAAATTCTTTATCCACATTTAGAAGCGTAACGCGTACGAAGTCGCGGGCAACAGCTAGTTACTTATAAATAAATAAAGCTTGACATTGACAAATATGGAGTTTTGGAGTTATACATAGTTCATTTACATTGGTTTTTAGATAGTTTAACTGTTTTTTTGTATTTTGTTTAATAAATGTAGAATAGAATAGAATAGAATAGAATAATCCTTTATTGTACACAAGGAATACTAAAAAAAAACTAATTTAAGCTAAATAAAGTACAATAAGCGGCCTTATCGCTGAAAGCGATTTCTTCCAGGCAACCTTTGTATGCAAATGTAAGTACTGTATTATTATTTCTGATTGGAAAATTTGTTGTTTTGGTGAAGCATCCCGAGTTGATCACTGCACACTTATCATGTGCAAATGATTTTTTGCGTATTTACTTATTTTAATGTTTATTGTTATTATTGTACTTAAATTGTACCTACTATGTACCTGCCTTATATTTAATTTTGTGTTAGTACTAGTCTAAAATAAGGAATTGTATTGAAAAAAAATTAAATGAAGTTTCAGGGATTCGAGTCTATGTGATTGCGGCCTTTCAACATAGAACATATCACATTTTACAAGCTTTTTATTAACTTGCAATGTATGTATGTTTGTCCGGGTGGAATCTTGCAACTAAATTTTAAACCTTGAGCTGAAATTTGGAATACATATGTAACTTCGGTGACAATGTAATAATATGGTACCATGGAGGTAGTTTCATGATGGAGACGGATGCTAGACAACGGAACTTCTCATTTGAATCTGCCGTTCCGATTATGAATTTTATAAAAGGTTGTTTTGAAAAAGTAATTTTTCAATAAAAAACTTATATTGATAATGGCATTTGTGCCCACAGAGTAATTATGTATTATTATCTAAGGTTTTGAAGCATTGACAAAATAATGAAACAGAATCAATTCGGAATCGATCACTAATATCTCTATGATGTTGTCCTACTGCCTCAACTGGTACTCAGTGACCGCACTATTACTGGGCTTACGTTGGAAAATTGAAAAGTTAACGAGCCTATTCCAGCATGCTCGCGTTTTGCCCGACCACCTTTTGTTTCCTTCGCCCGCCGGAAGTCCTCTTATTAGAGGAAATTGCTTGGAGAAACATGAAAGGTGTAGGACGATGACCTAATTCCAACTAGAGATGATGAGCGTGTAATAAGTTTGCTAATAGCTTTTTGTTCTGATTGAATTGGATTGGCTTTTGCTTTGTCATATTTTGATGGGTTATTTTCCTTGTCAGAATCAGAAATTATGAGATCCGTTGATAAACCAAGGTCACAGACATAAGCAAGAGGATTAGCAAGCTGAAGTGGCACTGAGCGGGGGACGAGCTCAAAGAACTGACGGCCGTTGAAAAAAAAAACGTAGGACGACCCCCCCCCACCCCCCACAAGATGACCTGATAAAGGTTGCTGAGAGCCGTTGGATACAGGCCGCACAAGAGAGGCCTATGTAGAGCAGAGGACATCTTGTGGAAATCATGATGATGATTTTTTCTGATTCTTGAACTTCCAGTTTCCATAAACAAAAGAAGGAAAAAACAAGTTGAATGATGTTAAACTTTCTCTCTAACACTTAACCCTTAATGAGCTACGTGACATTTCGTCCCCGTTGAAATGGACAAACAGCCTCCCACTTCAAGTTCTTAGTCATTTTCAAGAGGGACCTTTAATTTGTGCAGCTGTTTCTCGTTATGTTTACTGTTTTATGAACACTTTACTGATTTCATTTTGAACCAACTCGGAATATAAGCGTTTGTCTAGCTTTTCAAATTGAGATTATAAATACCTTCATATTCCGAACTCTCTAGTGTACGAAATAAGCTTTCTATAGTTAAAATCCAAAATATGTAACCAGTAGAATTCAAAAGTAGTAGAGCTTTGTATAAAAGTTGTCGTCTAGTAGCCTTATTACTCAAGCCCCACGGGTCGTCGCGTCAGGCTTTCCCTTTCACAACGACGTATCTTTTTTTATACATGAATAGACCTTCGTTTGACCACAATCTCACAAGATTTTAACCAATGATTTGATCTAAGATGAAGCACGAAGATCTATAAACACCGTCTTTGTGCTGCAGAAAAGGGCTGTTCGTGAAATTTATAATATGGGCCCCAGAGAATTATTACGCAATAAGTTTAAAGAAATAAATTATTATGACATTCCCTTGTCAATACATCTATGAAAATCTGATGTACGTTCACAAGAATATTAATTTGTTTAAGAAAAATAGCGATAATCATAATTTTAATACTAGAAATAAAGATAAACTCGCTGTTGCCCCTTGTAGACTCCATAAAGTTAATAAATCGTATAGGGCAAGGTGTACGCTTTTAAAACAAACTCCCAAGTGATGTACAAAAATTTACAAGTAACAAATTTAATAACGTAATTAATCAAAATAAAAAAAACAATAAAAAAGCCAACTAAAAAATATCAGATTATTTAGATGATAGTGAAGCTTGGGATTGAAATTGCTCCAACGCATTGAAAAATGTTACAATTTAGACGTAATTTTTTTTTTTTATTGTTATGTATTCTAAAAGGATCATTAAAAAAAACAACCAGCCTTGTTTCTTGCCTTTCTTTCCTGGCTTGGTCGCGAAGGAACTGGCAGGCGAAGGCATTGACGTTTCACAGAGATCCTTGTTATTTTAATGAATAAAAAGATTTTGATTGTGATTTTGATTTTTACTTTTTCACTCTTACCTTAAAGATACCTGGATTGAAGTCTTTAGGAAAAACGGACGACGGTAAAGAGTTCCATACCTTAGCTGTACGCATTATGAACGTAGAACCAAAACGGTGAGTGCGAATGAGTGCTATTTCTACGAGGTATGGATGGTACTGAGCCGTGCGTCTGCTTGTCCTGCTTTTCTCAGGACGACAGCGACTGGTTTACGAAACAAAGCTACCGGTCGTCCGGGAAATTACTACCGGCATCGTACCTATTTCTGCCTCTATATTGTGTTATGTATTGTAGGTCATATCTTAATGGGATGTAACTTGTAAGTTCATGCATGTGTTAAAGGCAGTTTGTTGCCTATACCAATGCAACGCTAATCAGGCCATCATCTCAAATGATAAAAAAAAATGAGTTCAGACCCTATATTATATCATAGACTAGCCGATGTTTGCGACTTCGTAGGCGTTACACTACTAAATGTATAGGTAATCTAGAAATAAAGCTAAACTCGCTGTTGCAACTTGATATGACACACCATTTTTATCCCATGGGACCTGATATAGGGTATAAAAAGTAGCCTAGGTTATAATCTACGTACATACAAAATTTTATCGAAATCGGTTCAGCCGTTACGACGTGATTGAGTAACAAACAAACAAAACATCCAAACTTTCACATTTATAATATTAGTGTGGTAGGTATGTTATAGACATAGAAAATCGAATAGACGTGTTTTCCTCATTCAATTTCTAAACCATTATCAAACGGGAGTCTATTAAATCAATTACCAAACACGCCTTATTTTCACATTCTCCCTACAAAATTACGATCGGCATAAAGATAAGTTCAAACATTTTCCAAAACTCACATTAACTGTTCGAGTTAATGATATAGTCCATTAATTTAAGTGCTGTTTTTCTATACTAACTGTGATATATTCTCTAGAGCAATCGTATTTATTTGTACGACGAAGGGTTAATATTAAATAGTTAAGGAAATTAGTATTTTCACGCGACTCGGTCACGTTTTACGGAGTTTTCTATTTTGTTTCAGAACAGTATCTGAATAAGAACAGCAAGATTGTAATTTGTAATATTTTATGCCAGTATTAGGAGAATGGATTAGTGGAACCTTTTTACTATAACCCTCAAGTTTGCATGTCCTAAAAATATTGCTTTGCGGTTGCTTCCAGGTACATACAAGAATACATACATTAATAGAATACATTTTGGGGAAGGAATGTGCCCAGGAATACGATCTGATCCCGCCATCTCCCTTCCATCAAAGGACAAGCAAGCGCACGGCTCAGTACCATCCGTACCTAGTCGATATACCACCCATTCGCGCACACCGTTTTGGTTCTACGTTCTTGATGTGTACAGCTAAGGTATGGAACACTTTGCCGTCGTCTGTTTTTCCTATAGAATACAATCCGGGCCTCTCTAAGGTAAGAGTAAATAGGTTTCTTCTATATCTTCGTGCTTCATCTTAACCACATCATCACTTACCATCAGGTGAGATTGTGGTCAAACGAAGTTCTATCTAAATTAAAAAAAAACTGGTAAAAATCGGAGTCGGGTGGCCTCGGATCGTGTGTAGTCGATGCAGAAAAAAATCAAATGTTTGGTTGTGCGACGGATTGGTTAGAGGCCGTTAAAAAACGTCGTTGACAATCCCGAATGCCATATAGTCCGAGCCTAAGAGTATTGATTTTTGAAAATAAATTGATAATTAGGCGGGATTATTTTAGAATTACCTTTCTACTGAAGTTTAAATCACTTAACCTCTCGTGTTTCATTGTTTCTACTAACATTTCTATAATCATTTGTGGTAATAAAGTTCAGGGCCTTACTTTTATGTATTGGCTTCAGCGGTGCCCATTGAAACACTTCATCGGGCTTCTTGTACAACTTGGAACTTACAAGGACGTAGCCCTCATTTCAAGTTTACTCATTTGCTTCGCAATAAAACCTTTCTAATAGCCCACAATCTACGGAGTTGAGCGATGGAGTTTCAACTACGGTAGTATAATTTGTAGGTGAAGGAATATAATACTGGCTTACAGGAAATCTTGTTACCGTGTAGGGTTTATTGCTTTCTCAGAATTACTTGAGGATTTGAAAAAAATCTATTGAGAACACTTTAATAAATGAAACAGGAAAACAATCAAAATATATAAAACAAAGTCGGGTTAGTAACACTATAATACAAGAACGGCTTGATCAATTTTTATAATCTTTGATTTGTTGGATTTCTTTCCGCTCCGAATAGCATAATAACTATTAATGAAAAAAAATCATTTCTCATACATAGTCGCAACTAATGATGGCCGATTGACAATTCTACCGGCAATGTACATTGGCAGCCCGCGTCACACTTTACATGTTGAGTTTGTACATTTATTGAACTTAATTCATTTAGAGCTTCGATCAACAATACAACTAGATTACGGGTCATAAACAAAATCAAAGCTAAATGCTGTCCGCGTAAACATATAAATATACAGCTAAATTCGTTTACAGATAATTTAAAATGACACAAAAGATTTAAATTCAACCTAATCACAACCACAGCACCTTGTAATAAAGTCACAAATCCTTTAAATGTTACGATCATTCGTCTCAAAAAACAAACAAAGTAATAAATTACACCTGTCACTTAAAAATGAAAAGACGTAGGTTATATGTATAACATTTATTGTGAAATCAACCTTATGAAGCAATAAATAAAGTACTTTTTCTTGTGTCTTGCGAGCTACATCGTTTTATTTCGTTTCTGTTTGCTATTGGCGTCTATTGGCCCAACGCTATATCACACGTTTGACGTTGGCCAAACATACTTACCGTTGGTTTAAAATCGGCAATATTGTTAAAAAATTGATATTATTCGTCATTTTAAAACTTAAAATATAACATATTCCACATGTACTTACCGAAAGTAAGACACTCCGGCTGATAAATTGCTTTTCCGGGCATTATTTTTGCAACTTATAAATGCGCATTGAGGCATTGTGGTACGTGTTGATGTTGGCTGTGTTTCAACCTGACTAAAGAAAATAAGAGCTCACGCCGCAAGTGAGCTGTAATTTACCGAGACGGAATTTTTGCACCGACCCTTTATCTAGGTGTATTGTCGATCGAAGATTTAGAGCATTCATTTTATCATAATAAAAAAATTAATTTAATTCAGCTAATAAGTTAACACAACTTTTATTGATTCTAAGGCGGTACGAAGTTCGCCGGGTTAGCTAGTTTATAATAAATGCCGCTCGTTAATAAGCTCATTACTTGAGAATGGCCTGACCAATTAGGCAAATTTTGTGTCCGCATAAGGTTTTTAGGGAAAAATATCTATGATATTTTTGTATGAACTCTACAATCATATGGGCTATATTTTCTTTTAAAATCTGTGCGAAGCCGGGGCGGGTCAGTTAATGAATCATATACACAGAGTGTTTGGTAATATACTGACGATATTCAAGTGATGGTTTCTCAAAATATAAAAAAAGACTTCACGAAAAAAAACTACTTGTTGTATTATCAAATTTTAAAGAATATCGACTAAGTTTAGTTGATTCATTCGATATATAACTTACTGCCTACGTTTGCAATCGACATCCAAAAATAAAGGCCGATTTGATATCTCTTTCGGAAATGGATGTGGGTTTTGGGTTAGAAAGGGACAACAAGGGATATCTCGAGACGTCACCAATACAATATGTATTAAGTATGTATGTAATAAGTATGTATGGTTAGATAGCAAGTATTATGCAATAGCGCAACATAAGTTTAATAAAGTGTTTGTTTTTACATGCCAAAATAAATTTCACATTTCTATAGTAAACATTTCACAAATTTATTTATATACTCATCAAAATAGCCCCTTTAATTTTTGTGCGTATATTATCAAACACCCTATATAGCTGAACTGACGACCGTTGCAGCAGAAAGGTTTTCGAGACCGCGTACTGCAAAGCTCAGCGTAGGGCGGCCCACCACTAGATGGAAAGATGACCTGTTAAGATTACTGGGAGCCGTTGGATGCAAGCAGCATTAGATCGATCGCTCTGGAAATCTAAAGAGGACGCCTATGATCAGCAGTGGACGTCCTATGGATATAATGATGATAACACAAAGTTTTTTATTGAGAATCAATAGTTAATAATCTGAACAAATCATAAAAAATTTACAAGTACCTATGACATACATTTTGTTATAGGCGATGGTTACCACTTAACATCAGGTGGACCATAGGCTTGTTCTATCTCCATAGTATAAAAAAAACATACATTCTGCATAGTTTTCCCACCGTCCCCTTTCCATCAAAGGACAAATCAGATGCACGGCTCGCTACCATTCACCGTCGTCTGTTTTACCAAAGAACTACAGAGTGAATAAATCTTCTAGATCTTCGTGCTACATTTCGAAAGCATCATCGCTTACCAAGAGATAAGATTACGATCAAAGTTATAAAGAAAACTTCTAAACGCAAACCTGCATCAATATGCACGCATGTACTGAAATTTAAAAGTATAGTAAGAAATATTCTTCAACTTTAAAAGTATTAAAAACTCAGTGGACACCAAAATTCATTTTCGTTATTAAAAGGTATTCCTTTTAATTGGATATGGGAATAAACAAATCAATTAAATTGTTCCACCGAGTGCACCCTCTAATGGCGTCGAATATGAGCCGACCATTTACAACGACCCCGCCACCCTCAACATCGCAGTACAAAGTGGATTTCAAAACGGCAGATAGTTGATTAGGCAGGGATCTAGTTAAAGTGGTTTAGGGTTCACGAAGTATCTTAATTTTTTGTGAGTCAGATTGAGGAGCTTAAAGATTTTAAAGTATGCAGAATTTCAAGTTTTTACTGTTTATATATAGTTTGGGAACCTTATTAATGCGAAAATCTTATGTTTAGGCGGTGTTATCATTTGGCAGCGTAACAATGGAACAACAAACTGATTTAATCGGGTTACGTTAGCAGATGGTGGTCAAAATATATACAACTACATACTTCTGAAGACGATCATGTTCGATTCCTGCTGTAGGGTAAATGTTCTCATGATCTGCAAATATTTGTTTTGTTCCTGAATTCTTTCAATACAGTGTTATGTGTATCTTAGTGTGGGTATGCAAGTGACTCAGTGATATTTATTATATACTAGCTTCCGCCAGCGGCTTTGCACGCGTAGTTTGTCAACAAAAGTAACCTATGTGTTAATCCAGGTTATAATCTACGTACATACCAAATTTTATCGAAATCGGTTCAGCCGTTAGGTGAAAGAGTAACAAACATCCACACATACAACCGTACAAACATTCGCAATAAAATTCAAAGAAAATCGAAGTCTTCATCGTGATCTTTCTTGTGCCTTTGTTGGGTACTGCTTCATCACATTAGGTGAAAGCAATTTAAGAAAAACGTCTTTTGTTAACGTCTAGACATGCCTTTTCTAATTTCACTTAGTGGTTTAACGTTATGTATGGCTCCCTGTAGCCAGACGTGCTCCAAATATATCACATACAAAATAAATGATACCAGAATAGTCAAATTGAAATGGGTTTTCAATAATAAATGCCCACGACGACGACCTCGGCGCAGTAGGCGAACAGCCAGCTGAGACGCAGGAGGTAGTGGGTTGGGTTCGATTCCCGCCGCGGAACAAATGTTTGCATGATCTACAGATATTTGTTCCGGGTCTGGTTGTTTTTCTATAAATAAAAAATAAAATAAAATAAATAAATATTGCTGGACATTTCACGCAGCGCTATCTAGCCCCAAACTAAGCAGAGCTTGTACTATGGGAACCAAATAATTGATAGAATACTTATATACTTTTTTTTGTAAATACTTACTTATTATATAGAAAAACAACCAGACCCGAAACAAATATCTGCAGATCATGCAAACATTTGTTCCGCGGCGGGAATCGAACCCACTACCTCCTGCGTCGCAGCCGGCTATTTGCCCACTGCACCACGGAGGTCTTCTATGGTCGTATGTGAGTACAAATATTTGACTAATATAGGTATAATTAATATATATCTAGCGATAAAGCCGCCCATTGTACTAAATCTATTTGTAAAAATTATGTTCTGTATTTTACTTTGGTGTACAATAAAGAGTTATCTTGTCTTATCTTATGAGTAGAGCATCGTTACTTACTAGAAAGTTTTTTTTTCATACAAGTAAGTACTTTCATTAGAACATATTAACAAGATGATGTGACTACCGACGCAATATCACACTAATATTATAAATGCGAAAGTTTGGATGTTTGTATATTTATTAATTTGTTTGTTACTCAGTCACGTCGTAACGGCTGAACCAATTTCAAAGAAATTTAGTATGTATGTAGATTGTTACCTGGATTAACACATAAGCTACTTTTTATACCATAAATAAGGTTCCATGGGATGAAAATGGGGTGTCAAGTCAAGTTGCAACAGCGAGTTTAGCTTATTTCTAGGTTACCTACACATTTAGTAGTACACGTACGAAGTCACGGGCAACAGCCAGTAAATAATAAAATCTAAGAATAAGCTGACCGCACTAAGAACGTGACTGAGTGCTTTATAATTACTGATTTAAACGAATATTTATCGCGTATGTACCTGAGTGCATTTTATTTTCGCTCTTAATAAAAGATTTGCGACTGCCTCCGTGGCGCAGTGGGTGTATAGCCGGCTGAGACGCGGAACAAATGTTTGCATGATCTACAGATATTTGTTTCGTGTCTGGGTGTTTTTTTATGTATTATAAGTATGTATTTACAAAAAAAAAGTATATAATTATTCTATCAGTTATCTGGTTCCCATAGTACAAGCTCTGCTTAGTTTGGGACTAGATAGCGCTGTGTGAAATGTCCAACGATATTTATATATTATTATTTATTTTTCTGGGCAGATTCGCTATGAATAGTTAGTACTTAAGAAAACACGTGCCTATAGATGGACCGATAATAAAAAAATAGTTTTCCAGCTAATCTTGGTGGTAAGTAAAATAGGCGGTATTCCATATTTTATAACAATTAAATGAACCCTCAATATTCGTAATTCGCATGAACCGGTAGCACCACGGCTGTTTATTCAATAAGGCCATTGCCGATCTGGGTCATTCAATTACCACTAATTAGATTCAGCACCGATGAACTGGCTTAAAACCCTGAACATGTCATGAAGTCCCGCTGGAGAGTCGTTTATCAGACCGGTCGAGTAGCGACGCGTAATTAAACGTTACACATTGCACACACAGACGAGAATTTTGACAACATCTTACAAAAACATAAATGTGGAAGATTGCCGGATGGGTGTTTGTGTCGATACACTTCGTAATTGTCATCAAAATGCTGAAATCAGAAATCAAAACATTTATTTGCCAGAATATAGGTACATTTGTTTCCATGTTACATTTGGTTGATCTTATATATTCTACCATACAGATGGTGTGTAAATATAATTTATTATATAAATTACATTTAAACTATGTGAGTATCTAATGTCATGAAAAATATTATCAATCAACATATAAAACAACAATACAATACAATATACATAACAAAATAAAATTAGAAAAGTCCATACAATACAAAATAAAAACAAAAGTCATTGCACCTAGTAAGTCAATTACATGTCATTAAAAATATCATTAAAAAGAACAACCAGCCTTCTAAGCCCAGTAAAATTGATGTTTCAAAGTGATCCTTGTTTTAATGAATAAAAACATTTTTATTTGATTTGAGCTGAGCGTCATTTTGGTACATTATGAGTGCAACTGACTCAATAAATTTGATTGTACTGCTCTTCATAATTGTTTAATGTTTCTTAGTCTACACCAAAGATGATTTTCTATTATAATCTTTTCTAATGACAGAAGTCCAGAATACATTTGTTAGAGAAATATATGATGTAATGCGATTACTTCTGAAAATACTTGTAGAATCAGGACTTTGTATGAAAAATATAGATTAATTTTGATCACTATGAACAAAATTCATTATTTACGTTTAGAAATTATAAACCAAAATAACGTGTACTATGAACGTAAGGTCTATGTCAAATTTCAAAAACTTCAGAGCAAAATGTTTATTCTCATTTTGATGCTCTTTACATTACTAAGAAGCTCAATCAAATGAGATACGAGACAAGAAACTATTTATCACTTGATGCAAGTATATTTTAAGACAACCTCCATGGCGCAGTGGACGAATAGCTGGCTGAGACGCAGGAGTTAGCGGGTTAGATTTCCACCGCGGAACAAATATTTGCATGACCTACGTATATTTTCTCCGGGTCTAGATGTTTTTCTATATTTATAATATGTAATTACAAAAAAAAATATAAGTATTCTATCAGTTTTCTAGTTCCCATAGTACAAGTTCTGGTTAGTTTGGGGCTAGATAGCGCTGTGTGAAATATCCAGCAATATTTATTTATTTATTTTTAATTGTATCTACACCTTATGTTGACGCTTTAAAAGTCGCGAAAAGTCATGACAAGATTATCAAGATCTACATAGAACGAGTAGTTTCAGAATTGCTTCCATTTTAAACCTACGTATAAACTTTGCAAACTGTTCGCCCGTGTGTTCAACCCACCAACGAACAAGCACTGCTTTAGACAAGTGAAATGAAATGGATAGGAATGAAGTCGTGAGATGTCGGCTCGAGTGTCGCGATGCCTGTCTCAGGGTCTGCGGATAGCGAGACTCATACCGAACTTTGGAAGAGATTGGTGAGAATTTAGACGAATTGAAACAAGTTAAAAGTTAGATTTTGCATTGTTATTGGCGGACTAGGAAGAAAAATACATTATGTAATTAGTGTTTGTCTATTTTTCCTGAAAACTGAAACCTAGGTATCTTTAAGTGATATGTTTCCTAGATTTTGGTGCTCCATCTTAGACCAAATCATCGCTCACCATCGCATCGGGTGAAATTGTGGTCAAAAGAAGATATACTTACTCGTATCTATGTTAAAAAAAAAACAGTTTATTTAGTTAACACCAAAATCATGAATTACATACAAACTAAAACTATTATAAAATGGTTTTATCACCAAAACTCTTTGACGGCTCTTATGCCATATATTTAAAACTAGCTGACCCGCTGAACTTTGTATTGCCTTGACATGCATATGACGCGAGCTGCCAATTTACACGTTGCCACGGTAGAATTTTCAATCGGCCATCATTAGCTGCATTTATGTATGAGAAGTGAATTTTCTTCATAATTTTTATTTCATCCTCTCCGATGTTTTAATAGTTATTCTGCTATTCGGGGCGGAGACAAATCCAACAATTTAAAGATTATCAAAATCGGTCCAGCCGCTCTTGAGTTATAAATTGTGTAAATAACCCGACCTTGTTATATAGGTATATATAATATACATAATAGATTACTCGAAAGGAAAGGATGATAGAAACCGCAATGATATACTCGTAGGGTTGTTACATAATAGGTTTTTTAAATTTTTTATTTTTACTTAGGGCTTTTTACTTTATTATGTTAATGCTATTGAATCTTTTCTTATAGCCATAAATTCAATTATTAAACTTTTCAAATTATGCTGCTTGTGCACCTTGAAAAATAAATATCTACTTAGAACTTTTCATAATATCCTAAATCATGGAGCAATCTACAGGGGGTCCTTGAACTAGTTACAACAATTAACAACTTTTCATAGGAAATAAATATATTTAAACCATCAGGCGTGTTGAACTTGGAGGGGCAGCTTTCGGCAAACTAGATGACATACTAAAATCGACGCGTATTCCACAATGTCTTAAAACACGTCTCTGTAACCAATGTGTCCTGCAGCTGCCAATTATGAGTTATGGTACCGAGACATGGAGGTTCATGAAATAGAACCATGGAGCGCGCCATGCTCGGCGTCATACTCTTAGATCGAGTTCCCAATACCGAAATTCCAGACAAAATAAAGTACAAGACATTTGAATATTTGCAAGTGAATATTGGGGCTCAAGTGGAGTTGGGCCGAGCACTTGGCCAGACGTAGTGACGACAGGTGAACTAAGGCATTAGCAGAGTGGAGGCCGAAAACTGGTCATTGAAATAGGAACGTCCACCAGCGAGGTGGGTCGACGACATCAATAAGACCGTGGGTCGTACGTGGTTCAGACTGGCACAGGATCGGGAAGAATGGCAGAAACAAAGCAAGGCCTATGCCCAGCAGGGGGTTGATACGGACTAAGTATTATATAAACTTTAAATACTAGTGGTTCGCTCTATCTCGCGAGTCTCCCATAAAAAGAAAAAAAATATTATTTATAATCTTTGACTAACAAAATAGTGCCACGTTATGCACAACCCCCTAACCTTGACTTACAGTTTCATTAAAATTACAAAGTAACCATATAAAAAATAAAAAACAGTTCATGTTACACTTTTTTGGGGTAGAAATTGCAGTTATTCTGAATTTCTGACTTTTCCCTATATTTGTGTCACTGTCACTTGTTACTGGTTTACCCTGTGCATTTTGTCAAAGTTCAGTTTTTATTATGACTAATAACTTAAAAACTAGAAGGTTTAAACTAAAAAAAAACGGGGTCGAAATGTACTCACAAAGACCTTATATTAGAAGTGCAATTTGACCGGGTAGTCCCGTTTTGTTTTTTTTACCCCTCTTGAACCCCAATATCTCAACAACCCCCCCCACATTTTTAGCTCATTTAGTCACACCAAAATTGTGCCATCACTACCTACCTATGTATCAAATTTCACGATGGTCCGATCAACGCTTCGAAAGTTATCCTCAGACAAACAAACATACATACAAACATACAACGCTGATTGGCCCAAGTTGATTTAGAGATCTCGCTTCACTCGATCAATTAAACGAAAAAAATAAAAAAATAAACACCGCCCGTGTTTCTTAAAATTACTAGTTCTGGGACATCCTGTATAAGTTTTCTGATTTATTTCACCACATTTCTTTTTTCCAATAACATTAATATCAATTCAATAACTTATCTGATCATCTACGTTTCCATTATATTAGGTATATCAATCTCATTATTATTGGTACTCGAGATCTCGTAAGAGGCTTTATTACTCGTTGAAGTTAATAACTGCCAGTATTACATTTTGATTTACGGTATGGGACAGGCTAAAGTTATATGTAATAGGACGGGTGGCGACTAGGTAACCTTACTAGACAGAGCACAGACTTACCAGTAAGTACACTACAGAAAATATTTATTGGGTTGTCCAACCTATGGGGGTCATTTAGCGCTGTATTTTTCAGTGTATGTTGTCCACTCGAGAACCTTTCTGCGCTAAAGGTCTACGAAAAAACGTAAAAATTATGTCATAACCCAGGGGCCCAATTCTAGTAAACCAATCGCTTCATTATGACAATGGTATCGTCGCAAAATCACCACTAAAGATATCTTTTGGTATTCTACCAACACAGTCTTTTTTTCAATGACCGCCGTTGGTATGACAACACCATTGAAAATTTTGCAGCTTTTGACAGTGTGATGTTCAATGAAAGACGGACTATCGTAAACTGGTTTATTGTAGACAATGTGAGTGTAGCAAATAATGCTACCCTTAAAAACGCTAAGACATTACATTTTCTCCCCAATTAAAAGAATAACATAAATATAATCTTAAACTCACTTAAAACAATAATAGTTAGAAACGTACAAAAACAGGTGTCTCCAAAATTGCAAGTTTTAGCTAAATGCTTTAAACTTTGCAGGTATTCGCTAATGGTCTCCGCCGATGCTTGCTTTCTTTGCTGAAAAACATGACGTTCTACGATCTCCGATCTTTGTGGCTCGAGATGTTGCTTAACAATTTTCTCGAGTTCATCGAGCTTTTTATTTTCTGGTAATTCTGGTGCACACAGATCACACATCAACTCGTAACAAGCTACGCCGACGTGAGTCACTAACACCGTCACATGTAAATTATCCGCGATTTTGTTCAGCACTAAAACTGTTTAACTCGCCTACAACACGCGTCCTAATTATGGGTACCGATTTTGAACGTCTTAATTTTACCGATAGGCATTTTAAAAGAGAAATAAGAGCGAATTAGGTAAAAATATACGGCTGCGCCACATGTGATGTTCAATGAAAGACGGACTATTGTAAATATTATTGCAATGGTTTATTGTAGGTAGTCACATAGACAATGTGAGTGTAGCAAATAATGCTACCCTCAAAAACGCTAAGACATTACAGACAGGAACAACAATCATAATCGTTAAATAATGCTATGGCTCCATAATAGTTTTTCTTATAAATTAGCAGAATTGGGCCCCTGGATTATCAAGCTGAATTGATAGTGGGTGTAAACACACTGTATTATATGAAATAGCTATTTTAAATTTGAAGGGTATGTTTCCCACGCCCGGTAAATAGGGAGAAAAGGTATAAAAATAACATTGGCATCATTGAAGCAGTGTGCTATTCAGTACATTATACACTATTTTAAAACCCTGACAATCTGCAACTAACCTCACTCATAAACAATATAACGTGATTTTTCATCCCAATTACGATTCAATGATAATCTGTCGGGTAGGATCATTTAGGGTTACTGCCCGAACTAGACGGATTTCCCAGTTGAGATTACAATCGGCATAAACGTAGCTTGAATTTACGGAATTAGGTTAGGTATACGTGAACGATGTCAGTCTAAACATGTTTAGGGTGAATTCCAATAAAACTAGATCAGGCAAATACTATAATTCTTAAAAGACCTGCGTTAAGAATACAATAGGATAAAAATGTCAAAGATCACTTTAAAAAGTTTGTGTTAAAAACTACCTGACACTAAAGAAAGAAACATGAAATCTAAAAGAATAATCTCTTGAAAGTTGTTAAGAATCCACAACTGGACACAAACAATAGGTTTAACTACAATATAAAATTGAACGTTTTATAAAATGCTGGCAAGTACAACTCTGGTCAAAAAAATGACATACGAGTACTCGTAAAACATAAAAATATAACATTTGATAATTGAACGTAATCTTTAAAACATTTAAGCGAGCACATACTTTTAAATAAAATGATGTAAAAAACATTTTTAAATACAAGCTTTTATACATTTATGTGCTCTATGCGGATACAAAATTTCGAGTCTGTGCTGGTGAATGATGAGGAGTTCCTTCGTCTGGAGCCAATTCAGGGTGTAGAATCATCGATGGGTTGATTTCAACTCCGTAGCATAAGAGGAAGTGGTTCTAATACAGCTCGTAAGAATTGACCTAAACCAACCAACAAAAATAACCAACATTGCAAGCTAAATAAAAGCTTGTAAACACAAACTACCGCAACATGAGTTGATAAAGTTGATTTTACTAAGTCATTTTTTTTTCTCTAAGCTACCTCGTCCCACTGCTGGAGAAAGGTCTCCCCCAAGTCCCTCCAAGTACCCCTATCCGTCGCTATCTCCCACCATCCTCTTTGGAAGGTGACCAAATCGTCCTGCCAACGCTTTCTCGGCCGACCCCGACGTCAGGCGTCCATGGAGTCACAATATGGGCCCATTTCTCGGAGTGCATTCGGGCAACGTTGCCCGCCCAGTCCCACTTAAGTCATATCTTAGTATTTTTTATTTTTATAGTGTTATCCAAACACTTACTGAAAATTTCAACTTTTTAAAACCATCTCAAAAATTTTCAAGCCTAGACGGGACTTGAACCCGCAACCTTCCTCTTGATACGAGGATGCAGTACCAATTGTAACGGCGTACTAACGTCGCTTTAGTCGTAATCTGAATTATCTCACTAATTTCGACCCTCACGTGACAAGAGCCTGTAGCACAATTGGTAATGCATCCTCGTATCAAGAGGAAGGTTGCAGGTTCAAGTCCCGTTTATGCTTGAAAATTATTGAAATGGTTTTAAAAATCTTGTCATATGGTCTTGGTCATTTTGGTTTTACTAGCAATTAAAAATTAGGTCTAAGAAATTTTTGAAAAAATTAAGAATTCTAAACCGTGCACGAGCAGCGCATTTCACACAATAGATAAGGACGTGATGCATTAACGAGGTAACCACAACTTGATATCTAGTAAGCTACGCCTTTTGCTAACCCAGGGCACTTCACTACGAGTAATTTATTGGAGCAACGATTTTAGAACAATTTTGAAAATACATTGTTTTTCTAACGTTGTAATTTTACGTTGTCCCCCAAAATTTTCAGGAGTGTCTTACAAATACACTTTAAAATATTTTACTACTAGCTTTCGCCAGCAGTTTCGCACGCGTTTTTTGTCAACAAAAAATAGCTTATGTTTTGCTTTTCTAACGTTGTAATTTTATGCTGTCCGCCAAAATTTTCGGGAGTTTCTTACAAATACACTTAAAATATTTTACTACTAGCTTCCACCAGCGGTTTCGCATGCGTTTTTTGTCAACAAAAAATAGCTTAAGTTTGAATCCAGGTCATAATCTATCAATACACTGAATTTAATCGAAATCTGTTCAGCCATTACGAAGTGATTGAGTAACAAACAAATAAACAATAAAAAAAATTCACATTTATAATATTTGTGTGATTATGTGTATTAAGTTCTAAAGAAGATTGGCGAGACTAGATTAGACCCAATGTGATAAACCGTCCATAATAATTATCATACACAATAAAATTACTTATTATATCTGTTTTTGATAAATTTATTAAAAAAGATAACATACGATTAGATAATTCTTTATTATAATTACCACACAGAAACAATATAACACTAAAATAAAACTAAAAAAGCAATACAATGGGCGACCTTATCGTTGAGAGTGATCTCTTTCAGAACAAACCTATCTTTTAAAAAGTTAGTAAATAAAATAACAATTGCCTACTAATAAAACGTCTCAATTATCGTCGAAAACACAATTGATTATAATTATTATAGACAAAACACTAGATTGTGACTCAGCGTATACTACACCGGTACTAATAAGTGCTGATTTATGATCTGACTCTCGCTCGGTAAACGCAGGCTAATCCATGCCGTTCTGAAATCGTCACTCCACATACCCCCAGCACAAAATAGATAGGAACAGAAGTTAAGTGAGGCGCATGCACACATAGACGCGTGCGTACAGTCCGTCTAAAAAGAGTAGACAAAAAATGAGGGCGCCGCTGTCGTTGAACTGGTATACCCCATACTATACAATAACTGGTTTTGATACTTGCTAATTATTTATTGTATTATTGGCATTAATATTTTATGATTCTAAGCTAACTTAGTACTTCACATAACCACTTTACATCACAAGTTGTGGTTAAATTAGACTAATACATATTATTATACATACGGAAGATTGGGAGGATGGATGGAACTTGGCACAGGAATAGATTATTACCTGGAATAACTAGAGAGCGCAGCTAGTAAAATAATAAAAAAAGAGTTGAGTGTTATTAATAAAATATTTATTCATAAAATTAGTCCTCCAACATATCAAAATCTAAATATTCGACACCAGACATGTTGTCATCTATAGCCCCAGGAGAATCTTGCCGAGAAGTACTAGGCAGACAGGAATCTTCTGATTCTGCTTCAGACTCACTGCTGCTGCTGCTATCCTCACCAACTCTTATAATTAATTCTTCTATATTTTGATACAGACTGGGGCCTCTTTCAATGTACTCCATTTCAATTTTTTTGACATGGTCACAACATGATTTCCAATCTACTGGAGTTATAGAAGCAAAAGTCTCTTCGATTAATTGTTTTATATCTCTGGATTCAACATTTTGTGCTGCCACTTTTCTTTTTGCCAAAGACCATGTAAGTTCAATCGTGTTCAGGTCGCAGTGATAGGGTGGCAGCCTTACGACTGTATGCCCATGCTCGCTCAGTAACTCGTCAATATCATAAACTGGTGCTGGTTTATTTTTTTTCACCAAATCATAAAGCATAGGTTTTCATAGGGTCGGATCAAAATTAATTTTATTCTCTTCAAGCCATAATTTGATTTCGGCAATCGTGCTGGATGTTGTGGGAGCCTTATTTTTCACAATCGAGTGATATGAGGCGTTTTCCATTACAATTATGGAAGGATATTCAAGGTTTGGGATGAGCTTTTCGGTTACCCACTTATTAAAGTTTGTTCTATTCATTTCAGAATGACAGTCTTCCTGTTTGTTATTTCCACTAAAAATAAGAAGAGAGTTCGGTACAAATCCTTTTTCACTTCCTGCACTGATGAGAATCCATCTTTTCCCTTTTGAGATATCTTCAATAACTCCTTCGGTTTCAATAGATTGCCAACATTTGTTTAATTTGTATGATGAGTGAATATAACTTTCATCTAGATATATAACATCTTTTTGCAACTCTTCAGGTAAGTTACGGATGTCCATAATAACTTTTAAATATTTTTCCCTTTTAATACAAATATGTATTAGTATTTTCCATCAAAGCTTTTCTGTTTGCTTTACATTTTTTGTATTTAAAACCAATAGATTTCAAAATTTTGTGTAAATGGGCTCGACTTCCATTGAAACCAAGGTCTTCCCTTACCATGGTTGGTATTTTATTAAGTGAAGGGACTTCTTTTTTTACACTATATAAATAATGCACTTTTTGTCGGATTGCACACTGGTCAAAATCGTCTAATTCTTTTCTTGGTCACCCCTTGCTATGTTTAGCAGGAGTAATGAATTTTCATTTAGTTTTAGATCTTTCCTAAACTATTCGTCGCACTGTACCCTCGGATTTACCTGAAAATAATAAATTATATTGTTAAGTATCAAAACCAATCATACGCACTATAAATATGTGTTTTATTTTCATAACCTCAACTGTATATATAAAAGTAAATATTTCATGATAAGACCACTCTTGGATAAGACATTACTATTTAAAGGAGTGTAAAGTGACTAAAAGTACTACAGTAATTCATAACTTACCAGTCAGATCCGCTGTTCGTTTATAAACGTGTTCTATCTGCGTGAGCAATCTGCCGGCTTGGAATTCGGCTAAACATCGCATAAACACTTTGTATATCACTTCACGAGAGCCGCTGCGGATTGTTTTATTCATTTTTCAAATGTTTATAATAAGTTTTTGGTTAAAAACTAGAATTGAAGCTAGAATTCAAATGAAAGCAAACAATGCTTACATTACAATGACAAGCAAGTGACAAGATTGACTTTTAATGAAGTGTTGCCAGCCACAGAATATAGTTAGTTCCTTAAACATTAATTTCTACTCTTTTTAGACGGACTGTACGCCGATCTCGGATCAAGTTGGTCCAAGCTTCGAAAAAATTTGGTCCAAGATCCCTACACGCGCGTCTATGCGTGTGTTAGATTATAATGTTAAGGTGAATCGTTAGCAACTCAAGTTTTTAAGAAGACATTACAATAGAATATTTAGGTACAACAGGTATGAAATAAATAGTTAAGATAGAAACTAAGCCTAGAACAATAAACGAGAATTGTATTTTTAGCTAGAAATGGTACAAAGACATTGTAAAAGATTAGGTTGTTTGAATTTCCACCCGCGGCTGATCACAGAGCTTTACAGGATAAAGATAAGTAGAACTTCTCCGAAGCGCATAACGGGAGCCGGTAAGCGAAAACAATAGAAATATTTCTTGAAACTCACTCTCGAAATAATATAAACTGGCACCGGCAAGCGAGACTATAGATAAACCAAGCTCTCTGATTGGCCCGGGACCGTTTGGGGTGCGCGGGGAACCGACGCCTAAAAAGTGAAATCTGTCGGCTGGCCAGACCACTTTTTGGGGGACCTGCGAACTAGAAGGTATGTTGTTGTAAAAATAGATATATCTACTAAGAGTTATTCACGTAGTGTTTCAGGCTATTTTACTCATTGATTATATTTTATTCAACTATGTGAATCGATGATAATGTAGTGTGTTTGTTGTAACTGAAATTTGGGGATACTTCCCTAAGAGTTATTCACGTACTGTTTCGGGCTATTTTACTCATTGATTATATTTTATTCAACTATGTGAATCGATGATGATGTAGTGTGTTTGTTGTAACTGAAATTTGGGGATACTTCCCTATTTAATACCTTTCTGCTAAGCATTTGATTAAATAAAATTAATTGTTGAAGTTTTATGTTTTATTTCATACTAAATTGAGCGGGTAGGTAAGTCTAATCTAACACGTGCGTCGGTTTTCGCTCGCTTTATGTTCTGGTACTATTCTGTGCCTCTGGTACCGTCTAGACAAGTCTTATTTCTGCCAATGATCGCGATTAAATAGGCGCTTAGCTGGCAAACATCGACTAAGTGCCGCCTTCGAACTAAGTGAGCTCATCATTCATAGGTTTAGTTTATAGCTGTGGCATAAATCAGAGAGATGTTTTGTTATTTTATTAGGGTGTTTTATGAGTTTGGCCATTTTTGGCACGATAAAGTTTATTGTGGATTTTATTGCAGATTTGGTGTTGGCTTACATTTTTGTGAATTTTTCTGTAATCAGTCTCTGAGCGATAAGACGGCCCGTTGTACTTTTTGCCTTGTAATTTCTACTTTGTTTGTTTATTTATTTTTTTGGTTTCTTTAGTTACAACCTTACCTTTATTTGGATAACTTATATCCAGTATCTTAAAAACAAATATTTCTAGTAAAATAACAAGATTTTTTTTCATAATTAAAAAAACCCTTACACAACCCGAAGACATCGCGGCAGACCAAGGAAAAGATGGAGGGACGAGCTCACTTACTTCCGAACAGATTGAACCATCTTGGCGCTGCAAAGAAGTGACTGGAAAGAATGTGGGGAGGCCTTTGCCCAGCAATGGGACTCAAAGGACTAAAAAAAAATTAGTTAAAGTTATGGACCACCCCGTTTAAACAAGCTTTATATTTTTACAAACCGCGTCTGATTCGGCCCATCCTCTTGGGAGCTAAGATCACAGATAGACAGACACGCAGACTCACAGATACACGACAGACATAGGCGTCAAACTCCCCTATTTGAGCGTCAAGGATTAAAATACCCAAAACTTAAAGAAAAACTACGTTTTTAATAAAAGTAAATTCTTAAGAATAATTATGTATTTCCAGAACAATAAATCTAAATCCAAACACACGTCAGTATGTCAGCCAAGCACGAGAAAATGTTGTCTTACATCATACTCATGACCTCACCATAAATATTCCTTTGTAAACGGTCTCTTCGATAAAATCAGTTGTCACTTGTAGATCATCAAAGCTGGTCGCACAAGGTGACACCCGCCGCAGGCTAACCCGTTTAACGAGAAGAAGGGCTGCATTACCACCACAAAGTTATCTACGCCATCGATCATTCACAAAGAGGCTTTTGAGTGAGCCACAGTATGAGGAAGCTGGTGAATGCAGTAGAGGCACAGGAATAAAATAGTCGTAGGAGCTAACACGCACATTACTAAAATTACAGTAGCACAGATTTAGTAATTCACGGTTCCCTGCATTAGTTTATACTGTGTTGCAGGGTGCAACTCTTCCCCAATTCCGTTACAGTAATTGATCGAGCGAAGCGATATCTCTAAGTCGACTTGGGCCAATCGGCGTTGTATGTATGTATGTTTGTTTGTTTGTCCGAGGATAACTTTCGAAGCGTTTATTCGATCATCGTGAAATTTGGTACTTAGGTAGGTAATGATGGCACAATTTTGGTGTGACTCAATGAGCTAAAAATATTGGGGGGTTGTTGAGATATTGGGGTTCAAGAGGGCTAAAAAAAATGAAAATGAGACTATTCGTCAAATGAAAGGTCTTCATTAGTACATTTGAACCCCGTTTTTACTTTTAGTTTAACTTTTGTAGTTTCTTAGCTATTAGGCATAATAAAAACAAAACTTTGGCAACATTCACAAGGTACACCAGTGACCCCACAATGCTGAAATTTGGTATTCGTGTAGCTTTAGTTAATATAGGTCAAAGTCTGAAATCCAAAATAACTGCCATTTGTACCCCAAAAAAATATTACCAATTAACAAGAACCCCCGTTACATCTAATTTGATTGAAACTGTAGGTCAAGTAGGTTGGTTATGCACTTCGTGGCACCAATTTATCAGTCAAAGATTAAAATAAAATAAATAAATAAATATTGCTGGACATTTCACACAGCACTATCTAGCCCCAAACTAAGCAGAGCTTGTAATATGGGAACCAGATAACTGATAGAATACTTATATACTTTTTTTTGTAAATGCATACTTATACAGTGTGTCCCTGGATAAAGTGCAACCCCGAAAGGGGGTGAAACTAGATCAAAAATTATCGACAAAAAAATAGAAAAAAAAAATTAAAAAAATTTAGTATATACTTTATTGATGAATTAAAATTTTTATTGCTCACTAATGACTCTATTTAATAAAAAAATGATTTCTTCCAAAGTAGTAGGTCTATTTTGTTAAAATAAAAACCATAATCATATCAGATATGTGACGATGACGATAAAATAACAAATAACTCACAAACAAGTGGCTATCGTGACTTAAAGTTTAATTTTTGTATTAAAATTACATTTTTTAGGCTGTTTTTTTCCAATAAACTCCAAAAATCTTAAAATTAAGCCTATAATACTAGAAATTTTTATGACTTTTTATTATTGTCTATCATAATAGCTTTTAAATAAAATAAAAACCTACGTTCTAACATAAAAAATGTGCTGGCTAGGAGCATTTAAAGTTGACCACTGATTACGTCACCACTCAGGTAGAGACCCTTTTTTAACTTATATTGTTGTAGATTATGGTCGCTGGGCCTGTTCTATGAAAGATGAAGGGTGGGGATCGAAACAGGACTCACAACAAGGCACGCCAGTCGCTCCGATATTCTCGCCGCTGCTACCGCCTACCGTACCTTACTGCGCCTTCAAGTTTTTGTTACGTTGTTTTGCTTTTGTTTTGTTTTTGACTTTTTGTTACGTTTTTGACTGTACTTTGTTGTGTTGTGGAGATGCCGCGATTGACTGAGTTCTCTCCGCGAGAAATCGCTGACATCCATTATTATTATGGTATGTCACGTGGACACACAACAGTCGCTCGTTCTGCATACATAAATGCGTTTCCGAGCAGACTTATACCGTCAGCACGAAATTTCCAAGAAGTTCACCGAAAGTTATCCAACATCGGACTTGGATTAGCAAGAGATCGCCGTGAGCAACAAGCTACCATTATTGACCATTCCATAGAAGAGGCCGTTTTAAACGATTTGTTTGCTGATCCCACAACCAGCATTAGACGCTTAGCTTTGCGTCACGGTATATCAAAAACATCCGTATGGCGAATTTTGAAAAAGAAGGGATTGCATCCATACCATTATCAGCGAGTACAGCATTTGCATGAAAATGTAGACAATCGTGCAAGATGCGTAATGTCTACGTGGATTCAACAAAAAATTAGAAATAATCCACAATTCCTAAAAAAAATTTTATGGATGGATGAAGCGAAATTCACCCGGAATGGAATCACAAATTGCAGAAACTTACATGTATGGTCCGAGGAAAATCCACACCTAAAGAGGGCGTCTACTTTTCAAGTGCAATTTTCAGTTAATGTATGGGCAGCTCTAATAGACGACACGCTGATTGGGCCAGTTATTTTACCCGCAACATTAAATGCCGAAAGTTTTTTAAACTTATTAAGAGACGATCTGCCACTACTGCTGGAAGATGTTCCGCTGGCTACAAGGCAACAGATGTATTTGCAGATGGACGGATGCCCTGCGCACTACGGGCGCAATGTGCGAAGTTTTTTAAACGAAAACTAAGTTAATAGGTGGATCGGCCGGGATGGACCAGTCGGGTGGCCGGCACGTTCACCTGACCTGACACCCCTAGACTATTTTCTGTGGGGTGTTATGAAACAAAGAGTCTACAGAACGACCGTAGACACCGAGGCAGAGTTACAAGATCAAATCATGCGATGTGCCGATGAGATAAGAAGTGACCCAGAGATGGTGCTTAGAGCCACACAACAAATCGCACTTCGTGCGGCAATGTGCCTACAACAACAAGGAAGCCATTTTGAGCATTTAATGCATTAAACAAAACCCTTATTTCATACTTACATGTAATAAGTTAAATAAAAATGTTGTAACTAAAATTTGATTTTTAATACTACCTGAGCAGCAAAAAAAAACGTGTCTCTACCTGAGTGGTGACGTAATCAGTGGTCAACTTTAAAAGCTCCTAGCCAGCACATTTTTTATGTAAGAACGTAGGTTTTTTTTATTTAAAAGCTATTATGATAGACAATAATAAAAAGTCATAAAAATTTCTAGTATTATAGGCTTAATTTTAAGATTTTTGGAGTTTATTGGAAAAAAACAGCCTAAAAAATGTAATTTTAATACAAAAATTAAACTTTAAGTCACGATAGCCACTCGTTTGTGAGTTATTTGTTATTTTATCGTCATCGTCACATATCTGACATGATTATGGTTTTTATTTTAACAAAATAGACCTACTACTTTGGAAGAAATAATTTTTTATTAAATAGAGTAATTAGTGAGTAATAAAAATTTTAATACACCAATAAAGTATATACGAATTTTTTTTAAATTTTTTTTTTTCAATTTTTTTGTCGATAATTTTTGATCTAGTTTCACCCCCTTTCGGGGTTGCACTTTATCCAGGGACACACTGTATAGAAAAACACCCAGACACGGAACAAATTTCTGGAGATCACATCTGATGATTAAAGCCGGCATGCACAAAGATCACTAAACGTATTTAGCGACAAAACATGTTTAAATTTGAAGTATTTGTATGATTTGACAACTCCTTAAATCATATTTAGCCATATTACAATATGGATCTTTGACATCTGAAAATTGAATAAATGAATTGAATTGAATTATGGATACGGATGCTAGAAAAAGTAACCTCTGAATGAATCATAGTAGATTACTTATATTTGGGCCCTTTTGAATCTGCTAGCGGTTCCAACTGTGAATTTGATAAAAGCTTCTTTTGAAAAAGGTGATTTTAAACAAAAATCTTATTATTTTAATAAAAATTCGAGCGAAGCCGGGGTGGGTAGTTTATAAACCTTCTGTGCCACAGTGTGTGTTTAATATCCGTGAATACTCCGCATAAAAATATGTAAGTGTGACACGGTCGTAAAGTCGTTTTACGATGCCGGAATGAGAGGTAACCGTTTTGTAAATGTGTGTAGTGAGTCACTTTGGAATCGTAAATTTTGCATTAGCTTGTTTATCAGTGCTGGGATTCAAATACTTTGGTGACCTTATCTTGAAATACAAAGTGAACCAAGCGTGCTCATCTCAGATCACACCATCACTTACAATCAGGTGAGGTGGATGGCGCTTGACTATCACAAATAAAAAAAAAGTGGCACACCGGGAGTGCCGACCGAAGTAAAAACTTAACAATTACGTGTGTATTTTTTGAATCGTCAGGAAATATTTTTTGAATCGTCAGGAACGGTGTCGGTAACAGTGTCGCGAGTTAAATTGTTTCTCCCCATCTCAAAAATGCCTAACGTGCGTCATGAAGTTTTCACTTCAAAAGTAAAAACAAAACGTTAAGGATTTTAAGTAATTTGTCCACGAGATAAGTTTCCAAATTAACCAGATGCTATAATTAAAATAAAAAATAATTTAACTGGCAACTAATATTTTGTTGACAAGGTTATAATACCTTAAATATGTAAGTATCACTTTAAATTATTTACAGCAATTGTCCGGCATTTTTGAGATGATTTTTAAGCCATCAGACTATCAACGT
Organism: Philereme transversata; assembly: GCA_963924445.1. Taxonomy (NCBI): domain Eukaryota; kingdom Metazoa; phylum Arthropoda; class Insecta; order Lepidoptera; family Geometridae; genus Philereme; species Philereme transversata. The sequence continues at coordinate 16,257,283 of OZ004345.1, forward strand.
CGTACATATTGGACTTTTTGAGATACATTTCTATGGACTTATGCATTGTACCGCATTGGATGTTCTAGTTTATATGTTATCTCTTACAAAAATTGCTATCCGGTTTTACTGTTTTTATTGTTGTATTTTTTTTACTGTTAGGTAGTGGATATCTAGTGGTGTGTCCAGCGTTAATCCAAAGTCCAAAAGAGCCCGTGTGTATGGAAACCGTCCTAGTGCATACACTTCGCCGCCAAATAGCCGATGAAAATGCACTTACACATAGCATAACCGTTGAACGAAATCGAATTTAAAACTGCATGTCATTACTTCTTATCTGCCAGTTCTTCCTATTGTCAAAGTACTGTATGTGACTAGAAGTCTACCAGTCAAATGAATAAACAAAACGTTTTACCACAGGGCACCAGCTATATTCGGTCTATTGGGAAGCCAAACATCCTAATCAATGCATAAACTCGATCGACCGTTTGTTATGAATTAAGAGGTGCCCAGGCAGGAATTCCGTCAGCATAATTATTTTCACAAAACGTCGACTAATTGCATGCTCTGCTGGCGACACCTCGGGTGCACGTGACGCGAGCGGAGCACCTTAGCCACAGTGACATGAATTAAGCGGATTTTATAATAATAAGTAAATGTGCGGCGCGTATTGCGAGGCGAGACCCGGTACCGAACTGAACCGAAACATTGTCGATCATAACACTAAATCGGTTCTGAATAAATCCCGTATTTATAATAACGAATGAGTAAATACCTGTATGATGGCTAGACCAGGATGCGTTCTTCACTGGCGAGTAGTTGCTACTGTCTAGTATGCGTTGTTTTCCTTGCTAGTGTCAGTGTAGTAGTCCGAATTTTTGGAGGTATTCCATCATCTTAGCTTAGCACAGTAGAGATTTCCGCTAAATAATTTCCGGAAGCATTATTTTACACACAAACCATCGAAACGTTAACAGCCCCGCGAAAATATTTAGGTGAACTTATAATCTTGCACGCGTAAATTTCGCTCCACATTGCTTCAAGTTGTCACTATGAATAAATGATATACAACCTGTTTTCTTATGTACGACATTAATTTAAAACACAAATTGGAATCGTATTAACTGATTTTAAAGGTCGATTTAATACCGGTAGCTTGAATATTTATCAGTAATCTATACATTTCCAATAAACAATTTAACATAAATTGGTGGCGTCTTTGTAACGATGCCTATTCAAGTCGCGAGTGAATAGGTTTCTTCTAGGCAAGCGTGTGCCATCGTAGACTGCATCATCACTTACCATCAGGCGAGATCATGGTCAAACGCTAGCCTATAATTAAAAAAAAATGCCGCTTAATCAGTTTAACAGTACCTACTTACATGATGAATGATTATGATTTGTTTAGCTATTTATACAGGCTGTTGATAATTATTGATAAAAACGGGTATTTATCGCGTATGTACCTTTTTAATTTGTTATCCCGACGTTTTGGCTGTTTTGCAACAGACGTGGTCACCGGATGACTTGAGTACTTGGAGCTACCGTCAAGAAGTGATCGTAGCTGCAGCAACTAACCTCACTCGGTCTTCAGAATTAGAAATGTCCTCGTTCATATTACGACACACTACACTAACCGTATCTAAGCACTGAGAAAACCGATCACGACGCGCACACCTAGCAATCACCGGGTTTCAGGACGCTGAGAGTCTATAGCCATCTTCCCGATTGAAATTTTTAAATTTCTTGTTTTCAATCGCTTCACGAACTATTCAAATCAAATCAAATCAAATCATTTATTTCTATTCTCTTGTAATACCCGTTTTTATCAATGTACAGTGATCGCGAAAGTTTGAAAAATACTACAAGGCTGTTTCATTGATATTTTAGGACTTGATATTAAAGTTGCTTGAAAATTTAAAATTTTGTATGGTAATGAATTAAAATATTTTTTTTACAACAATACCTGCCATTAGCCCTGCCCGAGTTTTCATTTAATGTCGAACATAACAAAACACGGAGTTATTGCTGAAAAGGGATTAATAATAAAATATTACGCTAAGCTTCACGCTATAGCTTATCACTGTGTAGTGTTCTGACTTTTACGTTCAAGTTTATGGGGCGTTATGAAACAGCGCCCGCCGGGACAATGTAGCGAAACAATTTTGTACTATTAGTTTTGACACTTCCTTACTTCAGTGACAAGCATGACTTTGTGAATAATGTGATACTAGATTCTGCTCGCGGCTGTGCTCGCTCTGTACCTATTTCTGCCGCCAAGCAGCATTGCTGTGTTTCAATTTGAAGGGTAAGATTGCCGGTGAAATTACAGGCATATGAGACCTGTATGCCTCTGATGGACGCAAGGCAGTGCATCGTAATGCAAGTTTGTAAGAAGAGACAATTATTTGTGATAGGCGATGGTTGCCACTTAACATCAGGTAGGCCATAGGCTTGTTCCATCTCCAAATGGTATAAAAAAAATCGCACATAAAAGTAGCATGAATACTACTGTAGCTGCAAGTAAATGAAAATCTTGTTTTTGAATCTTGCCGCAAAATATGGGCATTACAAGTTTGTATATGTTTGTTATAACTTATGTCTGTCTGTGTATGTCTATGCGTCTGTCTGTGGCATCGTAATTCCCAAACAAATGGACCGATTCTGACGCGGTTTTTTTTATAGAAACCTAGTTTAACTGGGATGGTTCTTAGTTACAATTCGGCAATAGTCAAATAACCAACTCAACTTTGTTTTAATTGTTTTAATAAAAAAGGTGGCATTCCGGTCGTGCCGACAGAAGTGAAAACTTGAACAAAAACGTGTGTATTTTTTGAATCGTCAGGAAATATTTTTTGAATAGTCACGAAATATTTTATTGTGCAGGAAATTTAGTTTTAAATTTTAAATTTAGCGTTCAATGTTTAGGTATTCAAAATTTAAAAATTTTCCTCTTGAATCATTCTGTCTATTGCTGATACCTGTATTAAAATCCGTTGACTAGTAAAAAAAACTAAGGTACCTAACAGACAGTGAAAGCGACTTCATTTTATACTATGTATAATAAAGATGATGGGCAAAAATCTTTAATTACAGAAAGAAAGTCTTGTATTCTTGTATATCTTAAGGATATAGTCTGAAAATAAAAGTGGCACTCCGGGAGTGCCGACAGAAGTGAAAACTTGAACAAAAACGTGTGTATTTTTTGAATCGTCAGGAAATATTTTTTGAATCGTCAGGAAATATTTTACTGTGCAGGAAATTTAGTTTTAAATTTTAAATTTAGCGTTCAATGTTTGGGTATTAAAAATTTACAGTGTCGCGTGTTCAATGGTTTTTTCTCAACTACAAAATTTTCAACGCACCTAAAGAAGTTTTCACTTCAATAACTAACTGACCTTCAAACCATTTTCATTAGCATTCTTCCGATTTGTGCAACAAGTTCGATATAAAAATTGTAGAAGTAAAAAATACATAGGCAAATAGACGCGAACTGAATAGGAATTGTGACACAGTTTTTTATAAAAGCTTTTAATTTCATAAATAAAGCGAAGTTTCTTTTACGATTGCATAGAAAGCTTTTGTTTCTGTTCCTCAAAGGCTTAAGCGAGTTGTCGAGAATTTATTCACTGGAAATAACTTTATAACCAATTATTGTTTAAAGCACCAAGTTTGCAATAGCTTTTGATTAACGGTACGTGTTTTTAGACCACATTTCTCAATACCTTGGTTAAAATAAACTAGGATTTTAATATCCGTATTTAAAAAAACCAGACGCCCGTTTACGATATAAATAACTTGAACTTAAATAATAAATAACTTTTTAAATAACTCGTCTACTCTTAATGGTGTCATGATATCTGAGATGCCAGAGTATCTGTACGCCAAGCTTAACCCATCAAAGACTTCTCGTAAGTACAGTTCGACACCAACTGGTGACTTGCTACATTACAGTAACCATAAAACTGCAGCGTTTAGGGGCAGTTTTCGGTACCAGGCAAGCAAGTGCTGCAATAAAATACCACCACCTTTTCGGCTACTAAAATCAAATTTACATTTAAAAACCATTATAAGAAACATTTAATTGAAAAACAAAAAATACAGAGCGCCGTTCACTTGCTGATGCAAAGGCGAAGTTCCTAGTATATTTATATTTATTCGTATTATTATAATTTGTTCTCTAACATTTCTTAACGTTATTATTATTCCTTACATAATATATTAATTACTTCTATATATCATAATTGTATGCAAACACCAATTAGTGCCTATTCGTTCTTACGAGTTCTAATGACTTGCCTAATAAAGGTTTCGGCAGAATAACAGCGCCGAGCTGTCGATCGGTGGCGAGGCATAATGCTGAGCTGAAACCCATTTGCTGCAGTAGCACATATTATACATACCTACTTACCTTTTTTAGTTTTTCCCTGATTACATTGTATATTTATTATTTCATTCTATTATTCCTAGAATTGTTGTTTGTAATTTTCTGTTTTCTCCTACTTGTGCTTTCTCTTTGATGTTATACCTTTTGAATGTATTGTGTGAGTTTGTGTGTTCTATAGTAGCAAATAAATGTCTGTCTATGTCTAAATAATATATATAACCTCAAAATTGACATTTTCATAATAGTCTTGTGAAGGCTGGTTTCTATATCCGTCGGTAACCACTACTACTCGTGTCTCCTTGAAAAAGTGTCAAACTAGTGTCAAGCTTTTGACACCCGCCAGTAGCCATGTGATTTCCTTCGTAGAACGTAGTGTTAAATTTAAATTTTACCGAATATCATTGCAATTAATTCAAGTGTTACAATTGGAAAATATATAGGACAAATGCTTTTTCTGGTTGTTTATATTATTATGTTGGTGAAAGCTTTATTCTTTTAAATCATTCAGTGTATCTAAGTACTTAATTACTGATTTAAACGGGTATTTATCGCGTATGTAAGGTAAATCATTTATTTTTTATCCAGACATTTCGATTGTGTTGCAACTGTGCTGTGTGTCTGTCTGACACAGATAGTCTGCCCGAAACCACGGCTGTTGCAACACACTCAGTAGTTATGTACAGTGATCGCGAATGTTTGAAGAATACTGTGTCTTCTACTAAAATACTTAATATAAAAATACTTCCTATTCAAGGCTAGGTTCAGATAATTGCGAAATGGTCTGTAATGATAAGCACTCGTAGTTCACATCTGAATCTAGCCTAAGAGTGATAGCCAGAATTTTTATTACACCCAAACGGTTATCAATTTACAAGTAGATATAACATGAAAATTAATTCACACCTAAAACCATTTCGACTTTTAGATAACAACTTCCGAGGTTATATTAAATTTCGAAAACTTCCAGAGATAAGGGGGACGTAATTTCATTTGCGCCGTTTAAAACTTTACCTTCTGCGGGTCTGATTAAATTTTTAACAGAATCTTTCATTTATAAACGTGAAAGTTTACAAGTTTCCCCCCATGGAAGCGTTTCTGCGGCTAATTCTTATCTTGAAGGGGGAGTAAAGTGTTTTATTACCCATAAGCTGAAAGAGCTTTATCATCATAACTTCTAATATAAAGACGGAAAGTTATATTGTGTACCGTAATTTTAGATTATTAAAATTTTTCCCACAAAGACGGCAGCAAACCGCGTCCAAACATATTTTAATGAATTAATGAAGATTCTTCATTATATATACAGATAGATATACCACCATGAACAACAAAACAATTAAAATTAACATTATTCAAATTAATTAAACCTTAAAAGCTAAATACAAAAAAACTAAATGATAAACAAAATAAACCAATTAACTTCATGTAAGGATGATGGGAGGTCTTATTGTTAAAGAAAGCGATCCCTTCCAGAAAACCTTCAGATGGACCATTTGATCGTTTGATGGATCTTAAACCACTTTAGAGACAAACTTGTAGACTGCATAAAGTTAGTAGGTAAATCGTTGAAAGGGCATGGTGTACGCTTTTATAACTCCCAAGCGATGTACAAAACGTATTTAAACAAAATCTTTATAAAAACCCCTCCTATAACATATAAATTGTATTGGATTGAAATTGCTCTATCTCGGTCAAAAATGTTGCAATTTAGACGTAATTTATTTTATTTATTGTTATGTGTTCTAAAAGGATAATTAGAAAGAACTACCAGCTTTGTTTCTTGCCATTCTTTCTCGGCTTCGTTGCGAAGGAACAGGCAGTGAAATTGACGTTTCAAAGTAATCCTTGTGATTATAATGAATAAAAACATTTTGATTTGATTGATTTGATTTGACTTGATTTACATAACTTATCACCACGGTACACACAAGGTGTCCCACTAGGGTAGTCATTTAGGGGTCTGTTGAAAAGCCGGAAACGCAGTAATCCATCACTAAGAGTTACGGCGACCTCGTCGTTATATACGGAACCCACGAGTGCGGCCCTCCGGGACCTCTGTTGTTTGTTCGGGAAATTATGTTTAATTGAGGTATCACACGTTGAAAAATCATAAAAGTAAGGCTTACCTTTGTAAAGGTGAATTATAACACCAATTGTGTGTTTTAGTAATTAAGTTCGGACACTTTTGGTTTATTTTTCATGGCAGGATATTTATTAATTGGGATAAATTGGGGTCTTCGCAGCGATGATTTATAGCGCTTAGTGGAAAGTTGCAGTTGTAGCTAAGCCAAGGAAGCAACCGCTGTATTGCATGAGACAAGATTGTATATCATGTACTAGCTTCTGCACATGGCTTCACACGCATGGTTGCAATAAAAAGTGTCAGTTCAAGTCATAGTCAATCTATATACCAAAATCATCGCAATCGATTCAGCCGTTACGACGTGAAAGCGTAACAAACAAACAAAGAAACAATCTCATTTTCGCATTTATAATATTAGTATTAATATAATAGGCTTGAACAGCACCCTCTTCTTACGTTCTTTTCAATCCAGTTATTCCAAAAGTTGAATGAAAAAGTACGCTATAAGTGATAAGACCGCTCATTATACTACTGAGTGAAAACAAACCCTAAAGAGGCCTGGGAATAACTCTAAAGCACAAGAACCTTTCTAAACCACTTTTATTTACTTAAATCTACACAAAAACATTGGATAAATGAACTACCTAGCTTAACCGCAAAACCTAGAATAATATAACAGCTACTCGCGCGCTGCGTTCAGAAATCGTCCGCGTAAGCAAACTAGATCCCAAGAAAGTTATAAATACTTAATAAAGTAATAATAAATAAAATAAAAATAACAATGCCTTTATTTCTACTGCGTATTCTTACATCACTTACTTAATAACGAATAGTTACATACTAATTATACTATTTATCACTATTTTGGTCTTATTTATCTATTTCTTCCGCAATAGTCGCCTCCAGGTCGTAGCCCTCCCCTAAATCTCTCCATACATCCCTCTCTCTCGCTGTTCTCATCCAAACCGGTCCACAACGTTGGGTAAAAATGTCTCTCCATCTCCTTTTTGGTCCACTCTGTCTCCTTTTTCGTTCCAGTGTGATCCTCTCTGTCACCAACTTTGTCCACCTATCGTTTTCTAATCTACAGATGTGTCCTACTCACTGCCATTTCAACTGCCTTGTGCGTTTTCCTATTTCTATTAGCTTAGTTTTTTTTCTGTTCTTTATTTGATCAGATATTTTTAGTCCTAACATGTCCCCATGCCCCTCTCCATTTTTCTCTGGCAAACAGCTAATTTTTCTTCGTCTTCTTTTCTTAGTGCCCAAGTTTGACAGCCGTACTTGAGACATGGAAGTATCACTATGTCAAAAACATTTTTCTTAACATTTGTCTCTATAGCTTATTCTTCATTATTTCTTTTAGTCCTTATAAATACTTATTAAATACTAAATAGAATATTATACTAGATTGGGACTTGCTTATACGAGTCTTTAAGTTTTTAGGATATGATATTGTAATTTAATAAAGCAATAAATAAATATCCATAGAATCAATCAAGCATAACCATCCGCCTAGCACAATTAGTCTCATTCACGGAAAAGACAATAATCTACACAAAAAGTCAATAATAAAATAATTAGGCACCAAATCTATTTCTGCCGCCAAGCAGCATTGCTGTGTTTCGGTTTGAAGGGTATGGTTGCTAAATTACAGGCACAAACTTTACGTATACCTATAGCTCAAATTGATGGACGCAGAGCAGTGCATAGTACTCGTACGTAGGGTGTGTGACTTTCTAAGAGGCAATACTTTGTTATAAGCGATGCGTACCACCTAAAATCAGGTGGGCGGTATGCTTGTTCCATCTTCAGGTGGAATAAAAATAAACAAAAAAAAACGTAAAACTCGGTTAGTGCATAGGTGAACGAAAAATATCCGTGAAGGAAAGTTTCAAGTTTAACTAACGACAGTTGAAAACATTTCATAAAAAGAGACAATATTTTCCACCGCCCGTAAGTTCTGAGTATCAACAGCGAACTTTAAGACGCGCTTGTTTACTCGAAGTGGAGGGAAAGAAACAAGTTTGCGATTAGATGGATGAGATATACAATGATGTTTGATATAAGAGAGGTCAGTTACTTTAAAAAAACAGCAATTTAATTATATAAGGTGTTGTTAAATTTAACTATATAAATAAATTTAAACTACAAATAATGACGGAGTATATTTTGGACCATAAATAATAAATAAATAATGTTTTTTTTAATCCAAAAAACTATATTTTTGAGTTTTTGTACCTAACATGTAGGTACTTTACCCTGCCGTGCGCACCGTAGCCGTTCTGTTGTCTAGTTGGGTGCATAGACCGTTCCGTGTCAATAACTGGACGGGAGTATTGTACGAGCGGGGTTGTTGAACGGCTCGTAGTAACTTTGTAGTAATCTATGGCATGGTATAATATACTTTTCTCTTGTCTCTAACATTAAGGCGAGCAGCATTTTATCGATTTTCTCGAGATTTTGATAATATAATAAGAAAATTGTCTGGATTCTTTTATTTTTTGCGTAGAAACCGTCAGTTCAATATCATTAGGTTAAATTGCAACAAATTATATAGATATTTGGGATCATAGAGGCTAGTAATTCTAGATAAGATTAAGAGATATGGGTTTGTGATATTAGCTGTCGTTCCTTAAACCCTCAGACGCTTAAAATAGCATCATAACACTTTGCATCGTTATAATTGAACCACAAAGTTAAATGGCGAACAGTGTAACCGAATATTAACGTCCAGTTTAACCAAACTGGAGGAAACTGTTTAGTGATTCGGTCGACTTATATAGAAACCAAGAACTAAATCTAGTTTTCAAATTATATTGAACAAGTATAGGTAAATTAAAAATTTAAAAACCCTCCGACCTCATTTTTTTGCTATGTTATTTTGACATAGCTAATAACTACCTCAGTTACACTAACTTTTTAATAAAAAAAACCGCGCCTGAATCGGTCAATCCGTTCGGGAAGTACGATGCCACAGACAGACAGACACCACTCTTTTTGCGACGGTGGTTAAAAACGTATTGAATTCTATTCTTTTTTTGGGACTATGAAAAAAAGAAAAAGAGTAAGTGACATGACGCGGTCAAACCAGCAGGTTTTACAAATAACAGTTTTTGAGAATTATGGATGAGTTCGGCTGTAAGACTACAAGTCACTTTATAGTCCAAGAGCCGGTGAAGATCGACCTTCACCGATCTGATAACCAGAGGAGACGTATTTTTTATCAAATATAATTTATAAACAAATATGCCTATAATTACTTGCCTACCTAAAAGTGCTTATGGCTATTTTTAATTAAATTAACTTTAATCTGTTTTTTTTCATCACTTTCATTCTTTTGATAACCAAATGAATTTTATTTCACTGTTAGTTTTTAACACACAGAATATGCCTCAGTAGGCTTGCCTACTCATTTCTGTGTATAGCTACCTGGCAAGCCGATGTGAACAGGTAATTCAATATAGGTGACTCCATCGTTCTGATAACTTATCGAAAGTTATATCAAATTTTAGATTACTGTAACGAACTTTTATTTGAGGCCTGATTTAATACGCGGTAAATTATTGTCTTGCTAATATTTAAGTATTACACTTGAGAGAGGACTTGTGAACGTAATTTCTTTAGTTTAGAATGATTAAAAATACAACGTTGAGAATATAGTTCTTCCGTACTCGCTGAAAGGTTGAGTTTTACGTGTTTCTTATTTTAAAACGAAAACACTTGAAGATAGAAATTAGAGAATGCTTTTAAAATTCTCAACGCAATAAATTAGTATTTTTTTAATGATGTCAGTCAATAAGTTTTAGCTAAAATGGGTTTGAAACAAGTGGGCGCCTCTCTTCTAGGAATTCTAACACTTAACTTTTTGTACGTCTGTGCTAACGTGGGAAAGACACACCTTTTGACGAATTTCAAAATATTGAATATTTATTGGTTGGTTGTAGAAATAGAGGCGTGACCACCTTAAATTCTGGGTAGGGATTTTTCGTAAGAGATTGAAAATGCAAAATCACTCGGGGCAGACGGTCAGGGGTCGAGTCCGAAGGTGGTCGAGAGGTTTCAGGGGAGCGGATATCTTGAGACTTGATGAATCAAGGTCTAGTAGAATCAGTGTTGACTTAGTTATTTTATAGATTCAGTTCTAGATTAGTGAGTAAACTCAGTGAATATCTGGTAACGCTAGCACATAAGACAATTTAAACCTTTTTAGCATATATTAATCTTAATATTTGGGAGCCTTTTCAACGATCGCTAAATTAGTCCTTATGTTTTGGTTAGAAATCTCTTTGGTTAAGGTCCAATAATGATATAGGATGACGGATACATATAACTATATAATATTCTTACGGAATACGAGTAATAAGTTTTCAAAAGGATATATGCTAATGTCATCGGAGGCAGTTAGTAAATTAGGTAGATGTAATATTAACCTTATTTTCAGCATTTACAGGTTCATACAGATTCGTATAATGATAAAAATGTAATCTATGTTTAGTACTAAGTATTGCGATAATTATCAAATTCTCCCAAATAGATTGTACGAGGGAAGCGGTTCGAACGTGAAACTTGTCTAACCAATTTATGCATGGTATTTTTTATAGTCATTCACAGCTTAGCCGAGAAGGAGTCGCTTTTGCCGTCATAACCAATCAAACTTCCTTCCATGTTCCTATAATTATTTCGTGATAGTTCTATTATTTTATTCAACAAGGGACTATATTGCGAACACATTTTCAATTCATCTACTTTATACTCTGAAATCAATCGATCTAATAAAATTCAGTGGAAACTCCTGGGTTCACGTGGCTGCCGTCCGCGGAGGGGCGAAGCCCCGCCATAAATTGTCTATCAGGTTCTGTAAGACGAGGCCTGTGTCTGACCCCCTCCAACCCGTACGCTCAACCTCTGTCCTGGATGTTTGATACTGCTTTTTATTAAATCACGTAGCCTAGCTAGTTTAGTTATCATGGGGTAGCTTAGCTAGAGATCTATTTAATTCATTGTAATATTCTAGGTTTATCTTGAGTATTCCTCTGAATTTAATAAATCTATGTTAGAAATATGTCTGAAATCAATAGGATTTCAACATATTGGGGGTTTGAGGGTAAATAGGCGCCTTTCCCATTTCCTTACCTGATCCCTCCTGCTTCGCAAGACTAGAAATTTTCCCCATCCCTAAGTTCTCTCCTAGAACAAGACATTTCTAGCCATACATCGCATGCAGGGTGTATGTGGGTAGGGGCTCTTCACAAAATAAATCAAAATATTATAATTACTACTTACACAAAATAACATAAACCTTTTCTTTTCTTTTCAGCTATTTCGAGACTTTATTCCCGGGGCTTAGCTTTAAGATAATATTAAGAACAGTACTAATTTAGAATTATTAATCCATTGAAGTCTTGTCATAATTAAATCCATTATATTTTAAATGAATATTAGCACTCTGGTGATTTTTAAATTCAATTCACAAATAACATTTAATTCGTGTTATTTTATTTGTGTCATTTATTAAAGCCAAATTACATCAGTATTACTATTTCATTTATTTCTCCAAATCATTTACACAACGTAGAATAAATTCAATTCTAGACGATCACACTTAGGATGGCCAAAATCACAGATAGGTTTATTTTCGATTCAAGATAGCTTTAACCTCTAGACCTTAGGCTCAGGTAGACTAGTATTTTATATAGGGAGGTCAGGTTTTGTTACATTACTTTATTACAAAATCAGTCATATTTCAAAATCATTGCCTGCAAAAAATCATACTTATAGTACTGTTGCCTAGCTAAAAACTTTTAGAGAGCACTTTTAGATAGGCAAGTAATTATAGGCATATTTGTTTATAAATTATATTTGATAAAAAATATGTCTCATCTGGTTATCAGATCGGTGAAGGTCGATCTTCACCGGCTCTTAGACCATTACAACGAAGTAACGTATCTGTAAAAATAAAACACCATCGGACGAGAAAGGAAAATGGGACAAAAGTTTAGTTCCCTTCACCCACAATGAGGTAAACAATCGCACAATCTAATTAAGATAATACAACTTAGATACGGTCTTTGTTTCATCTTGTAGTCTGAGTGGATTAGCCGCCTAATTTGTCAATTGTTGGTTTCTGAGTTGTTTTATTGTTAGTTTTTGGGATACGAAATTAGTTTATCATTGGGTATAATATAGATTATTTATTCATGAGGTTTGGATTAAGGTTGATTATTTGCAGATTGAATAACTAATGGTAAAATCTGTCTTTATCCCAAGACACTGGCTGCATTACCCCGCTAATATGCCATGCTGACTAATGATTGAAAAGTTGTATTTTTCAAACTTTCGCGATCACTGTTCATAAAAAAGGTACATACGCGATGATAAATCGGTATATATAAATAATTTGAATTAAATGGGTATTTATCGCGTATGTACCTTTTTTATTTGTAATCTTGATGTTTAGACTGTGCTGCCAGAGCATGTGTTGCAACGCGTACAGTCACGATAAATACCCTTTTAAATCCGTGATTGAAAATAAAAGGTAGTTATATTTTCCAAGTTCACAATGCTTAGGAACTTTGTCATATCAGTGAAATTTAGCAGCTTGCAATGGGTTGACGTACTACGAGTAAATAGTTGGCAGTGCACAGTTGCCGAAATTCGAAAATAATTCAGATAATTTTTTTTGATTGTTTGATGTGAGATCTCCGAATCAACTTGGGCAAATCGGCGTTGCATGTATAAATGTATGTTTGTTTGTCCGAGGATAACTTTCGAAGCATTTATCGTGAAATTTGATACATACGAGTAGGTAGTGATATCACAACTCTGGTGTGATTAAACTGGTATTTTAGCATTCATCCCTCCTTCTCAGTATTAACTTTCATCATCATCATCATATCAGCCACAGGGGGTCCTTTACTGAACATAGATCTCCCCGTCGATATACATTTTAACTATACCAAATCACACTCCTCGGTGTGCATAATAAACTTAAAAAGGGGTAGATTTTTTTTTCTTCCCATATTAATTGATCGAGCGAAGCTAGATCTCCAAATCAACTTGGGCAAATCAGCGTTGTATGTATGTATGTATGTATGTATGTATATAATAGGTTGGGGAAAAAGTCTTTTCGCATTATAGTATGTATAAACTTGTAATAAAATATTGTTACGAGCTGAGGGTTCGGGATAAAATAATGGGAATCGATTTAACCAAAATAACACTTTTATTCAACACTAAACGATGAATACACGAACTTGGTCTCACGTAATCACAACACACTAATTCACACCACAGTTGCACCACTTAAAGTCTCCGAAATGTTCACACGTATAGCTGAATCCAGACTGACTGTCCGGCCATCTCTCCGGCCTATTTATATCGCGCATATTTCGATTGTTCGAGAACTATCTCGATCGCTCTAGGAAAGGGTCGGTCCCTCGACACAATGGCCACTATCCATTCTGCGAAACCACAAACAATAACAGACAAAAGCGCTCGAGAAACCTCGATTACCATTCATTGTTTAACAGTCTCGGCGTAACACTGCCCCCTCCTAAAACATGCTCGTCCCGAGCATTGTTAGCCCCGTAATATCGCGCCAGCCGATCAACATGAACAATTTTAGGCGCACCTCGCGTTCCCTTCTGAATTCGGTATGTGACGTCATTGATCCTGGTCAACACACGGTATGGTCCATCCCATTTTGCTTGTAGTTTAGGGGATTTTCCCTTTTTCCGTATCGGATTGTGCAACCAGACCTGTGACCCCTCGTCAAATCGCAAGTTGTTTGAATTTCGGTCATAACGGGTCTTCATTTTCTCAGACATTTGTTGACCAGTTAGTCGAATGTGTTCATTTATGTCGTTCATTTTATTGCGCAGGTCGTTTGCATAATCTGTGATGGCACGCGGAGAATCTGGAGGAATGCCAGTTATCAGGTCTGCAGGCAACCGCAGTTCTCTTCCAAAATTTGCCAACGCAGGAGTGGCGCCTGTACTCTCATGGACTGCACTTCTGTATGACAGTAAAAACGGCTGTATGTGTTGGTCCCAATCGTTTTGCTTATTTTCGACCACTTTGGCCAGATATCTCTCCAACGTCTGATTGAATCTTTCCACCATTCCATCAGACTGAGGATGATAAGAAGTGGTTCTTGTTTTATGAGTCCCCATTATTCGGCATGTCTCCTGAAATACTTGTGATTCAAAATTCCTTCCTTGATCACTGTGAATTTCCAGGGGAACTCCAAAACGACAGAAAACTTCGTGGACTAGTTTATCTGCTACCGTCGAAGCTTCTTGATTAGGAATGGCGAAAACTTCGGGCCATTTCGTGAAGTAGTCCATAACGACCATGAAGTACTTATTTCCATTTTTACTTACAGGGAATGGTCCTGCAATATCCAGGGCTATACGCTCCCATGGGGCTCCAACGTTATACAGTTTTAGTGCTCCTCTGCTGCGTGTATGGGGTCCTTTCACTGCCGCACAGGTAGTGCATTTTCAGCACCAGTCTTCAACATCTTCTCTACAATGTATCCAGTAAAACCGCTCCCTTATTTTTAACAGTGTCCTTTTTACTCCCATGTGGCCTCCCGAACATCCTTCATGGTAGAGTTGTAGCACGTTAGGGACCTTAGCTTTGGGAACCACCATTTGCAGATGACAGTGATCTCCACGAGCGTTTTCCCATTTGCGACACAGCACCCCGTCGTGGATAACCAGGCTCTCCCACTGTGCCCAATAACTCTTCGTTGTTGAACTCAGAGCAGCAATGTCACTCCACAAAGGCTTAGTGCTACCCGCTGTGATCCTTTCAATGATGGGTTTAAGGTCTTTGTCATCCTGTTGTGCCTGCTGCAAAGTTTCTTTCCATTCGTCACTTAGGTCCGTTCTCAGCAGCCTGACAGGTTCTGCTTCCTTAGACTCATATTTGGCACAATGTTTGCAGTTCTCAGGGCAAGGTCTTCGTGATAGCGCATCCGCGTTCCCGTGAGATTTTCCACTACGATGTCCAATGTCGAAGTCGAACTCCTGTAATTGTTCAATCCACCTTGCCACCTGTCCTTCAGGATTCTTGAACCGTAAGAGCCACTGCAATGCAGCATGGTCAGTTCGAAGTTGAAATTTACGACCTAGTAGGTATTTGTTGAAATGCTGTAAGGTCTTTACTACAGCCAGCAGTTCCCTTCTTGTGACACAGTAATTTCTTTCTTGTTTGGATAAGGATTTACTGAAGTAAGCGATCACCACCTCTTGATCTCCTTTGCGTTGAGATAGCACACCACCAATACCGGTATTACTAGCATCTGTATCTACAATGAACTCGTTCTCAGTATCAGGAAAGCTGAGAATCGGTGTCTTACACAGTCGGTTCTTTAATTCCTGGAAAGCAGTTTCGCATTCTGCATCCCAGCAGAACAGTCGTTTCTCCTCAGTTAGCCTGTGCAGAGGCTTAGCAATATCTGCGAAGTTCTTGACAAAACGTCGATAGTAGGAGCACAACCCCAAAAATGCTCTGACTTCGGTCTTATCTTTAGGAATCGGCCAATCTTTGACAGCGTTGATTTTCTCCGGATCAGTTTGCACCCCGTCTTGTGAAACAACGTGACCCAGAAAGCTTACTTGTTGTCTGAAGAATGAACATTTCCTCGGACTTAACTTCAGATTGGCGGCACGAATTTTTGCCAGCACACGTTCCAGATTTTGAAGGTGGTCTTTAAACGTACGTCCCACGATGATGATGTCGTCCAAGTAAACAAGACACGCGTCACCAATCAACCCGACAAGAACTTGCTCCATCAATCTTTCAAAAGTTGCAGGGGCATTGCAAAGTCCAAATGCCATGACTCGAAATTGCCACAGCCCCTTTCCTGTAGAGAACGCAGTCTTTTCCTTGTCCTTAGGGTCTATTTCCACTTGCCAGTAGCCACTCTTCAAGTCTAGCGTTGTAAACCACTTCATCCCGGTAAGTGTATCCAATGTGTCGTCGATCCTTGGTAGTGGATAACTGTCCTTCTTCGTAACTGCATTAAGTCGACGATAATCAACACAAAAGCGCAGGCTTCCATCCTTCTTTTTGACTAGAACAACAGGAGAGCACCATGGACTAGATGAAGGTTCTATCACCCCATCATTAATCATTCCCTGAACCATGGTCTCTACTTCCTTTTCTCGAGCAACCGGTAGTCTCCTAGGTCGTTGACGGATAGGTAGCTCGTTACCAGTATTTATCGTGTGCTTAACCAGTCCAGTCTTTCCAATATCAGCATCATTTGAAGAGAAAAGATCGGCGTAGCGATGTAACATTTTCTCAGTCATAGCAACTTCTTCCCTAGAAAGGCTTTTACGGCAATCTTCCAACAGTGACGACACATCGAATTTGCCATTCTCTTTATTGCCGCTAGAGCTAGGCACTTCTTGACATCTTCGCATACAGGCTACTTCCTCGCAGGTGCCCATTAAGGTCCCCTTTTTGATCAGGTGCTCTTCATTACTAAGGTTTAAAATTCGCACCACCGCAGTATCTGTGGTCCTCACTAGCGTCCGGGCCATAATCCACGGAAAGCCATTGTCCGATCTTTCCACCAGTACACATCGCTTCTGTCTTCCCGAAGTTCGTGGCAAGCTTACTGGAACAATGGTTTCTGATCTTGGCGGAAGAACAATTTTCTTCAGACTGTACACCTTACCCCTGGTTCCACCTTCCATAAAGAATTCCTCTTCTCCACATTGTAAAACTCCTTGATTTATGTCAATTCTACAATGGTGCTCTCGTAAGAAATCTAAACCCAGAATGCAGTCATCAACTATATCGGCAATGATGACGTTTTGCTGGAAAGGTCTTTCACCCAGCATAACCTCCACCTGCTTTTCACCCAGAACGGATATGTGCTGACCGGTTGCCGTCAGGAGCTGAATTCGCTCATGGCTACTGTTGAATTTCCCAAGAAACCGATTAGCCAGTTGGGAACTGATCACTGTACGGGAAGCACCAGTATCCAAAGTCATCTTGCACGGTGTTCCATTAATTTGACCTTTGATAGTCAGGCTATTCCCATCATGAACTTGTGAGATCGTAATTCTTAGGGCTTTCTCAATACCAGCCAGCACTCGCCCCGCAGTTCTGGCGCTTACTCGTTTCCCTGCTGCTGTTGAACGGGGCTCACCTGAGCACTCTCCTCTCTTTTTGGGCAGTTTGGCCTCAGATGTCCTTTTTCTCCACACCCGAAGCATCTAGGGCTAAACTTTGGACGACTGTAGTGAGTGTAAGAGTCCTTCACTTCTCTGATGCGGTGAGCTCGGGGGTCCTGACGCACGGCCTCCACCTCCAATGCATGGGCCAAGGCATTTTTTAGAGTATCGTGATGTCCAAGCCTTACAGCAGCTCTCACTTCCAAATCACGTATTCCGTCAACGAACGCCTGGATCAAATAACCGTCAAGGGGTGCTGACGAGGTTTGGTATGCCTTTCGAACCAGCTTTTCTATCTCGAGTGCCCACTGCTGTAAATTCTCCGAGTTACGCTGGCTTCGGTCCTTTAACTGCGCTCGAAAAACATGTTCCAGGTGCGCGTCACCATAGCGTGACTCCAGCGCTTCCAGCAGCTGTTCGTAGGTGACATCCTTCCCAAGAGCCTCTAAAATCGTAAGTGCTTGGTCACGAAGGCCCAGTGTTAAAGCCGTCATGGCCTGCGCCGTCGTCCATCCATTGGCCTTGACAACGGCCTCAAACTGGATCTTGTATGCTGACCACGAAGAACTTCCGTCAAATGGTGGCGTCTTAAAACCTCGCGCTGAAGATGTAGCAACTAGAGGAGCCACATTGTTGTCTCTAGACTTCAGGACACCCAGAGTTTTTTTCACATCAGCGATCTGAATTTCAGTTTCCGAAATACGGCTCTCATGATGTTCTATCTGTTCTTTCACTTCCTGGAATTCCTTTCCAATTGAACCGAACAATTCTTTCATCAGCCGAGCCTGCTCTTCTTTGTCCTGACGGCGCTGTTCTTCCTGTTGACGGCGCTGTTCTTCCTGTTGACGACGCTGTTCCTCCTGCCAACGTCGCTGCTCTTCCTGATGACGACGCTGGTCTTCCTTATCCTGACGAAGCATTGCCATAATAGCAGCAAGATCGCCTCCCACAGGAGCTTGGCCCACGGATGATGATGATGGTGCTCCAAATGATTCGGCGGCGGCTGATTCCATCTCCATCGGCTGACGACTCTGCCGAGCTTCTTGAACCAGAGAATCTCCAAACCGCCTTTCATCCATTTCCTGTTGTCGTTGACCTCTCGTCCTGACACCGTCCACGTTATCCTTTGGCAGAACCGGCATTATTTTATCCCACTTCTGACACCAAATTGTTACGAGCTGAGGGTTCGGGATAAAATAATGGGAATCGATTTAACCAAAATAACACTTTTATTCAACACTAAACGATGAATACACGAACTTGGTCTCACGTAATCACAACACACTAATTCACACCACAGTTGCACCACTTAAAGTCTCCGAAATGTTCACACGTATAGCTGAATCCAGACTGACTGTCCGGCCATCTCTCCGGCCTATTTATATCGCGCATATTTCGATTGTTCGAGAACTATCTCGATCGCTCTAGGAAAGGGTCGGTCCCTCGACACAATGGCCACTATCCATTCTGCGAAACCACAAACAATAACAGACAAAAGCGCTCGAGAAACCTCGATTACCATTCATTGTTTAACAGTCTCGGCGTAACAATATCTTTGGCTATACTATTTGTATCTGGCTGGTTTTGGTATCATTCAAAGTTTAAATTTTAAAGAAGATAATTCCAAATTCTAATTAGGAAAATGTATGATTTTCATTTGTTTTTCGTACTGTAAAGATGAGTGAATCTAATGAAGAAATTACAGTTTTGGCGCATTTGAAAAAAACTGGGTACACAAAAAAGCTCGATATTTGGGTACCCCACGAGCTCACTGAAAGAAACCTAATGAACCGTGTACTCATTTGTGATTCTTTATTACGACGTAATGAAACCGAACCATTTTTGAAGAAGCTGATAACTGGTGATGAAAAGTGGATCACGTACGACAAGAACGTGCGAAAAAGGTCGTAGTCAAAGGCCGGTCAGGCTTCACAGACTGTGGCGAAACCCGGGTTTACTCGCAACAAGGTAATGCTGTGTGTGTGGTGGGATTGAAAGGGCATTATTTATTATGAGCTGTTACCACCAGGCAGGACCATCGATTCTGAACTCTACTACGAACAACTGATGAGATTAAAGCAAGAAGTTGAGAGAAAGCGGCCGGAATTATCGGAAAGTGTGGTTTTTCATCATGATAACGCTAGACCTCACACATCTTTATCCCTATCTTTATCTTTATCTTTTTCCCTCACCTTTCGTATTTAAAGCTAGACTCAAAAACTTTTATCTCCATGAAGAGTTGTGATTATTCTTCTGATCATGATATTATTAATATATGTATATATTAATATTAATTATTAATATATGTATATATTAATATTATGTATATATTAATATACGTATGTATGTACATAAGTACATATTTATTTATTTTATATATGATATTTACTTATTTAAAATTATTTATGTACCTATTATTTTTGTATTTAAGGTTAAATAATTTTTCTTTTTCTATTATTAAGTTTATTCTTTTTACACCTCAGCCAATCTTCCATTAAGCAATGATCCTCTCCATCCAAAGGTTGTCTGGAAGAGATCGCTTTGTTAAGCGATAAGACCGCCCATTATGCTTACATTTATTTGTTTTATTTTTTATTTTTATATCTGTTGTGTTTAGCTTGTAAGGTATAATAAAGAATTTTCATTCATTCATTCATTCATCTTTAGCCACTCAGCAAAAATTAAAAGAGTTTGGCTGGGAGGTGTTAATGCATCTGCCGTATAGTCCTGACCTTGCACCTTCAGATTTCTACCTGTTTCGGTCTCTTCAGAATTCTTTAAGCAGTGTCAGGTTAACATCACGAGAGGACTGCCAAAACCACTTGTCGCGGTATTTTGATCAGAAGCCCCAAAATTTCTATGGCAATGGGATCATGTCCCTGCCTACAAGATGGCAAAAAGTTATCAAACAAAATGGCACCTACAAACTTTAGTTAAATGTAAATAAACTATATTAAAAAATGTTTTGAATTTTCTTAAAAAATGCGAAGAAACTTTTTCCGCAACCTAATATGTTTGTTTGCCCGAAGATAACTTTCGAAGCGTTTATCCTATCATCATGAAATTTAGTATATAGATAAGATAAGATAAGATAAGATAAGATAAGATAACTCTTTATTGTACACCAAAGTAAAATACAGAACATAATTTT
Organism: Philereme transversata; assembly: GCA_963924445.1. NCBI lineage: Eukaryota > Metazoa > Arthropoda > Insecta > Lepidoptera > Geometridae > Philereme > Philereme transversata. The sequence goes on from OZ004345.1 coordinate 16,278,078, forward strand.
TACTAACAAATTTAGTACAATGGGCGGTCTTATCGCTAAAAGCGATCTCTTCCAGACAACCTTAGTATGGACAGGATTATAATATATCACATGACGGCGGTGCATCTATATAAAATTAAAAACATACCTACATACTATAAACCTAAAATACTAATAATAACTCAAATTTAATTATAATAAAACAAGCAACTATAAAAATGGTTATGATGAATTAACAAGCAGCGACAACTTCAACGCAGGGACAGATAATGCGTGTATAGGTAGGTAATGATCGCACAATTTTGGTGTGACTAAATGAGCTAAAAATGTTGGGGGATTGTTGAGATATTGGGGTTCAAGGAGGATAAAAAAAAAATTAAAATAAGACTGTTAGGTCAAGTCAGACGTCTAATGAAAGGTCTTTATTAGTTCATTTAGACTCCGTTTTTATTTTTCGTAAAGTTTTTATAGTTTTTGAGTTATTAGCCATAATAAAAACTGAACTTTGAAAAAATTCACAGGGTATACCAGTGACCTCACACTAATGTAACTTAGTATACGTGTAGCTTAAGTGACACAAATATAGGCAAAAGTCTGAAATCCAGAATAACTGCAATTTGCACCCCAAAAACATAACCACATTACATGAACTCCCGTTACCGTTATAATTGGAATGAAACTGTAGGTCAAGTAAGTTGGTTATTTATTTCGTGGCACTATTTTGATAGTCAAAGATTACAAATAATATTTTTTTGTTTTAATCGGAGACTCGCGAGATCTCAGTTCGTGGCGAACCACTAGTATATATTAGTTTTCGAAAGTTTATTAAATTCGAAACTTAATTACGCATTTAACGCCTAAAAAACTCCAAGAATACTTAAATAGTGACCAAATAATCCAACCACTACATTCCCAAACCCTGAATTTGTTCCACTAAATTGAGCTCTACTATTGCGGGTCGTCCCAAAGCGGAAAAGTAACATTTCCGACACGTTTATTCAGTCCGTTTTTGGGGTATCTAATAGTGACCTCTGTTTTGTTATGATGACAGGCGGCTTCCCATTCGTTGTAATAATTTTTTTTTATATTCAGTGACCGTGGAATCCAATTAATTTCATTATTAGAAAGAAACGAAATACATTTATTTGCAGATAAAACAAAACAAAAACAGTATATAACAAAGATAGCACGGTAATTTAAGAAACTAAAATATTAATAAAAGTATAAAATAGTGGCTACGTACAACGTCTAGGTTATTATCATCATACATTTGACACCTCCGTGGTGCAGTGGGCGACTGCCGGCTGAGACGCTGGATGTAGCGGGTTCGATTTCCGCCGCGGAACAAATGTTTGCATGATCTACAGATATTTGTTCCGGATCTGGTTGTTTCTCTATATATTATAAGTATGTATTTACAACAAAAAATGTATATAAGTATTCTATCAGTTATCTGGTTCCCATAGTACAAGCTCTGCTTAGTTTGGGGCTAGATAGCGCTGTGTGAAATGTCCAGCAATATTTATTTGTTTATCATACCAAGCTTTTAGATTTCCGAGCAACGGATATTGTGTGGCCTGTACCCAATGCCTCCCACCCTAATGAATACCTATTATCAAAATTAAGTCCAAATTTGTGCCCCCAACGGCTCCCAGGCACCTTTATTTGGTATTTTAACATTTTTTTTTCGGTCGGGTTGTCGGGATGTGGCCTGCTCCATATAAAAATATAAGCAAGGGCATGACAGTAGACATCCTTTATATAACCGTCAAATTCCACAAGGCCGCCTGAAAAGTCGTAAAAGTTATCAGCGTTCCACGCAGGCCACCAGCGACGACCCATCTGTTACTAGACGCGCACTGTGGATAGATAGTAACCCCCCACCACCTGACTTGATTCCCCCTCAAGAACAGCTTCCACCAGGGCACGACCGGCCGTGGCCAGTGTGGAAGCCCTTAAATAGGCTTCGCACACAGGTTGGTCGCTGCAGAGTCAACATGTGCAAATGGGGGTTCAGGGATCCCAGCCAAACGCAATGCGACTGTGGTGATCCTGCACAGTCGAGGAAACACCTGCTGATGTGCTCTTTGTGCTTGAACACCTGCGCAACGGAAGACTTAAAAATGGCTTCTCCTGACGCCATCAATGTAGCCAAGTACCTATCTAACACAATACAAGTAGAGTGACACGCTAAGAAGAAGAACATTTCTTTTTGTCGCACTGCTGGTCAGGGTTCAGGGAAAATCCGTTTTATCTACCTAAAGTAACTTATTATTAGTTTTACCACAATATTTTTTGTAAGTAAATGTATTTATGTACTTAATATGTTGATTAATTGTAGAACTTGAAAGTTTGTGGCCGAAAACGAACCTATTTGATGAAAGGATTCAATGCACCGACAGAAAGTTATTTTCATGCACATATTATTATTTTATGCCTTAAACAGATTCGTAACTGGACAAGGCGTGGCACAGGTAAATGAAAATACACCATAAAATCATAGGTGCAATGGGCGGCCCTATCGCTAAAAGCGATCTCTCGATCGAGTAAGGTTTGTCAATAAAACATTACCCTGCTGCGTAGTCGGATAAAAAGTAGCTTAATTCCCAATCCCGGTCATAAATAACTGTATGCCAAATTTCATCGAAATCGGTCCCACCGTTTATTCCTGAAAACGTCCTAAACAGAAAGACAGGAGTTACTTTCAAATTTGTTAAAAAAAATGATCTCTCCTGGTGGTAAGGGAAGTATACGATGGAATACGTTTGCATAGAAGAAACCTATTCACTTGGGATATGAAAAACCCTAGGTTGTAGTTACTAGTAAATATAATGTGCCTTACAAAGGTTCCAACGGAAGACCAGCGCTGTTACCTTGCTGTGACACAGCGAAATGCTGAGTTGAACCTTTTTGTGGCGGGTACTATTAACTAGTATCACAGACACTATTAACTAACGGACACCGACAGCCAAAAAGCGACATGATGAAGTTACGAGTAGCTGAAAAACTGTCTCATGCGCGCACACACCGACAGCCAAAAAACGACATGGTGAAGTTAGCTGATAATTGTCTCATGCGCGCGCACACCGACAGCCCAAAAGCGACATGATGAAGTTTAACTGTCTCATAAATATATTTATTAATTTATCATTCCTTTTACAAACAAAGAGTTGTGGCATACGGGATGAAATCATTAGCTATTTTTTTCTTTACTTTTTTTGTACAAAACTCCTACTGTACTCTTTCTTAAGCAGTTGTACAACTACGCTATTTAATTGGAATATACAAACATATGTCGCAAGTGTAGTGTACCAATCACGGCCCGGAATCCGGACGTCGTAACTCAACGGCCGGAACACTCAAATACATTACGAGGAAGTTATGACCGGACCGGACAACCGTGCCGTGTGCTCGTCCCCTTATCTGAAAACTTATAATGAAGTACTCCACATTTTCATTACTGTTTTAACACCTTTTGCGGTGAAATTATGATTATTTGGTACGGAGATAATAAAATGCAAACGATAATTTTATATTTCACATTTATTTTAATTGACGGTTCACCTTTGTGCATTCGAATGCTAACAAGGCCACCTATTTTCTATTTATTTATTTATTTAGGCAAGGCTAACAGCACCCATAGTAAAGTATAGTAAATTATAGAGTATTATTAAAATAATTCTATAAAATGTGTGCCAATAACAGGCACGCACAGCATTTACAATAAAAAATAGAACAGACAGAAGTTAGTTAGATATATAATAAAAATTACAGAAGAAAAGAAAACAAAATAATAGGTACCTACTTCAGTTCAAATTAAATAAAACACAGTTCTAAAACTTACAACTAATATAAAAAAACAAAAAGAGAATAGAGAGAGAGAGAATATATATAAAAGAGGGAATAATCAATAGTCTTCTGTCAGGTCTATCTTTCTATCTTGAAAGTCACTGAGTCACTGAGGTCCACTGAGGAGGTATTTGGTAATTCCTTAAGGTGTTTAACATTTCTTAAAAGAGTTTTAATAATTCGCCTTATTATCAAAGAAACACGGTAAAAATAATCAATAAATCAGCTGTTCGATGAATCACATCTTCTAAAAAGCATAAAATACAATAAACAACTAATTTACTGTCGCACTTACTACATTTAATATATCAATATACTTTTACTTCTTTATTTAAAAAAATATATATCATTGTTCAGGGACACCTTTCATACTGTGGAAAGTGTGTGCAGTAACCTTGTATATATTGTTCCACGTATCCTTTTGTATCAGATTGACGGTTCAATCACGACAAGTACCTACCTACTTAAATACTCCACCCACGCTAAGTCGGCACAATGCTAAGAATCTATAAATAATATTATTATGAGATACCTAAAGCTGTGTGTTTATAGTAAAGCTGTTATGTTTGTAGGGTTTCAGAAACAACAGAACCGATTCCAATTATTATTTCGCTGATAAAATTCTACACTACCCCTGCATGCCTATAAGCTATATATCATTATAATAAAAATCCATGTACATATAGCCGGGCAGAGGTGTCAGTGGTAATATAGTTTAAAAAATGTCGGTAATCAAATCCGATGTTACAAACTTATGAGGCGTCAAAAAACTAGAACTTAAGATCTCTTATTATGTATACAAAAATTTGTAACGCATGAGAAATCTGGATGCGGTGCGCACAGAGTAGAGTAAAAGTTGGAGACTACCCAGCAGAGGGTGGATACCAGAGATGGAACATTTCACAAATAGCATGTGAGAAATCATATGAAAATAATAATCATACATCACACCTGCTACTTTCCTTCACGTAACCTGGTAAAAATCATTTCCATGAAATTGCTCTACGTAAGACTACGATTGGTTTCGTGCGCAAGTACATATTGCAAAGTAGCATATCATTCAAATCGTTCAAACCTGTTAAAAAGCAGATGTTTCGTTTTCCATCGGAAATCATCAGTCATATTCGTTTGAATCTGTTAAATCGCGTAGAAAGTGTTAACTAGCAAGTGTGACATTGGTGGCAATTCTGTTGTTTACGCTGACTAAATAAAATTGTGTAAAATACGTACGGTATTATTTTATTCACGCTAAAGATCTAATTAGAATGAAATTTAAAGTGATATTTGTAAAATTATGTAATTTTTGTTATGATGGCATGTTTGCGGGCTAGTTTTAGTGATCAATCAAATTAGTGTTCACTAAAACTAGCCCGTGAACACGCCTTATTTAAAAATACTTAAATTTAGAAATGTATCTTTAAATGTCATTCTAATTTGATCTTTAATGTAAACAAAATAAGAGCGTTCGTATTTTATACAATTTTAGTTAGCGTAAACAACAGAATCGCCACCACTACTACTAAAATTCAAAATAGCAGTGAAAATCGTTTCCATGCCTAATACGGGCTAAATTTGGCTAATGTGGTATAATGTTTTGTTTATAAAATAACTAATATACACACAAGTTGTCCGGTTTCCTGCTACTGATATTAAGTGTTCACTGTCGCTTTAAAACGTTTGTGGCACTCGTGGCACTCGTGGCACTTTACTTTCAGCTGCGTGGTGCACCTTTTGTTGTTGGTTCTTCGAGCTCCTCCCACTGGCAATGTATGTCAATCAGTGTATACCGGTAAAAGTGATTTAAACAACCTCAAAATCAACTATTTCTACCGTTATGCAGGACTATAGTGGTCTGAAAATACTTGTGATACATGAAAATATCAATCATGCCGTGAAATGAACCACGCTAATGATGTTTTTGAATTATCGCGATCGACGCCGACAGAAAGTTATTTCAGTGATGGTGTGTAATGATGTGGTTGCTCTTATAAAATTGAAATTTACGAGTCTTTATTTTTATATTATTGTATAATTTAATTACTTTATGTTCGGTACTAATTCTCTACTACATGGGCGTATATACCTACTTAGCACTTACCTACTGTGTATTTATATAGGTACTTGCTGACCCGCTCCGGATTCGCACGGATTTATTTATTACGAGCTGTTTACCCGCGAATTAGTTCACGTGAATTTTAATTACTCCTGACTTGAAAGAACATATTATCAGACTAACTAGTATAAATTAATAATTTGAAAAACTCTCGACCTCCTCTTTCCGCGTTGGGGGTAAAAAATTTACCATCCCAGTTAAACTAGCCAAGGTCCAAATCGGTCTATCCGTTTTCATGATCACTGTACATGGATTACTGATTAAATTGGATATTTATCGCGTATGTACTTTTTTTATTTGTTATTTTATATTTGTGGCGGACACAGTCCGCCCGTGACCACGGCTGTTGCAACATAGACGAAACGTTGCCGTCGGGATAACAAATAAAAAAGGTACATACGCGATAAATATCCGTTTTAATCATTAATTACGGTCCATCCGCTTGGGAACTACTATCGCACAAACACACAGACAAAGCTGTCAAACTTTTAATACACCCTTTTTGCGTTGGGGGTAATAAATAGGATATCCTCTATGCCCAAAAACAAAAGATAAAAGAGCAGGGTTTAAAAATAATTAGTTTTCCGTCACTCCGCGTTTTGTTGTTAATTATTGCACACATTTATTAACACATTAGGTTAACGGAAAAAACAGGGACCCACATTTGGGATAAATGGCTTGGTGTATACAACGGACCCGAATGCATACCAACTGTTAGTTAGTCTGGGGCGGAGTCATTTATTATGACTGTGTATCGCCTTCGCCCTTATATTGTGGGAACAAAGAATGCTAGGCTATTGTTTGAACTCTTATCTATGAGAAGTTGGTGTTTGATAAGAGTTGTTTAGAATTAGTCATTATTACGGAAGGAAGTGAGAAAATAGTTAGATTTTATTATTTGTCTGTCTATCTAGATTTGGTTTTTGATTCTTCCTCTTCTTTTTTTTTTCTTTGTCTTTGTTTCTTTTGATGTTTCTTCTGGTTTCATTGTAGTGTCTTTCTGAGCAGCATAAGAAGACGATGCGGCCTGAGCGTACGTTTCGACTTCCTGAACGGTTAGGGCAGATGTGAAAAACTGCGGTGTATTAGGAGTAGCAGGAATAGGAATCAAGCTTGGATCAGTTCTCACAGGTGAACGTGTTTCCTCATAAGCGGGAGTCTGAGGCGGGACATACAGGGTAATCGCTTTCCGGTATGAAACATTAAATTCAGCCATTAATTCACGTATCTTTCACTCCCTTAGGTATTCTGGGCATCTTCGGTTCAAAGCCGTATGGTTATGGGTGCAGTTAATACATTTGTACGTACTTATATCGCAATTCTCATGTTTTCCACCACACTTCGGACAGTAAATTCTGACAGTGTGCCCGTACCGCCAACATCTCGAGCATTGTGTAACTGGAAATAGGTACGGTTCTACTTTTACCTGCATGTCATGTATGCATAGGAATGGTGGCAATGATGCGCCTCTAAACCCAACTCTCACAGACTCGCTATCTGTCCATCCAACATCTTCTTCGGTACGACGCTTAAGTCTCCTTACATTAACGACCTCACTTGAGCTAGTTACTGCTTCAAGTAAGTCTTGTTCTGATAGGTCCAGCTCTATATTCTTGATCACCCCAAAAGATAAACCCACTTCAAATGGGCGTTGAAACCTCCAGCCCAATCCCAACAGATGGTCACAGTGAACTAAAAGATCGGCATTCTTATCACCCTTCAATTCTACTATAATTTTATAGGGGTTTATGTATTTTACTCTTGTTATGTTAGCAATATTTTGACTTTTAAACAATTTAGCTAAGGCAAATTGTTTCGGAAATTTCTCGTTAGATGTTATGCTAATTTCAGTTATGTCTCTTATGCCATTTATTCTCTCTTTTCTTTTTTTAACTTGGGTCCATGCTTCTTCTTCTTCCTCCTCCCTAACTCTTTTACTCTGTCTACTAGGCTCACTCATCATACTGCAATCATCAAGAGGTGTAATTTCTTCTTCCATAATGTTATCTTCAATTTCATCCCCCGTCTCGTTCAAAAGTAAATCTATATTATTTTATTTTGTTATAAGGTTGAAACTCAAATGATCGGCCCGGTCCACAGGGACCGGCCATCGACGTAAACAACTGCTCGCACTGATAAGAAACGCGTAATAAATGCAACGATATACGTCTAAGCAACACGAAAGTCACTCAACCACTGCGAAACCTTTATTAGGCAAGTCATTAGAACTCGTAAGAACGAATAGGCACTAATTGGTGTTTGCATAAAATTATGATAGATAATTATGATAGATAGAAATAATAAATATATTATGTAAGGAATAATAATAATGACGAGAAGTGTAAGAAATTAAATTATAATAATACGAATAAATATAAATATACTAGAAACCTATGCATCAGCAAGTGAACGGCGCATTGTAACAATTTGTACCAGACAACCCAGTTTTTTGTTTTTTTGTTTTATTATTTACGTATCTATGTATGTGTATGTATCTGTTTACTTACCTATTTATTTTTCTGCGTTCGTGAGGCTACCCATGGGTCCCATCTGAAAACCAGCGCCTTACTATCCTCGGATGGTTAGCAGCAATACGCTGAGACGGGGACTGTTTGACTGTATTATCTGTACTTACCTACTATGTATATATATGTACTAAATTCTTATCTTGTTTTTGATGTGAAACATCTATAGCCGCACGTAAAACCGATTTCTGGCGTGGCGACGCGTCGCCACGGCATATGATGGTATATATATATACAGACATATTTAGTTCCTATCACAATATGTTCTTTTCTGCATATTACTTTTACAAAATAATGTCGATGTTTCACATCTGCCAGGCGTCCCGTGACGGCTCACATATTTTTTTTCCTGTTTCTTTATATAATTTTTATTCTTCATTATAATCTTTATGTAAGTAGGTATGTTTGTTCTGTATTTGTTCTGTTTGTTTTGAATGGTCGGTCCTGTGTGTAATGTATTTTCTTTCTTCTTTCACACAGTGCCATCTAGCCCCAAACTAAGCAAGCTTGAACTATGGGAACCAGATAACTGATAGAATACTTAAATACTTTTTTTGTAAATACATACATACTACTTACAATATATTATATACGGAGGTCATCATTGAATATAACATATCTAAAATATTTGATCAAAGTACCCAAACTAGCACAAAGAAATATTGAGAAAATCTTACAAGACTAACTTAGCCTCAAGAAGTCTCCACTACCGACTTCTACTTGTATGTTGAGAATCGAGACTACATCGGAACTAAAATATTTCATCTCGAGATGGAACACTTTCTAAAATTACGTAAGATATTTCGATTTACTGAAAGACTTTATTGGATCACCGTTGAAGGTATAATATTAATTTTATAATACAAAAAGAACAACCTGATGAAGGTTGCTGGGAGCCGATGGGTGCAGGCCGCACAGGATCGGTCGCTCTGGAAATATATGGGGGAAGGTTATGTTCAGCAGTGGCTGACCTGTGGCTCATATCATGATGATGATGGACATTACAAATGTGTCTCATAAATTATGTATGCCTACTCAAAAAAAGTTAATATTAATCCGTTTTAAGCAATAATCCGTTATAAGCCAGTGGGACTGCTAAATGCACTTTCTCGCCTAGTTTTACCTAACTCATCTACATTTCTGTTTTTTGTTATTGTATAACGTATTATTATTTGTTCTTAGTGTGGTAACTTATATTCATATGTTTTGTAAAAATATGAAAAAAGCCATCCGTGGTTTCTTCTTTTTAGGGTTCCGTACCTCAAAAAAATCTTGGCGTTTTTTTTTTATAAAATGTGCTTAAAAGGAACTGTGAGTGTGGCGTATATTATAGAAAATACTATGTTTAAATCTGCAAATTCGCGGCCTTTCTTTATCATCAAAATGTAATCGTAATTTTTTAAGCGAAACATGACAAAATCGTTTTATTTTGCGGGACATATTTTCAGTTGTAGATTGTTACCGAGTGTTATAATTAATCGTTACGATGTACTGCCCGAGGGACCTCGCCGTTTGTTCATTTTGGTTCAGAATTTTTGGAGTGAAAAAATTGAATGGCCTTAATGATTTTACAGCCGGCGTTGTCCGCTGGGAGCTTTAAAAACATGTACAGTTGTAATTTTATCATTTTATTTGTAACCAGTGAATAATTACGTGAAATAAATGTGAAATGAAGTGTTTATTAAACAAGATAAAAAAACTGTGACGGTTAGCTATCTATTTAAAGCTAATTTCTATAAATTACCTAAATTACCCTTAATTGATGGACGCAACCGCTGGCTGTTGTTCCTGGGTTTCGATCAAACTTCCATTTAATAATACTCTTATACATCCAAAGGTTGTCTGGAAGAGATTGTTTTTTTTGCTATAAGACCACCCATTATACATTTTATTATTTCTTATTTTGTTGTATCTAGCTTGTAAGATATAATAAAAAAAAACATTCATTCATTCAAAGTATACACACGTACACACTTGTGCATTATTTATTTGTGTTATTATTTTACATGTGTATTATTTTTTTTGTTGCGGCCACGAGGCCTATTGTGAGTGCCACTTGTTTTTGTGTGGCACCTAGGTTATGGGGGCGCGGGCGTGTAAAGTTCACCACTAACCACTCCGGGCTAAGAATGTGTTAGCCCAGATGAATGCTAAGTTTACCCATTAGTGGACCACACTCACCTAACAGATGTAGGGGCGATACTGCCGCCTCATTCCAGAGTCTGCCGGTTTGTCTATCGCATAGCCCGAGCTAGAACATGTGCTTATTAAGCCGAGAGTGTCCAGTCATTATAGTCCAAAGCGGAGCGGAGATTGTTTCTGTTTAGCGCTAAGATTCGGTTTGCATACCGTTTATCAAAGGCTTTATCAGTGATTTGGAATGGTTCATGCCTGAAGAATTGATCCAAAGTTTGGACGTTTCCTCGAAGCAGAAGTTCATAAGGGTTCTTTGTGCCAGGCTTTTTGGTATACCACAGAACGGCTCAGGGCCCTGTCGTGTTCCATTTGCCCTAGCTCGTGAAAGCTCGTCGGCACATTCGTTACCGTCGGTACCTGCGTGTCCCGGAACCCATCTTAAGATAACTGTGTTATTTACGCCCAGAGCATTTAAACGTGACAGACAGTCCTCGACCAGCCTGGACGAGATTACCTTCGAATCCAGTGCCATAAGAGCTGCCTGGCTGTCAGAATTGATGTAGATTGGTTGGTGTATCACTTTTGCAGATTTGTTTCCGCACATTCTAGAATGGCGTATACCTCTGCTTGGAAAATGGAGGCGTATTTTCTCAAATTAATACCACTGTATGTTTAACTAATGTACCTTTATTGGGGCCTACTTTAATATTTTCCGGAGAAGGGCGTTGATGTCTGCGACACAATTTAAAACTTCTGCAGATATAATCGTTTTTCACATCATTTGTACTATTGTTTAAGTTCCAAATAAAGAATTTTATGATATGATATATTAAGATTCATTCAAATTGATCGAAGTTCCTAAGACAGGATCTTAAATGAAGTTGGCTTGCCCAGCACCTATACCTACCATCATTTCAGCTTAGCTTAGCTTACAAGCTAAATACAAACAATACAAAATAAGAATTAGAAAAAAAAATCCTGAATGGAAATATAATAAAACTCAAAATAGCAATTTAGGTTTTAAATTCGGTGATAATGAAGAAAATTTCTAAGTTTTATAGTAATACCACAATTTTGTTTTCAAACTGAACCTCATTCACTATATGTTTCGTCTTTCCTTAAAAGATTTCATAAGACGCTGATATTGCTTAGTATTATAATTACCTAATTATATAGAAGCTTATTTGGGGCACCATCTTATAAAAAAAATGCATACATGTGCTGTGGGTGTATATTTCAATACAAATCAGTATGTTCAGAGTTACTTCACTCATTTGTGCCAATCTCCGCAATTATTACGTTAATTAGGATACGTGGTTCGAATGTGACCTGACAACTAATTACGCTCAGGTGGTACAATACGTCCCATATCGTCCCACTGTCGAAACTCAGTAAATTGTTGGTAATCTGTGACGCAAACTCCGATGAAATTATGGTCTGTAATCGATATAAACTTTACGACGTTTGAGAACGGTTGTTTCTAAGTTAAGAAGTTAGATTTTTTGTTAACAGAGTGGTATTTAGTGGTACATGGTTTCTGTAATTATGCGGATTACCGCAAGGCACTGATCTTCCTTGCATGCCCATTCTGGCCATAAACTGCACGATGATCTATAACCTGCCCTGACACCGCCGTAGATTTCGCAACTTATTAAAAACAAATTAAATATTCAAGTTAAATAAATTTAAGCTAATGACATCGAAATTAAAGAATTAAAATACCAAAAGCCATGGGAGCAAAAGGTGTATTACCCAAACCCATTTGACTAACTGTAACTTTGTTTACCCTTGAAGTCTATTTTTATGGACTAAGTATAAAAAGAAATACTACGAGTATTTTCACCTTTGGAATACGATACAATAGAGGCGTCACAAGACTTTATCATGGCTTTCTTATGATATGTTACTGATTTAAACGGGCATTTATCGCGTATGTACCTTATGTATGTAAGTGAGGGTAGTTGCTGCAGCTGCCATCACTTTTCGAAGGTAGCTCCAAGTACTGTAGTGTGTAAGTCTGCCTGAGACCACGGCTGTTGCAATATTGTATAAGGTTCATACGCGATAAATACCCGTTTAAATCTTTAATTATGTATCACGAAAGTTTGGAATTCTCATAATTGCCGATAAAATTACAGGCACATTTTCATGTGTCTCAAGGTGACAGCGCATAAGTAATGCTTTTGTTGTTACAAACGTACATAGGCTACGTAGGCTTGCACTTTAATGACATGTATTCAAATTTAAAAAGATACCATCGAATCCACTTTTAATTAAGAGAGGCAATAATTCTCTAAGCATTTATATACAGGGTGTTTGGTAATATACGAACGATATTCAAGTGACGGTTTCTCAAAACATAAAAAAGACTATCCCTAAAAAAATCTACTAGTTATATTATCAAATTTTAAAGAAACTAGACTAAGTTTAGGTGATTACTTCGATATAAAACTTACTGCCGACTCTTGCAATCGACATCCTAAAATAAAGACCAATTTGATATCTCTTTCGGAAATGCCTACGGGTTTTGGGTTAGAAAGGGACAACAAGAGATATCTCGAGACCTCACCAATACAGTATCTGTGGTTAGATGGCAAGCATTTTGCAATAGCACAACATAAGTTTAATGAAGTATTTGTTTTTACATGCCAAAATAAATTTCACATGTCTATGGTAAACATTTCACAAATTTATTTGTTATGCTCATCAAAATAACTACTTTCATTTTTGTGCGTATATTATCAAATACCATAAATTATTTATATATTTTTTTGAATTATTATTTTATGCCATTTTATTTTTGTTATAACAATTTTTTGTTTATGTAAGTACATATGTCCCTTCAGCTAGTCTACACCGAAATGCTCAAGCTAAACGCATACCAAATTACAGCACTGTGGAGTTACTGGTGTACCCTGTGAATTTTGTCAAAGTTTAGTTTTTATTATGGCTAATAACTCAAAAACTACAAAAACTTTACTAAAAATAAAAACGGGATCAAAATGTACTAATGAAGACCTTTTATTTGACGACTCACTTAACCTAATAGTCTCATTTTCTTTTTTTTGTACCCCTCTTGAACCCCAATATCTCAACAACCCCCCCACATTTCGGACTTGTTCATTGAGTCACACCAAAATTGTGCCATCATTATATACCTATATACCAAATTTCACGATGACCGGATAAACGATTCGAAAGTTATCCTCGGACAAACAAACATACATACATACACACAACGCTGATTTGCCCAAGTTGATTTGGAGATCTCGCTTCGCTCGATCGATTAATGGAACATCTTTTTTATTAAACTTGGAACCTCCACATATTCCAAGCTTTATGATAGTAACTGCGCGGAATTTAATCAACTTACTAAGATATCGGTTGGGGACATAGAATTAATCACTTTGCTATTCGCCCTGACTTTACGTGCCTTAACTTTGACAGTTCCGAACTCACGTGTTTGATATTGTTCAATGTTCGATTATTCTAGTGACTTCAACTATTAAAGTGACTTGGAATGGATAGAGAGTTGGAGATTATGGTCCAACTTTCAAATACCTATTGGCTCTTTGGATCATTAAGATGAGAACAAAGTTTTAGGTAAGTTAGAACTTTCTTAACGGACAATTGTGAAGCCGTTCCCTTGGATAGTCATTTTCTTAATATTGGATCAATTCTAAGGATCCCGGGGCCATTGAGTGCAGGCCGCACAAATCTACAAAGGAGGTCTTGGCTGGTCGGTATAGGGAACTTGATCCAAGAGTGTGATGCCGAGCATGGCGCGCTCCATGGCTCTCTGTGCTACACTTATTTTGTGCACAGCGTCCGTCTGAGCCTCCATGTCTCGGCACCATAAGTCATAGTTGGCAGGACACATTGGTTATATCACGCACTAGGTAGCCAGCAATAACCTGGCATGGTAATAAGCCGCCATGTTGAGTTAAAAAAAGAAAAAAAGAAACCAATTCTACGTCATCTCATATTACTAAACGAGTAAATAAGAATACAAAAATATTTATTTTGCCATTTTACATTCTATGAATACAACAGTTATACAAAGAAACAAGTTATCACTCATGTTTATGATAAATACCAGTAATTTAGCAAAAATACCTTACTGTTTTCTCTTAATTGTTATAAGGGATGCGTAAGCCTAAAATATGACAACCATCTTTTTCTATACGTCCCCTCCCGTTCATTGCTGTCAAAATATCAAATTGTGGTTCACATGAACACTTCACATCACTTCACAAACATCACTCTTCACGAAGGGTGGATTTGTTTTCTTTGTGAATTATAGGGACATTAAAAAGAACATAACACAGTAATTGTAGGGTTGAACAATACATAATGAAGCATAATATATACTTAGGTCAGTATATAGCTGTAGTTTTCTGTGCTGAGAGAGGGTTTTGCTGAGGATGGTAAACAGTGATGGTTTACAGCTGCTTGAAGTAGGCGTAGGCGTAAGCATCGGGTCAGCGTCAGTTTCGCAGGCGTCAGTGTTAGAGTAAGCAATGGCGTCAGTATACAAACCTGCAGATTATGCAATGAGGCAGTAGATTCGCCTCTACACATGTTAGGCGAGTGTGGTCCATCCACTTATGCGCAAACATAACATTCATCTGGTCAAACAGATCCTCAGCCCGGAGGTGCTAACAGCAATCACCCCTTAGAACATCCTTCAGTTTCTAACAGCTTAGTGGTGAACTATGAACCCCTCCATGAACTAGGGCCAGTTTATACACATAGACGTCAATGGCCGTAGTGATACTAAATCCGCAAAAGCTAATAAAAAAAGCGGTATAAACATAGTACTGAAAAAAAGTTATCTTTATCATAATACCCTTTTGTACAAATCCACAACCCACCCCATTAAATATAACATGTTTCATATTTATTTGCTTTAGATAAAGCTTGTCTTGTTAGAATAGCGTAAAATAGTTTTGCCCTCGTCAATAGCGCGACGGGCGTAAATATTTGACAACACGGAATAATGGGGACACTCGTGCATGGAAATAAAAAAACAAACGCTATTTATCTACAGCGGTTTTTGATTTTTAATCCCCGGGATACACAAAGCTAAGATAGCAAGCTAGTACTAAACTAACAAGCTCTAGTTACATAGAACTAGGTTCATCGCAAGGGTTAAGCGTCTTATACTATAGTTTAACAGGAAGTGGTTCTATTTTTTGAACTTATCGGCGAACCACTGGTTAATTGGTTAACTAGGTATATACAGTGTGGAAATTAAACTCAGGCCCTGGAGGGAAACTACTTAAAATCCTTAAGCTAGCTCATTTTACTTAAAGGAGACATTCCTTTATTTTTAAAAAGAAACAAATCTGCATTAAAATATTTTTTTAAACTCGCTTGCTTCGCCCGGGACTCGAACCAACTAAAATTTAAAAAATAAACACTCCTTATTTTATTATTATACTAATCGGTAGTATTAATATTCAGGATAAAGTTTCTCTAAAAAATATTTGGTTACTGTTCACTTTTAACAAGTAAAAGACACGTAACAATTCTGTTATCTCTCCAACACTCAAAGACTTCGTATGAAGTACACGCTTGCTTATTTATCGTTAAGTACCTTGTTGAAATCTTCGATAAGAAAATTGTTCAATGGTGGTAATACCTCTATGCACATTTCCTTCTTACATGATCCGAGGCGTTCAGTGGAGAAGTTTAAAAATGGAACGTTTGACTTTGTTTGCGAGGCGGGACAATAATTTTAAAATTCGAACGATTTTTATCAACAGATTTTATTTAAGTAGTGTTGCTTCCCTTACGTAATTAAATTATCTCATAATGGCGTATCAAGAACAATTCGATTTATTAGAAGCTTACTTTGTTTGCAACAAGAGCTACGATTTAGCTCTGCAGTGGTATCGCGAGAAGTATCCAGACAGAGAACTACCATCTAGAAAGGTTTTGTCTCGAATTGTGAATAATTTACTGACCGTTGGAAGTTTTAAAAAGAAGACTGGACGCCCACAGCAACAAAATTTGGACTATAGCGATGTTGAGTTAAACATTTTAACCTACTTCGAGTGTTACCCGAAAGCTTCAAGCAGGGAAGCTGCTCAAGAGATAGGCATCAACCATACTAGTATACTTAAAGTTCTGAAAAAATACAAATACAAATGTTATCGTGATGGGCGATTGGTGCAGAAACTACATCCCGGAGATAGTGAAAGGAGATTACAGTTTTGTGAAAATATTCGAACAGAAATAGCCCTCAACCCAAATTTCTTGGACTGTATTGTATGGTCTGACGAAACAAATTTTAGTAATAATGGAATGTATAACAGACATAACAATCATTATTGGTCTCGTCAAAATCCATTCCGTGTCCGTGAAACGAACAATCAGGTCAGATTTTCGTTTAATGTTTGGTGTGGAATCAAAAGTAACATGGTTGTTTTGTTGCACATTTACGAAGGACATCTGAATGCAGCAAAATACATTGAAATATTAGAGCTTTTAAAAAATCAATTAAACCTTCTGCCAGAAGAGGAACGAAATAATATCATTTTTCAACAAGATGGTGCACCTGCCCACAACAGCAGAATTGCCAGGGCATACCTTAATGAAAATTTCAATGCCTGGATAGGTACAAACGGTACGATTAGATGGCCTGCAAGAAGTCCAGACCTGACGCCCATGGACTTCTTTTTATGGGGTCATGTAAAAAATGTTGTTTATGAAACTTGCTATGAAACCGTTCAAGAGCTAAGGATTGCGGTAGAAAATGTTATCAGGGGCATACACCACAACACTTTGCTGAAGGCTACAAGAAATGAATTTCAACGGCGACTAATGTTGTGTAGCCGGAACGACGGGGCTCATTTCGAACAATTTATCAGTTAAATAATTTAAGTGTTACAAAATTGATAGTAAAATAAAGTTGATGTTAGATTTAACGATTATTTTTATTTTTAAGACCAAATGTTTGTTACAGAAACTTTATCCTGAATATTAATACTACCGATTAGTATAATAAAATAAAGAGTGTTTATTTTTTTAAATTTTAGTTGGTTCGAGTCCCGGGCGAAGCAAGCGAGTTTAAAAAAATATTTTAATGCAGATTTGTTTCTTTTTAAAAATAAAGGAATGTCTCCTTTAAGTAAAATGAGCTAGCTTAAGGATTTTAAGTAGTTTCCCTCCAGGGCCTGAGTTTAATTTCCACACTGTATATGACTGATTCTGGAATTTCAGCTTTTTTAACAATCTGGAAAACGTTTCCGCCTGTGATTATCAATATGTGCAAGTGTGTTTACCACTTTTCATTTTGTTTAGCAGTCGGGTTTTTTATGTTTTTCAAATAATATTTTTTTTATACTACAGTATGTACATTCAGAAATATCTGACGCCTCGCTTAATCGGCACTCAGAAAAGATAAATATGTATGACAGTTGTACTTTCTTTGGTTGTACGGAGGCAAGGTCCTCATCATTTGCTCAAAACATTCTCCAGTGAGGAGTGCTTGACGCCCTCCCGGCCTTAACGGATCGTTACTACAAGGTGAAAGAGTTTAGGTGGGGCTGAAATGCTCGCGAAGTTTGTGCCACTTTATTTACTCAAATATTTTTTAATACAAGTAACATTTTTACCAAAAATATAACCGACTAACCGATTCTGATATAACTTCTAACGCCACAATTTGAAACAATACTAGTGGTTCGCCCCGAATTGAGATCTCGCGAGTCTAGCATAAAAACAAAAAAATATTATTCGTAATCTTTGACCTTCGATCAACAATACACCTAGATTACGGGTCTCATACAAAATCAAAGCTAAATACTGTCCGCGTAAACATATAATAATATACAGGTACATTCGTTTACCAACAGACTGAGACAAAAGATTTTAGGTCAACCTAATCACAACCACAGCACCTTGTAATAAAGTCACGAATCCTTTAAATGTTATGATCATTCGTCTCAAAAAACAAAAAAAAAGATTGTGTGTACACGCGTTAGAAGTTATACTTCTTTGGCGTATGGAAAAAAAATAACTAAAATGCAGTAGTGATTAACGATAAATATTAAAATTAATCAAAAAGATTTTATTTAAATAAAATAAAAACACCAAAATAATATTTATTTATTCAGACTGTTTAATTGTACCCTTACGAAACACGTGTTCTACATATAAAAATACTAGAATATACAACTTGAACATAGTTATCAATTTTCATACCACCTAGAACTAACTTCATGCTGTTAAATTTAGGTGTCGGTGTGCGCGCTCATCGTAAAAATTCACTCTCATCATTTTTCTCCATCGCGCCAAAAGAAGTATAACTTCAACAAGGTAACTAATACCTGTCACTTAAAAATGAATAGACGTAGGTTATATAACATTTATTGTGAAATCAACCTTATGAAGCAACAAATAAAGTACTTTTTCCTGTTATTGTGTAGCAAACTACATCGTTTTATTTCGTTTCTGTTTGCTTCTTCAAACTTTAATGCAGGTGGTATGGAGTCGCGATGGATCTAAAATATTAAGTACGTAAAAGTTAGTAAAGTAAAGATTATATAAGTTTGAGGCATCTATGTTTGTTTATGTGTTGTAAACAAAAATATAAAAACGTAGGTAACATCAGTAAAAAAAAGGAAGTACCTACGCTTGTTGTTTTTCAAATGTATGTAATGTCGGCGGCTGGCCAACTAGGGTGTCTATCGCTAGATAAAAAAAATGTAGTAAATATTATTAAATTTCACACCTTTATATTATATTATTATTAAAATATATTCACATTTCTTGTATAAAAATACAGTGCAATTAATAAATAAAACATCACAATGTTTCTTATCTATTTAACATTGAAGAGATTTTTATATTCTGCGTACTGAACCTAAATAAACCCAACTATAATTTTGGCCATCCTAAGTGTGATCGTCTAGAATCGAATTTATTCTATGTTGGGTAAATTATTTGAAGAAGTAAATGAAATAGTAACACGAGAACGGGTTATTAAGAAAGCCAAAAAGTAAATATCTCATGAGAGTCCAACAAATCCACAAAAAAGTTGCATAACTAATTGTAATGTTCTGATAACAAGATAGGTATTCAAAGTTATTAAAAAACAAATCTACCCCACGCAATTTGCTGTTCTGATGAACACAATGTTTGCGCGTTTATTGGCCCAACGCTATATCACACTTTGACGTTGGCCAAACATTCTTAGCGGTGGTTTAAAATCGGCAATTTTATAAAAAAATTATATTAATCGTCAGTTTATATCTTTATAACTTATTCCAAACCAAAAGAAAGACACTCCGGCTGATAAATTGCTTTTCCGGGCATTATGTTTACAACTTTTGAATGCGCATTGAGGCATTGCGGTACGTATTGACGTTGGCTATGTTTCAACCAGACTAATCAAAATAAGAGCTCACGCCGCGAGTGAGCTTTTATTTGCCGAGACGGATTTTTTGTGCCGACCTTTTATCTAGGTGTGTAGGTATGTGGTGTATTAAGGCTAATAAATCAAAAACTACAAAAACTTTTGACGACTCATTTGACCTAATAGTCTCATTTTCATTTTTTTTACCCCTCTTGAACCTCAATATCTCAACAACCCCCCCACATTTTGGACTTGTTTAGTCACTATTTGTACTAAAAACGGGATATTTACCATGATTTGTGAGTTCTTGAGTGTCCCGATATTTCGACGCAGTTGCATGCGCCATGATAGTTTTAAAAGTTATAAGTATTGTTTAGTCACACCGAAATTGTGCCATTACTACATACCTATGTATAAATTTTCACGATGATCGGATCAACGTTTCGTAAGTTATCCACGGACAAACAAATATACATACAACGCCGATTTGCCTAAGTACCTAGATTTAGAGATCTCGCTTCGCTGGATCAATAATTTATCAACGACGTCTGTTGAACTTAATGAAATACTAGGGCGACTTGCGCAACGATATTTAGGGAGTTGTCAAATCGTACGAATACGCCAAATTTAAACATGTTTAGTCGCTAAATATGTTCAGGGATCTTTGAGCAAGCCGGCCCTAGTAATATATAAGAATTAGTGAAACTTAATGCCATTGTCGAACATTGCGTAGCCAAGATGTTTTCCTCCTACACCTCATCTGCCTGGTATTTTGCCCATCACTTTAAGCTCTAGCAACAGTACTGTTTCACTATATCTTGTAATTATGTGTTCTTTAAAGAAATAGATTACAGACAGAAAATCTTACAAACAAGGAAAGTTTAAACGTGATCTTACCCCTGACCTGTTTGAGTGATGCCTTCAGCGTTATAAACGACAATAGGCAAGATTGTCAACTTAGCGTTATATAAAAAAAAATGGTATGATAAACTGCGAATAGCTCTCACTAGAGCCAAACCTTTACACAGGAAACAAGAGGGTCGTAGGCTCTCCACGCACGTTGCCATACAAATACTGCGTGCCCTAGTTCCATTCATACAATAGTAGAAATGTGAGAAAGTAGTTTACTGGTTCACCTCGCTAACGATGTCAGATCTTGAATAGGTACGCGCTTTTATTTAGCAAGAGGTTGTGTCTATAATGTAACGTAAGGCCACGTTGGGTATTTATCTTTTATCTGAAAAAAACGTGTTAAAGTATTTTTCAGTGGAGGATCATTTGTTAAACTCAGCTGCTTTAGGTACATTGTCCGATGTCAAAGGTCTTGTAGCCGTTAATTTAGAGGTCATAAAGTTCATAATTTGTTCTTTATAACAAATTTAAAAGATTTTTTCTATATTAATTTTCGTAAAAGTCGTTGATTTTCAGTTTAGTTCAAAACATTTAAAGCTTTCCATATATTTATGTACCTATTCTTGTAACATAAACCGACCTCAAATCCAAAGAATTTGTGAGACATCTAAGATTTAAATAGCGCGATAATAATAATAGATTTAAATTTCTAATAGCGCCCCTAAACGATTTGCCATGATGGCGATCATAGATGATCACCATCGTGGCATAATTGTCTGTAATCGCCCGTGATCGGTGACGATCGAGCGTAATCGCCGCTAATGGCGGGTTCCTATATCCGTCGGTAACCAGCTACGACTCGTTTCTCCTTGAAAACGTGTCAAAAGTTTCACACTAGTTTGCCATTTTTTTCAAGGAGATACGAGTCGTAGTCCGTTACCGACGGACATAGGACATTCTGTGATTGTCCATCATGCCTCATAGTGTAGACAGCTGCGCAATCATGGTGGCAATCATAGCGCATTCTGTGATTGTCCATCATGATCCACAGTGTACACAGCTGCGCAATCATGGTGGCAATCATACCGCATTCTGTGATTGTCCATCATGGCCCATGGTATAGAGGCTACATAAGATCAAAAATCTCTTTAGTTGATTCATAAGTAACCAAGTTCATTCAACCAAGTTATTAGAATGTATTTATTACATTGGTTCCAAAATAGGTCCAATCTGGTTTTCTAAGTATTCGTTATTCACACCTCATTTAATTTTGATTTGATTTATTAATATAATGTTCTTTTTTGTATTTATTGCACAAACTCGTTGGTATTAGTAATTCAAATAAGTAATACTTGATTAGTTTGTATCCCATTTAACATAATTCAAATGGAATAATTAGATCTACATCGGTAAATAAACGGCTAAAATAACATGGTATATAGGTGGTTCGTCTCTACCTAAAATTAGGCTAATGAGGCTTAGAACTGAGTGTCACATTATCGGGCCGGCCAGTCCCCATGCATATTTGAGTGGATTTAGTGGACTAGGGTGCTCTTACACGGGCGATTAAAATTTCTTCCATGCTGGAAAATTTGGAAGTCACACACTCCTGAATCATGCAATAGATTAGGGCAATAGGCATTATTACTACTTATCTAAATATTTAAGTTTAGAAAACCACTATTTGTCTGAATTAATAAATTAATTTAATTTAATTATGAAAGAACACTTCCAAAATTATATTAAATAAATAATGCTGGACATTTCACACATTTAATTTCATTTCACACAGAATCATCTAGTCCCATAGTAATCACAGAAAATAAAAGAGAAAGGAGATTTGCTTTTTTTAAATCGGAGTAACTAATAAATAAATAAATAGAGTAAAAATATTTTATTTCAGACAACAATACAATCCATTTCAGCACTAAAAAAACACACACAAAAAATAAAACAAGAGAATGAACAAACTAATGCTCAATTAATCATTTATTCGTTTTTAACCTCATTAAACATTATTAATGAACTGATCTAGAGCAATTTACTTTATTTTTATATAAATTATAGGCTAGCGTTTGATCACGAGTTTGAGCCCGGTGCAAATATCTCTAGACCATGCACACAGCAAGAATCGATCCCGCTACCTCCTGTGTCTCAGCTGGCTATTCGCCCACTGCGCCACAGAGGTCGCCACATCAATACTAGATTGCGATTAAAAGATCCCTGATAATTTTTTAAGATATAAATCCAGCCTGTTCCACTCCTCTTCTCGTTTATTGTTCCAATCTGTCGCCAAATGTCGCAGGGTAAAAATTGCTTTAAAGTTGCCTGTGTAGGAGTACCATTACGCTCGCAAATCCGAACACACGGTGCATTTATTTTGCAAGCCCAAATGGACTGATGAGCTACTTGTTAAGTAGAAATGAGACTTGAAATTGCATGTTGTTTACTAGCTATTTAGACTTAGTCTAGGACAACCATTTTAGTAACAAATAAATATAAATTAGTAACTTCCGCCAGCGGCTTCGCACGCGTTGTTTTTCAACAAAAAGTAGCCTATGTTTGAATCCAGGTCATAAACACACCAAATTTCATCAAAATCAGTTCAGCCATTACGACGTGATTGAAAAACAAACAAACATTCATACGTTCAGATTTATAATATTATGTGATGTGATATGATTAGTGTGATATCTGGTGGTTGGATTCGTCGACTGATCTCTATCTCGGAGTTGGACCTACCTAACTGGACTGTTTGTCTTAGGTAGATGTACTCTTCAACAACATCGTGATTAGAGTTACCAACTGACACTGGCATCTATGGGGAGGTCTATGTTTAGCTGAGGACGTCCTATGATGATGATAACGATGATGACATCTGGCGGATTATTAAAATCTAGAAAATCGGATTATTAAATCACGTGGACTCTCACAGCATCTACTTGTAGTTAAATAAATATAAATAAATAAATATTACTGGACATTCCACACAGCGCTGTCTAGCCCCAAACTAAGCAGACTTTGTACTAATAGAATACATATATACTTTTTTTTTGTAAATATACACTTATAATATATAGAAAAACATCCAGACCCGGAACAAATATCTGTAGATCATGCAAACATTTGTTCCGCAGCGGGAACCGAACCCGCTACTTCCTGTGTCTCAGCCGGCTATTCGCCCACTGCGCCACGGAGGCCGTCTTGAATTAAAGTAGATTAAAAATGATCTTAATGACTAAGAATAAATATTGATTGATGGATTGAAAATACTTTATTGCACTTATAAAACGAGTACAATGGCGAACTTAATGCTAAAGAGCATTCTCTTCCAGATAACGTTTGTGTATTGTAGATAAAGATGTGTAGGTAGTACACAGAAAAGGCAACAAATAAAAATTTGCACAGGACTAATAAAAATAGCATAATATAGATACATACTACATAAATAAACCTACATAAATACTTTATATGATAGACTAAACTATACCAATATCAAATAACAATATATACTTAACAATAGAAGAAGTGATAAGGAAAGATTGATTGGTTGGCTTTAATGAAGTGAAGTAGTGTGGCTCGCAGTGTATAAGACTAGAAAATATATCTTTACATTTAATATTTTATGTAGGTATATATTAGTGTGAAAAAAAGAACTATATGTTACTTATCTTGTAGATCACAAAATGTAACGTCCTTTATTGAATAATTCTTAGTATATTTATGTATACATATTAATTTTGCCCTAATGTATTAAAATGATCATAATCTTTGACAAATTATCCCAAATAGACTTGAGAAGAAGTATGTAAGATTAATAATACAAAAGGAAAGTTACTGCTATAATAATTAAGGTTATTTAAAAGACACAAAACTCATTATCACTACCGTCCTATATCATCCCCATCTTATCGCTATAAGCGAAGAAATTCCTCATAGCAATAAGAACGCTGATTGTATTTCGCGATGTAATTAAATATTTATTTTATAACTAGCTGTTGCCAGCGGTTTGGCCCGCATTGTTCTAGGGTGCAAAATACATGATATAAACTTTGACATCCCATTTTTATCCCATGAGAACTTATTTATTGGATAAAAAGTAGGCTATGTGGTAATCAAAGTTATAATCTACGAATATACCAAATTTCATCGAAATCGGTTCAGCAGTTTTGACGTGGTTGAGTAACAAACAGACAAATAAACAAACATCTAAACTTTCGCATTTATAATATTAGTGTGATGTTAAAGCGTTTTCTATTCATATAAAATCCAGATATGAGATAATAATGGAAAGGTATTCAATAAAAGGGCTTCGGTAATTTACATAGATAGGCATTTAAGTTTTCAATTGAAAGTCGATTGTATATTCATGAATTGGTGCAGCATAAATTATGTCCTTTCAATGTGACATTCTATTGTGCTACCTCCACAAAGGCCAGTTAATAACGATTATTAATTAAATGTAACAAAATTACGAACCGACAAAAGCGTTGTAAATTGAAAAGTCGGAAAACGTTTAAGGAAAACCCACAAACGAAATTACAAGTTCGGAGTTATGATTGGCGGTAATTTATTTTAAAATATTTAAATACACAATTTATTTTCAGATATTTCTTATTCATTTAACACAAGAAGGGGGGGGGGCGTCTATTAATTACGTGAGACGTTTTTGACGATTTTTTTACTCCCTCTCCCTTTATGTCACGTAAGATTTTTCAAAATTTTTATTTATAGGGTAAATTCGTTGGACTTAATTAAAAAAACACAATTGGCTTCATCATTTCAAGATTGCTTCTCTCGTAATCTAGATTTACACTGATAAAAAAAAAACAAAAAATATAAATAATAAATAATAATAAATATTGCTGGACATTTCACACAGCGCTATCTAGCCCCAAATTAAGCAGAGCTTGTACTATGGGAACCAGATAACTGATAGAATACTTATATACTTTTTTTTGTAAATACATACTTATAATATATAGAGGAACAACCAGACCCGGAACAAATATCTGTAGATCATGCAAACATTTGTTCCGCAGCGGGGATCGAACCCGCTACCTCCTGCGTCTCAGCCAGCTATTCGCCCACTGCACCACGGAGGTCGGAGGAAAATAATTGTGATATTAGCCGAGTCCCACGTGAGATCGGGCGAGATTCACGTACCTAGACCTCGAATACATTTTTCGAGCCCAAAGACTCATAAACTAAGTTTCAAAATATGTTTTACCACAAGGTCAAAGTATAATTTGACATAGTATTATTTTATGCATAACAATTCAATGCGTTGAATAAAAAAAACCCAATTTAATTTGTGCATGATTATGATCGTAAAAAGTTTTGGGCTCGGGACCAAAATGGTAAAAACGGAACGCTTATGGTGCGTCTTTATCCGTCTGTCCGTCCGTCTGTCTGTCATATCCTATTATCAGCAACTACTGAACGTATCGACTAAAAAATTGGAAAAGTTATGAATAATACTAACCTTCCTTTATTGCAAGATAAATATTTTCATTTTGATGGCCAAAAGAGTTGAAACAAAATAAAATACAATAATTGAGTTAAAATAGTGGTGGTCAAAATTTCAATATAGGGTTACTAGGTCACTTAACATATTATATTAAATAGATTAATTCACACATTCTAAACCTGTTTTTTATTTAGTATTAGAGTTATGGTGAAAAATGTCGAAAAATAAATACTGTTTCACTCCTTATCTACGAGTTTGCGAATGGAAAAATCAGAAATTAGTACGATGGATAGATATACAAAGATTACAAAAAAACTATAACGAAGTCTCTATCTAGAACAGTTTTTTAGATCTGTCTTAAAAAGTTTTCTGGTTTACCGGTCAGATAGTGTTGCTTAATTAGTATAAATAAACCTATTCCAGTTTGGAGCCCTCGGTGGGCGAGTTCTACTCGTACTTCACTAGTCTTGTTTATACATCTTTTGGCAGATGTGACGGAAGTTGCGCACTACATGAAGTTCGTTTTTCCGTTCAGAAGATAACCAAGTAGAGCGCAAATGATATTAGTACTATTTATTTAAGCCAAAGAAGTAAAAGTTCATACGTAAAAATCGATAAAAAAAGAGTATGTGTACGTAACACAATATCTTTTTTTATAGATTTTTACAAGCTATTCCAGTCTAAGAAACCTCTGAAACTTGTAACAGTGAAAGTTTTGTAGTTTTATTTTCAAAAAGTCTCAGTAAAAACTTCAGGAACTTTAAGAATTCTCTTTGCAAATGTACAAATGCAAACTTCTTTTAAACTAGGGCGAGGTAAAATATATTAAAGCAAACTTCATAAAACAGCTCTAAAACTCAGCATAAAGTTATAAAATAATGAAAGCTATCTCATTTTACTAAAACACAACATAGAGCTTAAAAATACGACATGCAATTCCCTGACTTATACGCACATGATAAAGCTCAGAGTCAGATCAAAATGAATTTGTCTTCATAGTTATTTTTTATAAGGTTGAAAAACTTGTGAATAGAATTTCCCAGCGGCGATGTGCCAATAACAGGTAAAAATACGCAATATGGAATGTTATTTCGTACTGAGGTTAAAACCAATTCAAATATTCGATAGACGTGTCACAAAACCAATTTGCAGCCGAAACCGATCTAGGGCGGACTGTCTCTATTGTCAAATATACAGGGACACACGGTCTTTGAACTTGACGAACTTATACATACCCTGAAATAGTTTAGAAGACTGCCTTAGATACTTTTTAACCGACTTCAAAAAAGGAAGAGGTTCTCAATTCGACTGTATGTTTTTTTTGTATACATGTTCCCCGATTACTCGAAGACGCCGGGACCGAATCGAGAAATTATTTTTTTGTTTAAAAGGGTATACTTCCCATGTGATCTCATTGGCACCAAGTCAGGATCTGATGATGGGATCCCAAAAAAATCAAGGGCAACCCCAAATTTTATATTACCTCAGAACTCCGTCATTTATCAACCGATTAGGAAAATTATTTTTTTATTAGAAAGGATATACTTTCATATTGTTCTCATAGAAATTTCATCAAAATTGATTCAGTAGTTTGTTTAAGTCAGTTATATTTTCGTTAAAAAGTTACTTGTTAAATAGTTGTCAATAATCTATTGATTTAACCTGTTTTAAGTACATACCTCCCATACGCACAAAGCGGTACTCTTCCACCTTCATTATGCGCACCGCCAAGGAGTGGAACGCCTTACCCGAGTCTGTGTTTCCTGATAACTACAACCTAGAGGTATTCAAGTCCACAAGCAAGCGTGTACCTTCGTAGACTGCATCATTGCTGACCATCATGCGAGATCGTGGTTAAAAGCTGGCGTATAATTTATATAAAAAAGTAAGTACTGTCATGGGCTAAGTACAGACACAATTTCAACTTTAAAATTGCCTTACCACAGTATTCGAAAAGCTTAAATGCAGAACATTATCTTAGCTTTTATGCACAAAAATAGTAGCCAATTTCGCACCAACCAGCGTATGTTACTTACATCCTCGACCATTTCAACAGTAATGTCGGATGGCCATTTACCCGCTATAGAGCTTAGCTGGAGTCTCGCCAAGCATTCAAATTGGAGCCTACCTACTTACTGTTTAGTCTTCTATGGCAGTGTAGAGTCAAAATTACGTAGTAACTGTTTCATACTCTAAGTCGGAGTATACGAGATGTTATCAGAGAAATTGAGACCCTGTAGCGGGGACTCAATGATGGACTAAATACATGTAATAAAATTTGAACTGTCTAGAGATGTCCCGTGCATGGATTCATGAAGTTTTATGGTAAGTCAAACTTTTCAATAAAAATCTAAAGATTCCTACCATCATCAAACTACAGGAGCCCGCTGCTGGACGTAGGTCTCTTCCAAGATGTGCCACTGAGCCCGATCTTCGGCTCTTCACATCCAGTCGATTACTTACAGCGAACAGATCGTTGCTCCATCTAGCCGGCAGGTGTCCTACACTACGCTTACCTAAGCGTGGTCCCCAGGCTCGGGTCGACTGCTCAACCTTCAAAGACTGGACCTTCGAATCATCGTGGGGACCCTTATAGGACATGGCCCCCTGAACAAACACCTCTACACCATCGGAGCAACAGACAGGCCACTCTGCAGGGCATGTCTTACCGAAGAAGAATCAGCTGCCCACGTAGTCCTGGAATGCGTGGGGGTAACAGCACAACGTGCAGAAATCCTGGACAATCCAAGGTCACTCCGTGAAGGCTGCGAAGACCCCAGGAAACTTCTGCGCTTCTGGTCGGAGTTAGGCTGGCTATCCATATAGTCAACTCTCTCACGCATAATGGACCACATACAGAGTTTGAATGCGGAAAAGAGAGTCCACCAACATAACATAACATAACATAACATAACATAATGCGGTCCCCACTCTTGAACACGTTTACCCCACCGGTTATCGGTTTTTCGGCAGATACGATCGGCCCATTGTCACATCAGCTTGCTGACTCTCTAATGTATGTCGACCACCTTGGTTCTCTGTCGGATAACTTCGTTGCGGATTCTATCCTTTAGAGAAACTTCGAGCATAACCCTTTCCATTGATCACTTAGTGACTTTTAACTTGTTGATCAATCCAACCGTAAGTGACTTCGTTTTGGCAGCATATGTCATTACTATCTCTAACTGTGCCGACCGTAGGGCCAAACCTAATAAAGTACTAACATACATTTTACTAAAGTCATTGTACGGAGTGTGTTAATGAATAAAATGGAGACATTGGGAAGCCCACAGTAAATCATTTTACAATCAGTCACAAAACCTTTTTGAATGATACTACGCTTCGAAGCTATTCACTGGCTAATGTCTAAGAAGAATCTGGGTAAACGAGATATAAAATATAGAATGCATTGCTTCTCCAGTAAATAGGAAATTTAATATTTCTTCCAGTTGTTTTGATTTAAAAACCAAACTACTGAACCGATATTGATAAAATTTTTATGCGTCCAACCTGAAAGTATATCCTTATAAATAAAAAGTTTTTTTAATTTTATGACAAAGTTCTAAGGTAACAAAAATAACAAAAAATAAAACCAAATTGAGATCTTTTTTCTGAAGTCAGTTAAAAGATACTTGTAGATGTTATCACACTCATTGAACCACGCGACACAAAGCAAGAGCAAGGAAGGAGCTGAATGGTCAGCTAAATGTCCCGTACGTGAGTGCCGATAGAAAATTCTATGGACTTCACTGGAATTTTTAGAGTAGTTAAGGATTTGTAGGAAATGCGGATTAAACGATCTTCGCTTTAAGACAAGTGATTTTATTACATTTTTGAGAAGCATTTAACTGATAAAGAAAGTTTTAACTGGTTTTCTAATCTCATAACGAAGTTCTTAAATAAATAAAGCACCAAGTAAAACTGAAAATCGCATATAAATGTATAATAAGTTTAGCAGTGTTCTAATATGATATGCTAGGAAAGGGACGCGTTAAGCTAAATACATTTATTCCAAACAAACGGATCCCTTAAATAGATAGATAGATAGATCTAGACATTTATTTCGACACAAGTAACAAACACACAGAAACTGCATACAGTTGATAAGTAAAGACAGACAATTAAATAAAGACAATAAAATACAGACAATTAAAAACACGTTACTTAAACAAAAAATAATAAATAATACTAAAAATACATA
This sequence comes from Philereme transversata, assembly GCA_963924445.1. Taxonomy (NCBI): domain Eukaryota; kingdom Metazoa; phylum Arthropoda; class Insecta; order Lepidoptera; family Geometridae; genus Philereme; species Philereme transversata. Next base: position 16,308,567 of record OZ004345.1, read on the forward strand.
CCCAGTCACTATGAGCCCTGTGCCGAAAAAGGGGAATGGCTCAGCATTATGCTGAACAATAAACTTATCGCTCAGTGCTGGTTTACAGCCATTAAACCTGCACTGGCGTCACGGACGTCAGTCAAAAGTTAAAACTTATAAGTGCTTTATTTGAAAAAAATAACGCGTACACAATAAGTAATCTCAATCCAGGAAATTATCACAAAACAAACTCCAAAGCTGGTTTATCACCGATAAAAATTCTTTGAGCTCATATTATTCGTATATCAAAAGGCTTAATAAATTATACCTCATGAATATCGGAATGCGGGTAGGTTAGACATTTTTACGTTCCCTCTTTGCGCGTTACTTAACGCATGGTTTGGTCTCAAAGGAGAGCTGTGAAAGGGAAACGCACAACGTCTGTTCGAATGAACCAGTGACCTGAACTTAAGGGTTCTTAATTCAGGCTTTGAGTTTCTAGGAATTATTTGGTTCTTTTGAGACTGGATTGGTCGACACGGTTACATAGAATATGCACAAACGTAGAGTGAATTGACCGTGCCAAAGCACAGCTTGATTGGCGATCAATCCTCTTTTCTCAGTTACTCTACACAGTGGGGAAGAACTAGTTTATGGTCTAGGCGAATCGATTCAAATCGAGTTGAAAAGTTATTGTCAATATTTGAATTTAGACATCGTTAGCGACGATTTGGTATTCCTTGTGATATGGAATATGAAAAGAAGCGAGGTGAGTCGCAGTGCGGATCACACGCACCCTGATGAAGGTTCATGAATTGAAACGAAACATTATCGATCGGCACACCGATAAAACGTGACAATAAACAAAAATAAACGGTAACAATAAAACGGTGTTTAATCCCGTATTTATAATACGTATTGAAATAATATCATTTGCAACTTGTAACAGTGTATAACAGCTTTTCTTACTACTTCTTCGAACTAAGTAGCGAGACAGATATTTTCATCTAAAACATATTTTACAAAAAGGTTTACTTTATGCTTTTGATTTGAATAAAGCTAGCCTTTGTGTTATATATCATAAATCAATAAAACATAAATAGATAGTAGAGAGACTACATTGGACCTGATTTTCATATAATTCTATTTCGAACGGACGGCTGCGATGAAACCTTAAGTTATTCAAAGGCGAGCCTAAGCTGGTATTGGATACAATAGAATTTTGTATCTCTCTTGAATAAATCACTAAAATTGCGGGATCGACCTTGAAATAAAGGCGATGAGATTTGAAAATCAATAACAAGTTTTTTACTTTGAAAAGTATATTTATTCAAGCCATTTTGCAGTTATTCTTTCATCTTCTATGAACGATTAAATAAAAATTGGTCAGGCTGTAGCCATCGAAGAGTTTTGTAGCTCAATTTTGATATCGATAATACCATCCATGTAAAAGTCGAGAAAAACTTATCATTTCGTCAATATTAATTTACATTTTCTGAAGCATTTTAAACCCAAAGAATATACTTGTCTTGCCTTCTCCTTATTCGTATTCCTCACACAAATCAAAAACAGTTCGCAACTCTAAAAGTTCTGCTTTAAAATTACAGTTTATTCGTATCTGACCCACTTATGTCAGTTGCGAATATTTGACAGTAGATGGGAGTTCCTTGGAGACCGTCGGCGCACAGAAATATCACGAAATTGTAGTCGACATATCGCTGACGATTCATGACGTCAATATTTTAGAATTTAGATCAATAGGCAGAAAATAGCAGTGATGAGTTTAAATGTAGAATATTTTGGGTTAGTTTTTTTAATAATAACACTAACTTACACGACTTCAATATTTAAGAAGGCGTCGTGCGGTACTAAATCAAATTAAGAAACCATTACTCACAAAATCTCAAATAAATTGTTACAGTTACTAATTGAGTCCATAAATTAATGAATCAATTTTTAAACGTATTTAGAACTTTCAGATTAATTTAGTTTTAGTTTTAAGCAATCAACATCCGTTGTTACTAAATCTTTTTAAATAAATGCGATGTTCAAGGCTTCAAGCGAGTGTTTGCTTTAAGTTTATCTTAATGCAAACACCCGTGAGATCCATCGCTTGCCTTTTATAAATCAGGATTTTATTTTAGCACTCATTTTCAGGTCTAGAAATCATCTCCAAACAATGATGAGTACTTAATAGTTTATCGTTGAAAACAACGACAAACAATTACGTTCCTTTTAACGGAGAAAGCTGAAACTTACATTGAGAACCGAAACATAATTCGTAAATTGATATTCAATAATTTAGTTAATAAGCTTTCATAACTCATAATTGTAATCGTCTTGCGCCGACATACATATATTTACATATATTACTTTATTTACCTTACCTTACTAACTATATATATTACCTTATATAGCTTTGATATAGTACTGAAAGCATAATGTTTAGAGTTCTAAAGATACAGCTTATAAAACAGTACAGTTATTTCAAGAAACAATAACATACACTACAAGTTTATTGATAATCCTCATACACTACTCCAAGCACAAAACGGTAGCGTTTAGGGGCAGCTTCCGATACCAGGCAACCAAGTGTTGGAACAATATTCCCCCACCACTTCGACATTTAAAATCACAGTTTATCTTTAAAAAACGTTTAAAATCCATGATAATTAGTAAACAAAAAATTGGGTTGCCTGGTGCGGGAAGCATTATTGCACCTTTCACGTGCTAGCCGGTTGGGGTATTATTTTGACCAATTTATTATTTTGATTTATATGTATGTATATGTTCTGACTTTATTTATTTTTATTACATAATATACTATTTTGACATTTTAAACTACATCTTATATTATATATAGATTATATTTTGACACAACATGACATAATTACCTACCATAACACATTATATTTTTCATTTGACAACACAATACTCTCAAGGTCCTAGTGGCTAAATGGAGCGGTCTCGACAGAATATCAGCGCTTACCATTACGGTGGGCATAATGCTAAGTCGAGTCCCATTTACTGCTGTAGCACACAGTATCTACCAGGTTCGCCCTTGTGTTTTTGTTTATTTTACGTTTATAAGTACTATTTAATTGTTTCTTTGTTTGTATTTTCTCTGTTTTAAAATGTAACTGTATTGTATATTGTGTGCTAATGTAGTGAATAAATGATTTCTATGTCTATGTCTATAATTTAACACCCACAAAGGATTAAACTAGATTAAAGTTTCCATTCCAAACACTATCTTGCCAATCCGTAGTTACTACCAAAATAAGTTCCAAGATAACCATAAGTCCGGTCTTCCGTGACACTTTCATTCTTCATCCAACATCTCAAAGTTCACAGAGAATTCAAGTTTCAAGCTTCAAGGTTCACAGTTACAAGGTGAGCTAAAGCAGTTCATTAGTTTGAATGGTCAGCCAGATTTGCCAAGTTGTGCAAGGGCAGTTGCCAACTCTGCCCAGCGAAGAGTTGAAAAGGGATGTGATGGTCGAGCCTAATTTACATGATTCGGAGTAAAAATTCGGAGTAGATAAGTAAGCCTCACATTTTATATTAGCACATGTATGATAAATATCTTCACATAGTATAAAATGAAGTCACTTCCGCTGTCTTTTACCTTTAAAGCAAGTGTTGTTTGTTAACAAAAAGTAGCCTATCCAGGTTATAATCTACGTACATACCAATTTGAAAGTAACTCTGTTTCTCTGTCTGTTTGTTACCTTTTCACGACTTAACGGCTCGACCGGTTTCGATGAAATTTGGTACCTATATACCTAGATAGATTATGAATGGACTTGAGACATAGGATACACTCTACGCGACTGCACAGAAGGAGGGTAACGTTTTATTGTCAAACCACGCGTACGAAGCCGCGGGCGGGTCAGCTGGTAAATAAATAAATAAATAAATAAATAATGCTGGATATTTCACATACCCCAAACTAAGCAAAGGTTCTACTTTGGGAACCAGATAACTGATAGAATACTTAGTGATAGCAATGTATAGACGGTATGGAATATTATTATTATTTAATCGCCGTATATCAATTAACATACTAATCCGTACTTGTATGAGAATTGCAACCACTACTAAACTGTGGTTTTATCCGCGTGTAGCAGAAATAATAATCATCATAATGATCAGTAAAAAAATACGTTTGAAAAAACATTTAATACATCGGAGGCGGCAGGCAGGATGGAAACCAGCACAGTCTCCATCAGTCATGATGATAGTCTATAACATTGTGGACGTGTAGTGGGTAATGTCAGTTCAAATGATACGCAGACAAATTACAGAAACACGGTCTAATCGAAACTTTACAGAATTAACACCTCACTAATCACACTGTATAACTAAGTACGCATAGCTAGAGCTACAAGTAGGTAAGACACGCAACGCGGGCAGTTCCTACAACTGTAGTGTACGGCTGACAAACAAAGACTGTCCTTCGCTTCGGTAAAACCGCCGTTTAAATAGTAGACTCTGCGTAGCGGCGTGTGATCGCTTGCGTTGCGTTCTAACGAATCACATCCAACGCTGTTATTTCGTTTTGTGTCGCTATTCACGACCGGATGTGAAAAATATGACTTTACGTTATTTGAAAACTTGAGTAGTTAAGCCGATTTCTCTATGTTGAATAATTATTATGTTGGCATTTTTTATATTCGGGTTCAAGAATAGAATGACTTATTTACAACGACACAGAAGTTAATTACAAAATAAATAGTATAGGTAAGAGTAAAAAAAAAATTATGTAAGAGCAGTAGAGTTTTTTGTGAAAGGGCTCGCCTAGGGGAAGTACTACCTATTATGTATGACCTATTTCTGCCGCCCAGCATCTTTGATGAGTTTCGGTTTGAATGGTATGGTTGCCAGTGAAATTACAGGCACATGAGGCTTTACACCTGTATGCCTCAAGATGATGAATGCAGAGCAGCGCATTGTAGGGCACGTAAGGTGCGTACCCACGAGACAATACTTTGTAATAGGCGATAATTACCACTTAACAACAGATAGGCCATAAGCTTGACTCATCTCAAGGTTGTATAAAAAATAACAAGAAAATAATTCCACTTAGAAAACTTTCGTGATTTATTTCAATCGTTATTATAAATACCGAGAACTACCGAAGAGAACAGCAGTGATGATATTAATGATGATGCAGCCTGTCAACTCGATGGGCCACTGGTGACTCAACCCCCACCACCGAACCCGTCTACTCGCGCGCAGAGGACTATGGCGCGTAGTGCGAGGCGAGACGTGGTTCGGAGTGGATCGCACTCACCCTGATGAAGGTTCACGAATTGAACCGAAACATTGTCGGTCGAAACACCGCTTCATCTAAGCTTAAAAGTTATTGAGATGGTTTTAAAAATCGTATAAGAAAATAAATTAAAACCATCTCAATAACTTTTAAGCCTAGATGAAGCGGTGTTTCGACCCGCTTCATCTAGGCTTAAAAGTTATTGAGATGGTTTTAATTTATTTTCTTATACGAGGTTTTAAAAATCGTATAAGAAAATAAATTATTATCACGGGTAACGAGGAGGCTGACCAAGCGGCGAGACAATCGATAAATGACGGTATTGTATACAGTTGTTTACCGTTACATAGCGAATTATTGAGCGGGGTTAAATTGGGTTGTAGACGGCTGTGGCACGAGTATTTTGATGAGCGCTCACTTACTAAAGGCATTTGGTACAAAACCATCCAGTACCAACCTCCTCTGTACCCGTGGTTTGATGGTCAAGAAGCCAGTAGGAAAAATATTGTGGCACTGTTAAGACTTCGCTCCGGACACATTCCGTCAAACAAGTTTAAATTTTTGATGGGTATTTCAGATTCCCCTAACTGCTCAGAGTGTGATATTGTAGAAGACGTTCATCATGTGTTGACGGAGTGTGTTCGGAATGAGTCACAAAGACAAGATGTTATATTTAGGTTTGGTTATGGTGTAGGTATCTGCAATAGCATTTTAGCGTCCCCGCTTTCCGAGGAAGCAGAGATGCTGGTCAAACTGTATCTGCACTGCCTACATATATAGTTTGACTAGCATCTAAAAAGCGATACATGTTCATTCTGGTGTCGGATTTGTTTTTTTTGCTATAAATGTATCATTTTTGTACGGGGGTGACATAGTCACTGTGTGACAAAACCCCTCATTAAAAATAAAGAAAAAAAAATAAATAAATAAATAAATAAATTACTAACAAATGCTCCAACATGGATCCTACGAGTAACTCAGCACGATGACGGTTGTAGAAGTGAAGCTTTAGATTCGGACAATTCGGACTTTTAGGTATTCGTGTCCCATCTCTATTCTGAATTAACAAAACAAAGGCAGTGCAACGATTACATCCTTTGTTGCTGTGAATTTATTCGTGCTTATGATACCGGAAACAAGTGTGTGGAGTGCTCGTTAGTCTTGCTGCTCTGCTCTTGCGCGGAATTTACTAAAAGCTGGTTAAGAACGCTGTTGGAAGATTAATTATTATGTTTTGGGTTACTTAAGATTTACAGTTTAGATACTGAATTTTTTATAATAATATTTGGGATACACCCATAGCCTACCTGATATTGTTTTTAATATAGCAAGCTATAATTTTGATAACTTAAACTTAGTTTCGAACAGTTACATAACACGCAAGTTTATATCTAATTATCTACCACGTTTCTAATTAGCTTAGATTAGTAGGGTAGGGGTGTCTATACAAATATACTCTATGGGGTGTCTTAAGAGCCAGGCTACATTAACTGTATTCCAGTTCTTAGCGCCCTCCGACGCACGATATGTTATTTTAATTAAGTACAATTATAAAAGATAATTTCTAGGTAGTGTTTCTAGTTTAGCAAAATTGGTAGTCGATACAATAAAATTATTCTATGAATTTGATTGGATTGTGTATCAAATTGATTTGTAGAAGACGCCTGGACCGATTCGAGAAATTATTTTTGGCACCAAGTCAGGATCTGATGATAGGATCCCAAATACATCAAAATCAGTTCAATAGTATGGTTAAATGGTTATATTTTTGTTAAAAAAATACTTGTTATTTTTATAATCTGTTTCCTCGTAGTTTCAAATGATTAAGTTAATAATTTATTTTATACCTTAATAATTCCTTTAGAAACTGAAACAGTGCAATTTCTTCCAGTTCAAACAAAAAAAATACTAGGAAGTTTTAAAAATTAACACTCCACTTAATCTCTGTAAATTGACACGAAAACATTACCCTCTTTCTGTGCAGTCGGGTAAAAACAGTGGCACATTTACTTACCGAATATTTGACAAAATTAATTCCTCTACAAGGAATACTAAAGCCTAATCGTCGTACTTACATTAATTATTATGTTACCCCATTAACCCCTACCATTATAATAACAATTAAAATAAACTATCGAACCCAAGTGATAAGGGACTTTTATGAAGCGTTTTTAAGCTCACTATCGGTACTTCCGGTCCAGTGGCGCGCAATTTTAGTTTATCTGGTTTTCCGCGCCGCTGGATTGTCACATGTTATACGGACCTCTAACTTCACGAGTTTCGTGACTATCATGGTTTAAGAAACCACTAAAGCTGAATTGACCTTGATAGTCACATAATGAGTTTACTTTTTGATGTGTAACATCATTCCGCTCGGTTTGTGGGAGTTGTAACAGGAAACCTGGGAAGCGCTTTTACCAATGAGCGCGCGCTATTCGATTTGACCAATGAGCGGCAGAGCTCGCGCGGTGGTCAGATGTTTTTAACTACGAGACTTAAAGGCTCTTTCATTTAATAGAAATAAGGATTTGTCTTAGAGGTTGTATTTCATCAGAGCATATTATGAATACAATGAGCCTCATGCTATTTTTAAATTTAATGCGATTAGCATTTACGGAGCCGTTAACGAGTTTTCAATGACCAACTTTCAGAGTGATGAATTCGGTAGATAAGATTAAGATTTGCTTTGTGTTTTCTATTTTGTTTGTAATTTTTTGTTTATATGGTGTACAATAAAAATAATGTACATCATATGCGACTACTGTAAGGCTCGTATTTTTTTTATCCTGCCAATTGCGTGCCTGTAGAGGTATAGGTTTATCTCCGAGTGCAGATAAGGCAAATTTATCTTGGTTTTGGTGGAAAACTGTCAAGCATAGTCTACATTATCATAGTGTCAGCGGTAAGACATCCACTGATGCACAAAGGCCTTTCCATACATTTCCAGAGCAACCGAACTTGTACGGCCTGTTTCCAACGGCTCCCAGAAACATCAATCTGGTCAGCTTTCCGTCTAGTGGGGGTCCGTCTTACGCTGCGCTTTCCAGTGCGGGTTCTTTACTCTAGAACCCTTTTTCCATAACGGCTGTCAGTTATTAGAGCGTTGGCCCCCGACCACTACCACTTCCGCTTGCTAATCCTCTGGGCTGTGTCAGTTGTTTGTTAGAATTTGGTTTGTCTACGAAACTCCTCATTGTTTTGATTTGCATCAGATTATTTTAATGATAGAGAAGCTTGGGATGGAAATTGCTCCAACTCGGTGAAAATGTTATAATTTAGACGTTATTCGTTTTCTTTATTCTTTTTTATTAATTTATATTTTTATAACTATAATTTTTATTATATATTTTTATATATTTTGCACGTTGAGTGACTTTGAGCCTTCATAAACGGTCCATAGTTAGAAACATCGTTTCTGGGTCATAGCCAGCATAGTCATCCATCATGAATTGTATGTAAAACAAGTTTGTTTTATGTTTTACCGACTATCTAAAAATGTTATCAATAGTAAATTCTCTACTGTTCATTTAATTGATCGAGCGAAGCGAGATATCTAAATCAACTTGGGCAAATCGGCGTTGTATGTAGGTATGTATTTATATATGTTTGTCTGAGGATAACTTTCGAATCGTTTATCCAATAATCGTTGAATTTGATACATATATAGGTAGGTAGTGATGGTGTGTCAATTTTGGTGTGACTCAATGAGTGTGAGATAAAATGTGGAGGGGTTGTTAAGATATTGGGGTTCAAGAGGGGTATAAAAAAACTAAAATGGGACTATGAGGTTATGTGGCACGTTTAATAAAAGGTCTTTGTGAGTATACAGACTGCCTCCGTGGCGCAGTGGGCGTATAGCCGGCTGAGACGCAGGAGGTAGCGGGTTCGATTCCCGCCGCGGAATAAATGTTTGCATGATCTACAGATATTTGTTCCGTGTCTGGGTGTTTTTCTATATATTATATGTATGTATTTACAAAAAAAAAGTATATAAGTATTCTATCAGTTATCTGGTTCCCATAGTACAAGCTCTGCTTAATTTGGGGCTAGATAGCGCTGTGTGAAATGTCCAGCGATATTTATATTTATATTTCGTCCCCGTTTTTATTTTTAGTTTAAACCTTGTAGATATGCGTGTAGCTTTAGTGACACAAATATAGGGAAAAGTCTGAAATCCAAAATAACTGCAAATTCTACCCCTAAAAAAATGTATCAATTAAAATGAACTCCCGTTACCTGTAATTTGAATGAAACTGTAGTCCATGTTATTTGGTTATGTATGTATATCGTGGCACTATTATAACTACATATATATTATATTATATAAAGCATATTATATAAAGCTCGATTACCACTGACTGACTCACTGACTCATTGACATCATTGTTCTCCCAGATGCCACCTCGTAGGGGGGACGTATTTGGTGGGATCGTATAGAGGGAGTTCCGGTGAGTTGGGAATAAATCCTAAAGTACCCCTTTTGTCCCCCATTCGCTCCCATCCACCTCGTATCTCGGAAAGTATAGGTCTTACAGCGTTGGTGCAAAAACTAATGTTGCAGAGGACATTTTTTTATATCCGGTTCCATGAAAAAACAAATTATCTCTCATACAAAAAAAAAATTGTCCCATACAAAATATTTCTGTATGAATACCGTAAGCCGTATATTTCGTTTACGGTATTTTTCATACTGTTTTTGTAGGGAGCCCACGGCTTGTGTGTACTATAAAATTACTGTAAATTTGCTTGATTCTATTTAATGGTGGTGGAGGGACATGAAATAACTTTCATAGTTTTTGCAAAGGTCATCATCATCATTTTGGAACATCCATTTTTTTTTTTTTAGTATGCAACGTTCATCATGTTTATTTTGGAACATCCACATTTTTTTAATTATGCCTCATCCACAATGATCACTTTGGAACGTCAATTATTTTTTTTTATTATGCATCATCCACTGTGATCATTTTGGTACATCATTTTTTTTAATTATGCCTCATCCACAATGATCACTTTGGAACGTCAATTTTTTTTTTATTATGGATCATCCACTGTGATCATTTTTGAACATCATTTTTTTTTCAATTATGCTTCATCCACTATGATCACTTTGGAACGTCAATTATTTTTTTTTTATTATGCAACATCCACTGTAATCATTTTGGTACATCATTTTTTTAATTATGCCTCATCCACAATGATCACTTTGGAACGTCAATTATTATTATTTTTTTTGTATTATGCAACACATAATTTTTTTTAATTATGCCTCATCCACAATGATCACTTTGGAACGTCAATTTTTTTTTTTTTTATAATGCATCATCCACTGTGATCATTTTGGAACATCATTTTTTTTAATTATGCCTCATCCACAATGATCACTTTGGAACGTCAATTATTATTATTTTTTTTGTATTATGCAACATCCACTGTGATCATTTTGGTACATCATTTTTTTTAATTATGCCTCATCCACAATGATCACTTTGGAACGTCAATTATTTTTTTTTATTATGCAACATCCACTGTAATCATTTTGGTACATCATTTTTTTAATTATGCCTCATCCACAATGATCACTTTGGAACGTCAATTTTTTTTTTATTATGCAACATCCACTGTGATCATTTTGGTACATATTTTTTTTTTAATTATGTCTCATCCACATGATCATTTTGGAACGTCAATTTTTTTATTATGCAACATCCACTGTGATCATTTTGGAAAATCAATTTTTTTTGTAGCACAAATTTTTGGTGGAATCGTTAGTTTACGGTCATCATCGCCCCTGCCATCATTTTGAATTCTTCTCTCACTTCCTTTTCGTTTTCGAATGTTTCTTCCACATTAATATCCTCTTTAATTGTTTCTATAACTTCGAAATCCTCTTTGATGGCATTTTTACTTCAATATACTTTTGAATTGTTTTTTCTATTTTTCTATTTTCTTCAATTACTTCTCTTACTTCAATATCGACTCTACAAAATTATGGGTTTTAATACAAATCTTAAATCGCTCGTATCTTCTAAACGGGAAGAGTTACCCCCAGCAATCTTTTACAAAATATTGGTACTAATTTTTGGTGGAATAGTTTTTTTAATACCATCATTGCCCTTGAGATCCTTTTTGAATGCTTCTCTTACTTCGTCTTCCGCTTTGAATGCTTCTTTCACCTCGATATCTTCTATTTTTGCTTCTTCCACTTTGATATCCTTTTTAATTGCTTTTTCTACTTATATATTTTCTTCAATTGCTTCTTTTACTACAATTTCCACTCTACAAAATTATGGGTTTAATACAAATCTTAAATCGCTCGTATCTTCTAAATGGGAAGAGTTACGCCTAGCAAACTTTTACAAAATATTGGTACAAATTTTTGGTGGAATAGTTTTTTAATACCATCATTGCCCTTGACATCCGTTTTGAATGCTTCTCTTACTTCGTCTTCCACTTTAAATGCTTCTTTCACCTCGATATCCTCTATTTTTGCTTCTTCCACTTTGATATCCTTTTTAATGTCTTTTTCTACTTATATATTTTCTTCAATTGCTTCTTTTACTACAATTTCCACTCTACAAAATTATTGGTTTTAATACAAATCTTAAATCGCTCGTATCTTCTAAACGGGAACAGTTACGCCTAGCAAACTTTTACAAAATATTGGTACAAATTTTTGGTCGAATAGTTTTTTTATTACCATCATTGCTATTGACATCCTTTTTGAATGCTTCTCTCACTTGGTCTTCCTCCTTGAATGCTTCTTTCACCTCGATATCCTCTATTTTTGCTTCTTCCACTTTGATATCCTTTTTAATTGCTTTTTCTACTTATATATTTTCTTCAATTGCTTCTTTTACTACAATTTCCACTCTACAAAATTATGGGTTTAATACAAATCTTAAATCGCTCGTATCTTCTAAACGGGAAGAGTTACGCCTAGCAAACTTTTACTAAATATTGGTACAAATTTTTGGTGGAATAGTTTTTTAATACCATCATTGCCCTTGACATCCGTTTTGAATGCTTCTCTTACTTCGTCTTCCACTTTAAATGCTTCTTTCACCTCGATATCCTCTATTTTTGCTTCTTCCACTTTGATATCCTTTTTAATGTCTTTTTCTACTTATATATTTTCTTCAATTGCTTCTTTTACTACAATTTCCACTCTACAAAATTATTGGTTTTAATACAAATCTTAAATCGCTCGTATCTTCTAAACGGGAACAGTTACGCCTAGCAAACTTTTACAAAATATTGGTACAAATTTTTGGTCGAATAGTTTTTTTATTACCATCATTGCTATTGACATCCTTTTTGAATGCTTCTCTCACTTGGTCTTCCTCCTTGAATGCTTCTTTCACCTCGATATCCTCTATTTTTGCTTCTTCCACTTTGATATCCCTTTTAATGTCTTTTTCTACTTATATGTCTTCTTTAATTGCTTCTTTTACTTCAATTTCCACTCCACAAAATTATGGGTTTTCATACAAAACTTAAATCGCTCGTATCTTTTAAACGGGAAGAGATAGCTCGAGGAAACTTTTACAAAATATTAGTATAAGTTTTTGGTGAAACCTTTTTTTATTTTTATCATTTTCCTCGACGTCTTTTACTCAATTTCAATTTCCTCTTTAATTGTTTCTGCTACTTCGATATCCTATTTGATTGCTTCTTTCACTTCAATATCCTCTTTGATTGCTTCTTCCACTTCGATATCATCTTTGATTGCTGCTTCCACTTGGATATCCTCTTTGATTTGATTGCTTCTTCCATTTCGATCGTCTTTGACTGCTTCTTACACATGGATATCCTCTTCGATAACTTTAAACAGCTCGATATCCTCTTTGATTGCTTCTTCCACTTTGATATCCTCTTTTATTGCTTCTACCAATTCGATATCATCTTCGATTTCCTTTTGATTGCTTCTTGCACTGCAATATTCTCTTTGATTGCGTCTTCATCTTCGATATCGTTTTTGATAGCATTTTCACTTCGATATCCTCTGTGATGGCTTCTTCCACTTCGATACCCTCTTTGATTGCTTCTTCCACTTCGATATCCTCTTTGATTGCTTCTTCCACTTCGATATCCTCTTTGATTGCTTCTTCCACTTCGATATCGTCTTTGACTGTTTCTTCCACTTCGATATCGTTTTTGATTGCTTTTTCACTTCGTCATCCTCTTAGAACGCTTCTACCACCTCGGTATCCTCTTTGATTGCTTACTCAACTTTAATTTCCTCTTTGATTGTTTCTGCTACTTCGATATCCTATTTGATTGCTTCTTTCACTTCAATATCCTTTTTGATTGCTTCTTCCACTTCGATATCGTTTTTGACTGTTTCTTCCACTTCGATATCGTCTTTGATTGCTGTTTTCACTTCGTCATCCTCTTAGAACGCTTCTACCACCTCAGTATCCTCTTTGATTGCTTACTCAACTTTAATTTCCTCTTTGATTGTTTCTGCTACTTCGATATCCTATTTGATTGCTTCTTTCACTTCAATATCCTCTTTGATTGCTTCTTCCACTTCGATATCGTTTTTGACTGTTTCTTCCACTTCGATATCGTCTTTGATTGCTTTTTTCACTTCGACATCCTCTTAGAATGCTCTTCCACCTCGGTATCCTCTTTGATTGCTTACTCAACTTTAATTTCCTCTTTGATTGTTTCTGCTACTTCGATATCCTATTTAATTGCTTCTTTCACTTCAATATCCTCTTTAATTGCTGCTTCCACTTGGAAATCCTCTTTGATTTGATTGCTTCTTCCATTTCGATATCGTCTTTGACTGCTTCTTACACATGGATATCCTCTTTGATGGCTTTTAACAGCTCGATATCCTCTTTAATAACTTCTTCGACTAAAACAAAAACACGCGAGCTGCGAGCAGCTCGCGCATAACGCAACCTCTAGTTATTATATTATATAAAGCTCGATTACCACTCACTGACTGACTGACTGACTCATTGACATGTTTGTTCTCCCAGATGCCACCTCGTAGGGTGAAAATGTTTGGTAGGATCGTATAGAGGGAGTTCCGATGAGTTGGGAATAAATCCTAAAATACCCCTTTTGTCCCCCATTCGCTCCCATCCACCTCGTATCTCGGAAAGTATAGGTCTTACAGCGTTGGTGCAAAAACTAATGTTGCTGAGGACATTTTTTTATATCCGGTTCCATGAAAAAAAAATTATCTTTCATACAAAAAAAAATTTGTCCCATACAAAATATTTCTGTATGAATACCGTAAACCGTATATTTCGTTTGCCGTAATTTTCATACTGTTTTTGTAGGGAGCCCACGGCTTGCGTGTACTATAAAATTACTGTAAATTTGGTTGATTCTATATAATGGTGGCGGAGGGACATGAGATAACTTTCATAGTTTTTGCAAAGGTCATCATCATCATTTTGGAACATCCAATTTTTTTTTTTTTTAGTATGCAACGTTCATCATGTTTATTTTGGAACATCCACATTTTTTTAATTATGCCTCATCCACAATGATCACTTTGGAACGTCAATTTTTTTTTTATTATGCAACATCCACTGTGATCATTTTGGTACTTCATTTTTTTTAATTATGTCTCATCCACAATGATCACTTTGGAACGTCAATTTTTTTTTTATTATTATGCAACATCCACTGTGATATTTTGGTACATAATTTTTTTTAAGTATGCCTCATCCACAATGATCACTTTGGAACGTCAATTATTTTTTTTTTATTATGCAACATCCACTGTGATCATTTTGGTACATAATTTTTTTAATTACGCCTCATCCACAAGGATCATTTTGGAACGTCAATTTTTTTCCCTGTTTTTTTATTATGCAACGTTTATCATGTTCATTTGGGAACATCAATTTTTTTTTAATTATGCATCATCCACTGTGATAATTTTGGAACATCATTTTTTTTTAATTATGCCTCATCCACTATGATCACTTTGCAACGTCAATTTTTTTTATTATGCAACATCCACTGTGATCATTTTGGTACATCATTTTTTTTAATTATGCCTCATCCACAATGATCACTTTGGAACGTCAATTATTTTTTTATTTTTTTATTATGCATCATCCACTGTGATCATTTTGGAACATCATATTTTTTCAATTACGCCTCATCCACTATGATCACTTTGGAACGTCATTTTTTTTTTATTATGCAACATCCACTGTGATATTTTGGTACATCATTTTTTTTTAATTATGCCTCATCCACAATGATCACTTTGGAACGTCAATTATTTTTTTTTTTACTTTGCAACATCTACTATGATCAAATTGGAACATCATTTTTTTTAATTATGCCTCATCCACAATGATCACTTTGGAACGTCAATTATTTTTTATTTTTTTGTATTATGCAACATCCACTGTGATCATTTTGGTACATCATTTTTTTAATTACGCCTCATCCACAATGATCACTTTGGAACGTCAATTATTTTTTTTTATTATGCATCATCTACTGTGATCATTTTGGAACATCATTTTTTTTAAATTATGCCTCATCCACATGATCATTTTGGAACGTCAATTTTTTTTATTATGCAACATCCACTGTGATCATTTTGGAAAATCAATTTTTTTGTAGCACAAATTTTTGGTGGAATCGTTATTTTACGGTCATCATCGCCCTTGCCATCATTTTGAATTCTTCTCTCACTTCCTTTTCGTTTTCGAATGTTTCTTCCACATTGATATCCTCTTTAATTGTTTCTATAACTTCAAAATCCTCTTTGATGGCATTTTTACTTCAATATACTTTTGAATTGTTTTTTCTATTTTTCTATTTTCTTCAATTACTTCTCTTACTTCAATATCGACTCTACAAAATTATGGGTTTTAATACAAATCTTAAATCGCTCGTATCTTCTAAACGGGAAGAGTAACCCCCAGCAAGTTTTTACAAAATATTAGTATAAGTTTTTGGTGAAACCGTTTTTTATTTTTATCATTGTCCTCGACGTCTTTTACTCAATTTCAATTTCCTCTTTAATTGTTTCTGCTACTTCAATATCCTATTTGATTGCTTCTTTCACTTCAATATCCTCTTTGATTGCTTCTTCCACTTCGATATCATCTTTGATTGCTGCTTCCACTTGGATGTCCTCTTTGATTTGATTGCTTCTTCCATTTCGATCGTCTTTGACTGCTTCTTACACATGGATATCCTCTTCGATAACTTTAAACAGCTCGATATCCTCTTTGATTGCTTCTTCCACTTTGATATCCTCTTTTATTGCTTCTACCAATTCGATATCATCTTCGATTTCCTTTTGATTGCTTCTTGCACTGCAATATTCTCTTTGATTGCGTCTTCATCTTCGATATCGTTTTTGATAGCATTTTCACTTCGATATCCTCTGTGATGGCTTCTTCCACTTCGATACCCTCTTTGATTGCTTCTTCCACTTCGATATCCTCTTTGATTGCTTCTTCCACTTCGATATCCTCTTTGATTGCTTCTTCCACTTCGATATCGTCTTTGACTGTTTCTTCCACTTCGATATCGTCTTTGATTGCTTTTTTCAATTCGTCATCCTCTTAGAACGCTTCTACCACCTCGGTATCCTCTTTGATTGCTAACTCAACTTTAATTTCCTCTTTGATTGTTTCTGCTACTTCGATATCCTATTTGATTGCTTCTTTCACTTCAATATCCTTTTTGATTGCTTCTTCCACTTCGATATCGTTTTTGACTGTTTCTTCCACTTCGATATCGTCTTTGATTGCTGTTTTCACTTCGTCATCCTCTTAGAACGCTTCTACCACCTCAGTATCCTCTTTGATTGCTTACTCAACTTTAATTTCCTCTTTGATTGTTTCTGCTACTTCGATATCCTATTTGATTGCTTCTTTCACTTCAATATCCTCTTTGATTGCTTCTTCCACTTCGATATCGTTTTTGACTGTTTCTTCCACTTCGATATCGTCTTTGATTGCTTTTTTTACTTCGTCATCCTCTTAGAATGCTCTTACCACCTCGGTATCCTCTTTGATTGCTTACTCAACTTTAGTTTCCTCATTGATTGTTTCTGCTGCTTCGATATCCTATTTGATTGCTTCTTTCACTTCAATATCCTCTTTAATTGCTGCTTCCACTTGGAAATCCTCTTTGATATGATTGCTTCTTCCATTTCGATATCGTCTTTGACTGCTTCTTACACATGGATATCCTGTTTGATGGCTTTTAACAGCTCGATATCCTCTTTAATTACTTCTTCGACTAAAAGAAAAACACGCGAGCTGCGAGCAGCTTGCGCACAACGCAACCTCTAGTTATTATATTATATAAAGCTCGATTACCACTCACTGACTGACTGACTGACTCATTGACATGTTTGTTCTCCCAGATGCCCCCTCGTAGGGTGAAAATGTTTGGTAGGATCGTATAGAGGGAGTTCCGATGAGTTGGGAATAAATCCTAAAGTACCCCTTTTGTCCCCCATTCGCTCCCATCCACCTCGTATCTCGGAAAGTATAGGTCTTACAGCGTTGGTGCAAAAACTAATGTTGCTATGGACATTTTTTTATATCCGGTTCCATGAAAAAAAAATTATCTTTCATACAAAAAAAAATTTGTCCCGTACAAAATATTTCTGTATGAATACGGTAAACCGTATATTTCGTTTGCCGTAATTTTCATACTGTTTTTGTAGGGAGCCCACGGCTTGTGTGTACTATAAAATTACTGTAAATTTGCTTGATTCTATATGATGGTGGTGGAGGGACATGAGATAACTTTCATAGTTTTTGCAAAGGTCATCATCATCATTTTGAAACATCCAATTTTTTTTTTTTTTTAGTATGCAACGTTCATCATGTTTATTTTGGAACATCCACATTTTTTTAATTATGCCTCATCCACAATGATCACTTTGGAACGTCTATTATTATTTTTTTATTATGCAACATCCACTGTGATCATTTTGGTACATCATTTTTTTTAATTATGCCTCATCCACAATGATCACTTTGGAACGTCAATTTTTTTTTTATTATGCATCATCCACTGTGATCATTTTTGAACATCATTTTTTTTCAATTATGCCTCATCCACTATGATCACTTTGGAACGTCAATTTTTTTTTTTTAATTATGCAACATCCACTGTGATATTTTGGTACATCATTTTTTTTAATTATGCCTCATCCACAATGATCACTTTGGAACGTCAATTATTATTATTTTTTTTATTATGCAACATCCACTGATCATTTTGGTACATCATTTTTTTAATTACGCCTCATCCACAATGATCACTTTGGAACGTCAATTATTTTTTATTTTTTTATTATGCATCATCCACTGTGATCATTTTGGAACATCATTTTTTTTTAATTATGCCTCATCCACAATGATCATTTTGGAAAGTCAATTTTTTTCCTTGTTTTTTTATTATGCAACGTTTATCATGTTCATTTGGGAACATCAATTTTTTTTAATTATGCATCATCCACTGTGATCATTTTGGTACATCATTTTTTTAATTACGCCTCATCCACAATGATCACTTTGGAACGTCAATTATTTTTTATTTTTTTATTATGCATCATCCACTGTGATCATTTTGGAACATCATTTTTTTTTAATTATGCCTCATCCACAATGATCACTTTGGAACGTAAATTTTTTTTTTATTATGCATCATCCACTGTGATCATTTTTGAACATCATTTTTTTTCAATTATGCCTCATCCACTATGATCACTTTGGAACGTCAATTTTTTTTTTAATTATGCAACATCCACTGTGATATTTTGGTACATCATTTTTTTTAATTATGCCTCATCCACAATGATCACTTTGGAACGTCAATTATTATTATTTTTTTTATTATGCAACATCCACTGATCATTTTGGTACATCATTTTTTTAATTACGCCTCATCCACAATGATCACTTTGGAACGTCAATTATTTTTTATTTTTTTATTATGCATCATCCACTGTGATCATTTTGGAACATCATTTTTTTTTAATTATGCCTCATCCACAATGATCATTTTGGAAAGTCAATTTTTTTCCTTGTTTTTTTATTATGCAACGTTTATCATGTTCATTTGGGAACATCAATTTTTTTTTAATTATGCATCATCCACTGTGATCATTTTGGTACATCATTTTTTTAATTACGCCTCATCCACAATGATCACTTTGGAACGTCAATTATTTTTTATTTTTTTATTATGCATCATCCACTGTGATCATTTTGGAACATCATTTTTTTTTAATTATGCCTCATCCACAATGATCACTTTGGAACGTCAATTATTATTATTTTTTTTATTATGCAACATCCACTGATCATTTTGGTACATCATTTTTTTAATTACGCCTCATCCACAATGATCACTTTGGAACGTCAATTATTTTTTATTTTTTTATTATGCATCATCCACTGTGATCATTTTGGAACATCGTTTTTTTTTAATTATGCCTCATCCACAATGATCATTTTGGAAAGTCAATTTTTTTCCTTGTTTTTTTATTATGCAACGTTTATCATGTTCATTTGGGAACATCAATTTTTTTTTAATTATGCATCATCCACTGTGATCATTTTGGAACATCATTTTTTTTCAATTATGCCTCATCCACTATGATCACTTTGGAACGTCAATTTTTTTTTTATTAGGCAACATCCACTGTGATCATTTTGGTACATAATTTTTTTTAATTATGCCTCATCCACAATGATCACTTTGGAACGTCAATTATGTTTTTTTATTATGCATCATCCACTGTGATCATTTTGGAACATCATTTTTTTTAATTATGCCTCATCCACAATGATCACTTTGGAACGTCAATTATTATTTTTTTATTATGCAACATCCACTGTGATCATTTTGGCACATCATTTTTTTTAATTATGCCTCATCCACTATGATCACTTTGGAACGTCAATTTTTTTTTTATTAGGCAACATCCACTGTGATCATTTTGGTACATAATTTTTTTTAATTATGCCTCATCCACAATGATCACTTTGGAACGTCAATTATTTTTTTTTATTATGCATCATCCACTGTGATCATTTTGGAACATCATTTTTTTTAAGTATGCCTCATCCACAATGATCACTTTGGAACGTCAATTATTATTATTTTTTTTGTATTATGCAACATCCACTGTGATCATTTCGGTACATCATTTTTTTAATTACGCCTCATCCACAATGATCACTTTGGAACGTCAATTATTATTTTTTTTTTATTATGCATCATCCACTGTGATCATTTTGGAACATCATTTTTTTTTAATTATGCCTCATCCACATGATCATTCTGGAACGTCAATTTTTTTTTATTATGCTACATCCACTGTGATCATTTTAGAAAATCAATTTTTTTTTGTAACACAAATTTTTGGTGGAATCGTTATTTTACGGTCATCATCGCCCTCGCCATCATTTTGAATTCTTTTCTCACTTCCTTTTCGTTTTCGAATGTTTCTTCCACATTTATATCTTCTTTAATTGTTTCTATAACTTCGAAATCCTCTTTAATGGCATTTTTACTTCAATATACTTTTGAATTGTTTTTTCTATTTTTCTATTTTCTTCAATTACTTCTCTTACTTCAATATCGACTCTACAAAATTATGGGTTTTAATACAAATCTTAAATCGCTCGTATCTTCTAAACGGGAAGAGTTACCCCCAGCAAACTTTTACAAAATATTGGTACTAATTTTTGGTGGAATAGTTTTTTTAATACCATCATTGCCCTTGAGATCCTTTTTGAATGCTTCTCTTACTTCGTCTTCCGCTTTTTTTTGTATCGTATTTGCATCGTATTTGTATCGTATTTGTATCGTATTTGTATCGTATTTGTATCGTATTTGTATCGTATTTGTATCCAGTTTGTATCGTATTTGTATCCAATTTGTATCGTATTTGTATCGTATTTGTATCGTATTTGTATCGTATTTGTATCCAATTTGTATCGTATTTGTATCCAATTTGTATCGTATTTGTATCCAATTTGTATCGTATTTGTATCCAATTTGTATCGTATTTGTATCGTATTTGTATCGTATTTGTATCGTATTTGTATCGTATTTGTATCCAATTTGTATCGTATTTGTACCAAATTTGTATCGTATTTGTATCGTATTTGTATCGTATTTGTATCGTATTTGTATCGTATTTGCATCGTATTTGTATCATATTTGTATCGTATTTGTATCGTATTTGTATCGTATTTGTATCGTATTTGTATCGTATTTGTATCGTATTTGTATCCAATTTGTATCGTATTTGTATCCAATTTGTATCGTATTTGTATCGTATTTGTATCGTATTTGTATCCAATTTGTATCGTATTTGTATCCAATTTGTATCGTATTTGTATCGTATTTGTATCGTATTTGTATCGTATTTGTATCGTATTTGCATCGTATTTGTATCGTATTTGTATCGTATTTGTATCGTATTTGTATCGTATTTGTATCGTATTTGTATCGTATATGTATCGTATTTGTATCGTATTTGTATCCAATTTGTATCGTATTTGTATCCAATTTGTATCGTATTTGTATCGTATTTGTATCCAATTTGTATCGTATTTGTACCAAATTTGTATCGTATTTGTATCGTATTTGTATCTTATTTGTATCGTATTTGCATCGTATTTGTATCGTATTTGTATAGTATTTGTATCGTATTTGTATCGTATTTGTATCGTATTTGTATCCAATTTGTATCGTATTTGTATCCAATTTGTATCGTATTTGTATCGTATTTGTATCCAATTTGTATCGTATTTGTATCCAATTTGTATCGTATTTGTATCCAATTTGTATCGTATTTGTATCGTATTTGTATCGTATTTGTATCCAATTTGTATCGTATTTGTATTGTATTTGTACCGTATTTGTATCGTATTTGTATCGTATTTGTATCGTTTTTGTATCCAATTTGTATCGTATTTGTATCGTATTTGTATCCAATTTGTATCGTATTTGTATCCAATTTGTATCGTATTTGTATCCAATTTGTATCGTATTTGTATCCAATTTGTATCGTATTTGTATCGTATTTGTATCGTATTTGTATCGTATTTGTAACGTATTTGTATCCAATTTGTATCGTATTTGTACCAAATTTGTATCGTATTTGTATCGTATTTGTATCGTATTTGTATCGTATTTGTATCGTATTTGCATCGTATTTGTATCATATTTGTATCGTATTTGTATCGTATTTGTATCGTATTTGTATCGTATTTGTATCGTATTTGTATCGTATTTGTATCCAATTTGTATCGTATTTGTATCCAATTTGTATCGTATTTGTATCGTATTTGTATCGTATTTGTATCCAATTTGTATCGTATTTGTATCCAATTTGTATCGTATTTGTATCGTATTTGTATCGTATTTGTATCGTATTTGTATCGTATTTGCATCGTATTTGTATCGTATTTGTATCGTATTTGTATCGTATTTGTATCGTATTTGTATCGTATTTGTATCGTATTTGTATCGTATTTGTATCGTATTTGTATCGTATTTGTATCGTATTTGTATCGTATTTGTATCGTATTTGTATCGTATTTGTATCGTATTTGTATCGTATTTGTATCGTATTTGTATCGTATTTGTATCGTATTTGTATCGTATTTGTATCGTATTTGTATCGTATTTGCATCGTAATTGTATCGTATTTGTATCGTATTTGTATCGTATTTGTATCGTATTTGTATCGTATTTGTATCGTATTTGCATCGTATTTTTATCGTATTTGTAGCGTATTTGTATCGTATTTGTATCGTATTTGTATCGTATTTGTATCCAATTTGTATCGTATTTGTATCCAATTTGTATCGTGTTTGTATCGTATTTGTATCGTATTTGTATCGTATTTGTATCAAATTTGTATCGTATTTGTATCATATTTGTATCGTATTTGTATAATATTTGTATCGTATTTGTATCGTATTTGTATCGTATTTGTATCGTATTTGCATCGTATTTGTATCGTATTTGTATCGTATTTGTATCGTATTTGTATCGTATTTGTATCGTATTTGTATCGTATTTGTATCGTATTTGTATCGTATTTGTATCGTATTTGCATCGTATTTGTATCGTATTTGCATCGTATTTGTATCGTATTTGTATCGTATTTGTATCCAATTTGTATCGTATTTGTATCCAATTTGTATCGTATTTGTATCCAATTTGTATCGTATTTGTATCCAATTTGTATCGTATTTGTATCGTACTTGTATCCAATTTGTATCGTATTTGTATCCAATTTGTATCGTATTTGTATCCAATTTGTATCGTATTTGTATCCAATTTGTATCGTATTTGTATCCAATTTGTATCGTATTTGTATCGTATTTGTATCGTATTTGTATCGTATTTGTATCGTATTTGTATCGTATTTGTATCGTATTTGTATCCAATTTGTATCGTATTTGTATCGTATTTGTATCGTATTTGTATCGTATTTGTATCGTATTTGTATCGTATTTGTATCGTATTTGTATCGTATTTGTATCGTATTTGTATCGTATTTGCATCGTATTTGTACCGTATTTGTATCGTATCGTATTTGTATCGTATTTGTATCGTATTTGTATCGTATTTGTATCGTATTTGTATCGTATTTGTACCGTATTTGTATCGTATCGTATTTGTATCGTATTTGTATCGTATTTGTATCCAATTTGTATCGTATTTGTATCCAACTTGTATCCAATTTGTATCGTATTTGTATCGTATTTGCATCGTATTTGTATCGTATTTGTATCGTATTTGTATCGTATTTGTATCGTATTTGTATCGTATTTGTATCGTATTTGTATCGTATTTGTATCGTATTTGTATCGTATTTGTATCCAATTTGTATCGTATTTGTATCCAATTTGTATCGTATTTGTATCCAATTTGTATCGTATTTGTATCCAATTTGTATCCAATTTGTATCGTATTTGTATCCAATTTGTATCGTATTTGTATCCAATTTGTATCGTATTTGTATCGTATTTGTATCGTATTTGTATCGTCTTTGTATCCAATTTGTATCGTATTTGTATCCAATTTGTATCGTATTTGTATCCAATTTGTATCGTATTTGTATCCAATTTGTATCGTATTTGTATCCAATTTGTATCGTATTTGTATCCAATTTGTATCGTATTTGTATCGTATTTGTATCCAATTTGTATCGTATTTGTATCGTATTTGTATCGTATTTGTATCCAATTTGTATCGTATTTGTATCCAATTTACATCGTATTTGTATCCAATTTGTATCGTATTTGTATCGTATTTGTATCGTATTTGTATCGTATTTGTATCCAATTTGTATCGTATTTGTATCGTATTTGTATCCAATTTGTATCGTATTTGTATCCAATTTGTATCGTATTTGTATCCAATTTGTATCGTATTTGTATCGTATTTGTATCGTATTTGTATCGTATTTGTATCCAATTTGTATCGTATTTGTATCGTATTTGTATCCAATTTGTATCGTATTTGTATCCAATTTGTATCGTATTTGTATCCAATTTGTATCGTATTTGTATCGTATTTGTATCGTATTTGTATCGTATTTGTATCGTATTTGTATCGTATTTGTATCGTATTTGTATCGTATTTGTATCGTATTTGTATCCAATTTGTATCGTATTTGTATCGTATTTGTATCGTATTTGTATCGTATTTGTATCGTATTTGTATCGTATTTGTATCGTATTTGTATCGTATTTGTATCGTATTTGTATCGTATTTGTATCGTATTTGTATCGTATTTGTATCGTATTTGTATCGTATTTGTATCGTATTTGTATCGTATTTGTATCCAATTTGTATCGTATTTGTATCCAATTTGTATCGTATTTGTATCCAATTTGTATCGTATTTGTATCCAATTTGTATCGTATTTGTATCGTATTTGTATCCAATTTGTATCGTATTTGTATCCAATTTGTATCGTATTTGTATCCAATTTGTATCGTATTTGTATCCAATTTGTATCGTATTTGTATCCAATTTGTATCGTATTTGTATCGTACTTGTATCCAATTTGTATCGTATTTGTATCCAATTTGTATCGTATTTGTATCCAATTTGTATCGTATTTGTATCCAATTTGTATCGTATTTGTATCCAATTTGTATCGTATTTGTATCGTATTTGTATCGTATTTGTATCGTATTTGTATCGTATTTGTATCGTATTTGTATCGTATTTGTATCGTATTTGTATCCAATTTGTATCGTATTTGTATCGTATTTGTATCGTATTTGTATCGTATTTGTATCGTATTTGTATCGTATTTGTATCGTATTTGTATCGTATTTGTATCGTATTTGTATCGTATTTGCATCGTATTTGTACCGTATTTGTATCGTATCGTATTTGTATCGTATTTGTATCGTATTTGTATCGTATTTGTATCGTATTTGTATCGTATTTGTATCGTATTTGTATCGTATTTGTACCGTATTTGTATCGTATCGTATTTGTATCGTATTTGTATCGTATTTGTATCGTATTTGTATCGTATTTGTATCGTATTTGTATCGTATTTGTATCCAATTTGTATCGTATTTGCATCGTATTTGTATCGTATTTGTATCGTATTTGTATCGTGCTTGTATCGTATTTGTATCCAATTTGTATCGTATTTGTATCGTATTTGTATCGTATTTGTATCCAATTTGTATCGTATTTGTATCGTTTTTGTATCGTATTTGTATCGTATTTGTATCCAATTTGTATCGTATTTGTATCCAATTTGTATCGTATTTGTATCGTGCTTGTATCGTATTTGTATCCAATTTGTATCGTATTTGTATCCAATTTGTATCGTATTTGTATCCAATTTGTATCGTATTTGTATCCAATTTGTATCGTATTTGTATCGTATTTGTATCGTATTTGTATCCAATTTGTATCGTATTTGTATCGTATTTGTATCGTATTTGTATCGTATTTGTATCGTATTTGTATCGTATTTGTATCCAATTTGTATCGTATTTGTATCGAATTTGTATCGTATTTGTATCCAATTTGTATCGTATTTGTATCGTATTTATATCGTATTTGTATCGTATTTGTATCCAATTTGTATCGTATTTGTATCGTATTTGCATCGTATTTGTATCGTATTTGTATAGTATTTGTATCGTATTTGTATCGTATTTGTATCGTATTTGCATCGTATTTGTATCGTATTTGTATCGTATTTGTATCCAATTTGTATCGTATTTGTATCGTATTTGTATCGTATTTGTATGGTATTTGTATCGTATTTGCATCGTATTTGTATCGTATTTGTATCGTATTTGTATCGTATTTGTATCCAATTTGTATCGTATTTGTATCCAATTTGTATCGTATTTGTATCCAATTTGTATCGTATTTGTATCGTATTTGTATCGTATTTATATCGTATTTGTATCGTATTTGTATCGTATTTGTATCCAATTTGTATCGTATTTGTATCGTATTTGTATCGTATTTGTATCGTATTTGTATCGTATTTGTATCGTATTTGTATCGTATTTGTATCGTATTTGTATCCAATTTGTATCGTATTTGTATCGTATTTGTATCGTATTTGTATCGTATTTGTATCGTATTTGTATCGTATTTGTATCGTATTTGTATCGTATTTGTATCGTATTTGTATCGTATTTGCATCGTATTTGTACCGTATTTGTATCGTATCGTATTTGTATCGTATTTGTATCGTATTTGTATCGTATTTGTATCGTATTTGTATCGTATTTGTATCGTATTTGTACCGTATTTGTATCGTATTTGTATCGTATTTGTATCCAATTTGTATCGTATTTGTATCGTATTTGTATCGTATTTGTATCGTATTTGTATCGTATTTGTATCGTATTTGTATCGTATTTGTATCGTATTTGTATCCAATTTGTATCGTATTTGTATCGTATTTGTATCGTATTTGTATCGTATTTGTATCGTATTTGTATCGTATTTGTATCGTATTTGTATCGTATTTGTATCGTATTTGTATCGTATTTGCATCGTATTTGTACCGTATTTGTATCGTATCGTATTTGTATCGTATTTGTATCGTATTTGTATCGTATTTGTATCGTATTTGTATCGTATTTGTATCGTATTTGTATCGTATTTGTATCCAATTTGTATCGTATTTGTATCGTATTTGTATCGTATTTGTATCGTATTTGTATCCAATTTGTATCGTATTTGTATCGTATTTGTATCGTATTTGTATCGTATTTGTATCGTATTTGTATCGTATTTGTATCGTATTTGTATCGTATTTGTATCGTATTTGTATCGTATTTGCATCGTATTTGTATCGTATTTGTATCGTATTTGTATCGTATTTGTATCGTATTTGTATCGTATTTGCATCGTATTTGTAGCGTATTTGTATCGTATTTGTATCGTATTTGTATCGTATTTGTATCGTATTTGTATCCAATTTGTATCCAATTTGTATCGTGTTTGTATCGTATTTGTATCGTATTTGTATCGTATTTGTATCCAATTTGTATCGTATTTGTATCGTATTTGTATCGTATTTGTATCGTATTTGTATAATATTTGTATCGTATTTGTATCGTATTTGTATCGTATTTGTATCGTATTTGTATCGTATTTGTATCGTATTTGCATCGTATTTGTATCGTATTTGTATCGTATTTGTATCGTATTTGCATCGTATTTGTATCGTATTTGTATCGTATTTGTATCGTATTTGTATCGTATTTGTATCG
Organism: Philereme transversata; assembly: GCA_963924445.1. Classification (NCBI taxonomy): domain Eukaryota; kingdom Metazoa; phylum Arthropoda; class Insecta; order Lepidoptera; family Geometridae; genus Philereme; species Philereme transversata. The sequence goes on from OZ004345.1 coordinate 16,336,566, forward strand.
TATTTGTATCGTATTTGTATCGTATTTGCATCGTATTTGTATCGTATTTGCATCGTATTTGTATCGTATTTGTATCGTATTTGTATCGTATTTGTATCGTATTTGTATCCAATTTGTATCGTATTTGTATCCAATTTGTATCGTATTTGTATCCAATTTGTATCGTATTTGTATCCAATTTGTATCGTATTTGTATCCAATTTGTATCGTATTTGTATCCAATTTGTATCGTATTTGTATCGTATTTGTATCGTATTTGTATCGTATTTGTATCGTATTTGTATCCAATTTGTATCGTATTTGTATCCAATTTGTATCGTATTTGTATCGTATTTGTATCCAATTTGTATCGTATTTGTATCCAATTTGTATCGTATTTGTATCGTATTTGTATCGTATTTGTATCCAATTTGTATCGTATTTGTATCCAATTTGTATCGTATTTGTATCCAATTTGTATCGTATTTGTATCGTATTTGTATCGTATTTGTATCGTATTTGTATCGTATTTGCATCGTATTTGTATCGTATTTGTATCCAATTTGTATCGTATTTGTATCCAATTTGTATCGTATTTGTATCGTATTTGTATCGTATTTGTATTGTATTTGTATCGTATTTGTATCCAATTTGTATCGTATTTGTATCGTATTTGTATCGTATTTGTATCGTATTTGTATCGTATTTGTATCGTATTTGTATCGTATTTGTATCGTATTTGTATCGTATTTGTATCGTATTTGTATCCAATTTGTATCGTATTTGTATTGTATTTGTATCGTATTTGTATCGTATTTGTATCGTATTTGTATCGTATTTGTATCGTATTTGTATCGTATTTGTATCCAATTTGTATCGTATTTGTATCCAATTTGTATCGTATTTGTATCCAATTTGTATCGTATTTGTATCGTATTTGTATCCAATTTGTATCGTATTTGTATCCAATTTGTATCGTATTTGTATCCAATTTGTATCGTATTTGTATCCAATTTGTATCGTATTTGTATCCAATTTGTATCGTATTTGTATCGTACTTGTATCCAATTTGTATCGTATTTGTATCCAATTTGTATCGTATTTGTATCCAATTTGTATCGTATTTGTATCCAATTTGTATCGTATTTGTATCCAATTTGTATCGTATTTGTATCGTATTTGTATCGTATTTGTATCGTATTTGTATCGTATTTGTATCGTATTTGTATCGTATTTGTATCCAATTTGTATCGTATTTGTATCGTATTTGTATCGTATTTGTATCGTATTTGTATCGTATTTGTATCGTATTTGTATCGTATTTGTATCGTATTTGTATCGTATTTGTATCGTATTTGTATCGTATTTGTATCGTATTTGCATCGTATTTGTACCGTATTTGTATCGTATCGTATTTGTATCGTATTTGTATCGTATTTGTATCGTATTTGTATCGTATTTGTATCGTATTTGTATCGTATTTGTACCGTATTTGTATCGTATCGTATTTGTATCGTATTTGTATCGTATTTGTATCGTATTTGTATCGTATTTGTATCCAATTTGTATCGTATTTGCATCGTATTTGTATCGTATTTGTATCGTATTTGTATCGTGCTTGTATCGTATTTGTATCCAATTTGTATCGTATTTGTATCGTATTTGTATCGTATTTGTATCCAATTTGTATCGTATTTGTATCGTTTTTGTATCGTATTTGTATCGTATTTGTATCCAATTTGTATCGTATTTGTATCCAATTTGTATCGTATTTGTATCGTGCTTGTATCGTATTTGTATCCAATTTGTATCGTATTTGTATCCAATTTGTATCGTATTTGTATCCAATTTGTATCGTATTTGTATCCAATTTGTATCGTATTTGTATCGTATTTGTATCGTATTTGTATCGTATTTGTATCCAATTTGTATCGTATTTGTATCGTATTTGTATCGTATTTGTATCGTATTTGTATCCAATTTGTATCGTATTTGTATCGTATTTGTATCGTATTTGTATCGTATTTGTATCGTATTTGTATCGTATTTGTATCGTATTTGTATCGTATTTGTATCGTATTTGTATCGTATTTGTATCCAATTTGTATCGTATTTGTATCGAATTTGTATCGTATTTGTATCCAATTTGTATCGTATTTGTATCGTATTTATATCGTATTTGTATCGTATTTGTATCGTATTTGTATCCAATTTGTATCGTATTTGTATCGTATTTGCATCGTATTTGTATCGTATTTGTATAGTATTTGTATCGTATTTGTATCGTATTTGTATCGTATTTGCATCGTATTTGTATCGTATTTGTATCGTATTTGTATCCAATTTGTATCGTATTTGTATCGTATTTGTATCGTATTTGTATCGTATTTGTATCGTATTTGTATCCAATTTGTATCGTATTTGTATCCAATTTGTATCGTATTTGTATCCAATTTGTATCGTATTTGTATCGTATTTGTATCGTATTTATATCGTATTTGTATCGTATTTGTATCGTATTTGTATCCAATTTGTATCGTATTTGTATCGTATTTGTATCGTATTTGTATCGTATTTGTATCGTATTTGTATCGTATTTGTATCGTATTTGTATCGTATTTGTATCGTATTTGTATCCAATTTGTATCATATTTGTATCGTATTTGTATCGTATTTGTATCGTATTTGTATCGTATTTGTATCGTATTTGTATCGTATTTGTATCGTATTTGCATCGTATTTGTATCGTATTTGTATCCAATTTGTATCATATTTGTATCGTATTTGTATCGTATTTGTATCGTATTTGTATCGTATTTGTATCGTATTTGTATCGTATTTGTACCGTATTTGTATCGTATTTGTATCGTATTTGTATCCAATTTGTATCGTATTTGTATCGTATTTGTATCGTATTTGTATCGTATTTGTATCGTATTTGTATCCAATTTGTATCGTATTTGTATCCAATTTGTATCGTATTTGTATCGTATTTGTATCCAATTTGTATCGTATTTGTATCCAATTTGTATCGTATTTGTATCGTATTTGTATCGTATTTGTATCCAATTTGTATCGTATTTGTATCCAATTTGTATCGTATTTGTATCCAATTTGTATCGTATTTGTATCGTATTTGTATCGTATTTGTATCGTATTTGTATCGTATTTGCATCGTATTTGTATCGTATTTGTATCCAATTTGTATCGTATTTGTATCCAATTTGTATCGTATTTGTATCGTATTTGTATCGTATTTGTATTGTATTTGTATCGTATTTGTATCCAATTTGTATCGTATTTGTATCGTATTTGTATCGTATTTGTATCGTATTTGTATCGTATTTGTATCGTATTTGTATCGTATTTGTATCGTATTTGTATCGTATTTGTATCGTATTTGTATCCAATTTGTATCGTATTTGTATTGTATTTGTATCGTATTTGTATCGTATTTGTATCGTATTTGTATCGTATTTGTATCGTATTTGTATCGTATTTGTATCCAATTTGTATCGTATTTGTATCCAATTTGTATCGTATTTGTATCCAATTTGTATCGTATTTGTATCGTATTTGTATCCAATTTGTATCGTATTTGTATCCAATTTGTATCGTATTTGTATCCAATTTGTATCGTATTTGTATCCAATTTGTATCGTATTTGTATCCAATTTGTATCGTATTTGTATCGTACTTGTATCCAATTTGTATCGTATTTGTATCCAATTTGTATCGTATTTGTATCCAATTTGTATCGTATTTGTATCCAATTTGTATCGTATTTGTATCCAATTTGTATCGTATTTGTATCGTATTTGTATCGTATTTGTATCGTATTTGTATCGTATTTGTATCGTATTTGTATCGTATTTGTATCCAATTTGTATCGTATTTGTATCGTATTTGTATCGTATTTGTATCGTATTTGTATCGTATTTGTATCGTATTTGTATCGTATTTGTATCGTATTTGTATCGTATTTGTATCGTATTTGTATCGTATTTGTATCGTATTTGCATCGTATTTGTACCGTATTTGTATCGTATCGTATTTGTATCGTATTTGTATCGTATTTGTATCGTATTTGTATCGTATTTGTATCGTATTTGTATCGTATTTGTACCGTATTTGTATCGTATCGTATTTGTATCGTATTTGTATCGTATTTGTATCGTATTTGTATCGTATTTGTATCCAATTTGTATCGTATTTGCATCGTATTTGTATCGTATTTGTATCGTATTTGTATCGTGCTTGTATCGTATTTGTATCCAATTTGTATCGTATTTGTATCGTATTTGTATCGTATTTGTATCCAATTTGTATCGTATTTGTATCGTTTTTGTATCGTATTTGTATCGTATTTGTATCCAATTTGTATCGTATTTGTATCCAATTTGTATCGTATTTGTATCGTGCTTGTATCGTATTTGTATCCAATTTGTATCGTATTTGTATCCAATTTGTATCGTATTTGTATCCAATTTGTATCGTATTTGTATCCAATTTGTATCGTATTTGTATCGTATTTGTATCGTATTTGTATCGTATTTGTATCCAATTTGTATCGTATTTGTATCGTATTTGTATCGTATTTGTATCGTATTTGTATCCAATTTGTATCGTATTTGTATCGTATTTGTATCGTATTTGTATCGTATTTGTATCGTATTTGTATCGTATTTGTATCGTATTTGTATCGTATTTGTATCGTATTTGTATCGTATTTGTATCCAATTTGTATCGTATTTGTATCGAATTTGTATCGTATTTGTATCCAATTTGTATCGTATTTGTATCGTATTTATATCGTATTTGTATCGTATTTGTATCGTATTTGTATCCAATTTGTATCGTATTTGTATCGTATTTGCATCGTATTTGTATCGTATTTGTATAGTATTTGTATCGTATTTGTATCGTATTTGTATCGTATTTGCATCGTATTTGTATCGTATTTGTATCGTATTTGTATCCAATTTGTATCGTATTTGTATCGTATTTGTATCGTATTTGTATCGTATTTGTATCGTATTTGTATCCAATTTGTATCGTATTTGTATCCAATTTGTATCGTATTTGTATCCAATTTGTATCGTATTTGTATCGTATTTGTATCGTATTTATATCGTATTTGTATCGTATTTGTATCGTATTTGTATCCAATTTGTATCGTATTTGTATCGTATTTGTATCGTATTTGTATCGTATTTGTATCGTATTTGTATCGTATTTGTATCGTATTTGTATCGTATTTGTATCGTATTTGTATCCAATTTGTATCATATTTGTATCGTATTTGTATCGTATTTGTATCGTATTTGTATCGTATTTGTATCGTATTTGTATCGTATTTGTATCGTATTTGCATCGTATTTGTATCGTATTTGTATCCAATTTGTATCATATTTGTATCGTATTTGTATCGTATTTGTATCGTATTTGTATCGTATTTGTATCGTATTTGTATCGTATTTGTACCGTATTTGTATCGTATTTGTATCGTATTTGTATCCAATTTGTATCGTATTTGTATCGTATTTGTATCGTATTTGTATCGTATTTGTATCGTATTTGTATCGTATTTGTATCGTATTTGTATCCAATTTGTATCGTATTTGTATCGTATTTGTATCGTATTTGTATCGTATTTGTATCGTATTTGTATCGTATTTGTATCGTATTTGTATCGTATTTGTATCGTATTTGTATCGTATTTGTATCGTATTTGTATCGTATTTGCATCGTATTTGTACCGTTTTTGTATCGTATCGTATTTGTATCGTATTTGTATCGTATTTGTATCGTATTTGTATCGTATTTGTATCGTATTTGTATCGTATTTGTATCGAATTTGTATCGTATTTGTATCGTATTTGTATCGTATTTGTATCGTATTTGTATCCAATTTGGATCGTATTTGTATCGTATTTGTATCGTATTTGTATCGTATTTGTATCGTATTTGTATCGTATTTGTATCGTATTTGTATCGTATTTGTATCGTATTTGTATCGTATTTGTATCGTATTTGCATCGTATTTGTATCGTATTTGTATCGTATTTGTATCGTATTTGTATCGTATTTGTATCGTATTTGCATCGTATTTGTAGCGTATTTGTATCGTATTTGTATCGTATTTGTATCGTATTTGTATCGTATTTGTATCCAATTTGTATCGTATTTGTATCCAATTTGTATCGTATTTGTATCCAATTTGTATCGTATTTGTATCCAATTTGTATCGTATTTGTATCCAATTTGTATCGTATTTGTATCCAATTTGTATCGTATTTGTATCCAATTTGTATCGTATTTGTATCGTATTTGTATCGTATTTGTATCGTATTTGTATCGTATTTGTATCGTATTTGTATCGTATTTGTATCGTATTTGTATCGTATTTGTATCCAATTTGTATCGTATTTGTATCGTATTTGTATCGTATTTGTATCGTATTTGTATCGTATTTTTATCGTATTTGTATCGTATTTGTATCGTATTTGTATCGTATTTGTATCGTATTTGCATCGTATTTGTACCGTATTTGTATCGTATCGTATTTGTATCGTATTTGTATCGTATTTGTATCGTATTTGTATCGTATTTGTATCGTATTTGTATCGTATTTGTACCGTATTTGTATCGTATCGTATTTGTATCGTATTTGTATCGTATTTGTATCGTATTTGTATCGTATTTGTATCCAATTTGTATCGTATTTGCATCGTATTTGTATCGTATTTGTATCGTATTTGTATCGTGCTTGTATCGTATTTGTATCCAATTTGTATCGTATTTGTATCGTATTTGTATCGTATTTGTATCCAATTTGTATCGTATTTGTATCGTTTTTGTATCGTATTTGTATCGTATTTGTATCCAATTTGTATCGTATTTGTATCCAATTTGTATCGTATTTGTATCGTGCTTGTATCGTATTTGTATCCAATTTGTATCGTATTTGTATCCAATTTGTATCGTATTTGTATCCAATTTGTATCGTATTTGTATCCAATTTGTATCGTATTTGTATCGTATTTGTATCGTATTTGTATCCAATTTGTATCGTATTTGTATCGTATTTGTATCGTATTTGTATCGTATTTGTATCGTATTTGTATCGTATTTGTATCCAATTTGTATCGTATTTGTATCGAATTTGTATCGTATTTGTATCCAATTTGTATCGTATTTGTATCGTATTTATATCGTATTTGTATCGTATTTGTATCCAATTTGTATCGTATTTGTATCGTATTTGCATCGTATTTGTATCGTATTTGTATAGTATTTGTATCGTATTTGTATCGTATTTGTATCGTATTTGCATCGTATTTGTATCGTATTTGTATCGTATTTGTATCCAATTTGTATCGTATTTGTATCGTATTTGTATCGTATTTGTATGGTATTTGTATCGTATTTGCATCGTATTTGTATCGTATTTGTATCGTATTTGTATCCAATTTGTATCGTATTTGTATCCAATTTGTATCGTATTTGTATCCAATTTGTATCGTATTTGTATCGTATTTGTATCGTATTTATATCGTATTTGTATCGTATTTGTATCGTATTTGTATCCAATTTGTATCGTATTTGTATCGTATTTGTATCGTATTTGTATCGTATTTGTATCGTATTTGTATCGTATTTGTATCGTATTTGTATCGTATTTGTATCCAATTTGTATCGTATTTGTATCGTATTTGTATCGTATTTGTATCGTATTTGTATCGTATTTGTATCGTATTTGTATCGTATTTGTATCGTATTTGTATCGTATTTGTATCGTATTTGCATCGTATTTGTACCGTATTTGTATCGTATCGTATTTGTATCGTATTTGTATCGTATTTGTATCGTATTTGTATCGTATTTGTATCGTATTTGTATCGTATTTGTACCGTATTTGTATCGTATTTGTATCGTATTTGTATCCAATTTGTATCGTATTTGTATCGTATTTGTATCGTATTTGTATCGTATTTGTATCGTATTTGTATCGTATTTGTATCGTATTTGTATCCAATTTGTATCGTATTTGTATCGTATTTGTATCGTATTTGTATCGTATTTGTATCGTATTTGTATCGTATTTGTATCGTATTTGTATCGTATTTGTATCGTATTTGTATCGTATTTGTATCGTATTTGCATCGTATTTGTACCGTATTTGTATCGTATCGTATTTGTATCGTATTTGTATCGTATTTGTATCGTATTTGTATCGTATTTGTATCGTATTTGTATCGTATTTGTATCGTATTTGTATCCAATTTGTATCGTATTTGTATCGTATTTGTATCGTATTTGTATCGTATTTGTATCCAATTTGTATCGTATTTGTATCGTATTTGTATCGTATTTGTATCGTATTTGTATCGTATTTGTATCGTATTTGTATCGTATTTGCATCGTATTTGTATCGTATTTGTATCGTATTTGTATCGTATTTGTATCGTATTTGTATCGTATTTGCATCGTATTTGTAGCGTATTTGTATCGTATTTGTATCGTATTTGTATCGTATTTGTATCGTATTTGTATCCAATTTGTATCGTATTTGTATCGTATTTGTATCGTATTTGTATCGTATTTGTATCGTATTTGTATAATATTTGTATCGTATTTGTATCGTATTTGTATCGTATTTGTATCGTATTTGTATCGTATTTGTATCGTATTTGCATCGTATTTGTATCGTATTTGTATCGTATTTGTATCGTATTTGCATCGTATTTGTATCGTATTTGTATCGTATTTGTATCGTATTTGTATCGTATTTGTATCGTATTTGTATCGTATTTGTATCGTATTTGCATCGTATTTGTATCGTATTTGCATCGTATTTGTATCGTATTTGTATCGTATTTGTATCGTATTTGTATCGTATTTGTATCCAATTTGTATCGTATTTGTATCCAATTTGTATCGTATTTGTATCCAATTTGTATCGTATTTGTATCCAATTTGTATCGTATTTGTATCCAATTTGTATCGTATTTGTATCCAATTTGTATCGTATTTGTATCGTATTTGTATCGTATTTGTATCGTATTTGTATCGTATTTGTATCCAATTTGTATCGTATTTGTATCCAATTTGTATCGTATTTGTATCGTATTTGTATCCAATTTGTATCGTATTTGTATCCAATTTGTATCGTATTTGTATCGTATTTGTATCGTATTTGTATCCAATTTGTATCGTATTTGTATCCAATTTGTATCGTATTTGTATCCAATTTGTATCGTATTTGTATCGTATTTGTATCGTATTTGTATCGTATTTGTATCGTATTTGCATCGTATTTGTATCGTATTTGTATCGTATTTGTATCGTATTTGTATCGTATTTGTATCGTATTTGTATCGTATTTGTATCGTATTTGCATCGTATTTGTATCGTATTTGCATCGTATTTGTATCGTATTTGTATCGTATTTGTATCGTATTTGTATCGTATTTGTATCGTATTTGTATCGTATTTGTATCGTATTTGTATCGTATTTGTATCGTATTTGTATCGTATTTGTATCGTATTTGTATCGTATTTGTATCCAATTTGTATCGTATTTGTATCCAATTTGTATCGTATTTGTATCCAATTTGTATCGTATTTGTATCCAATTTGTATCGTATTTGTATCCAATTTGTATCGTATTTGTATCGTATTTGTATCCAATTTGTATCGTATTTGTATCCAATTTGTATCGTATTTGTATCCAATTTGTATCGTATTTGTATCCAATTTGTATCGTATTTGTATCCAATTTGTATCGTATTTGTATCGTATTTGTATCGTATTTGTATTGTATTTGTATCGTATTTGTATCCAATTTGTATCGTATTTGTATCGTATTTGTATCCAATTTGTATCGTATTTGTATCGTATTTGTATCGTATTTGTATCGTATTTGTATCGTATTTGTATCGTATTTGCATCGTATTTGTATCGTATTTGTATCCAATTTGTATCGAATTTGTATCGTATTTGTATCCAATTTGTATCGTATTTGTATCCAATTTGTATCGTATTTGTATCGTATTTGTATCCAATTTGTATCGTATTTGTATCCAATTTGTATCGTATTTGTATCGTATTTGTATCGTATTTGTATCGTATTTGTATCGTATTTGTATCGTATTTGTATCGTATTTGTATCGTATTTGTATCGTATTTGTATCGTATTTGTATCCAATTTGTATCGTATTTGTATCGTATTTGTATCGTATTTGTATCGTATTTGTATCGTATTTGTATCGTATTTGTATCGTATTTGTATCGTATTTGTATCGTATTTGTATCGTATTTGTATCGTATTTGTATCGTATTTGTATCGTATTTGTATCCAATTTGTATCGTATTTGTATCCAATTTGTATCGTATTTGTATCCAATTTGTATCGTATTTGTATCCAATTTGTATCGTATTTGTATCGTATTTGTATCCAATTTGTATCGTATTTGTATCCAATTTGTATCGTATTTGTATCCAATTTGTATCGTATTTGTATCCAATTTGTATCGTATTTGTATCCAATTTGTATCGTATTTGTATCGTACTTGTATCCAATTTGTATCGTATTTGTATCCAATTTGTATCGTATTTGTATCCAATTTGTATCGTATTTGTATCCAATTTGTATCGTATTTGTATCCAATTTGTATCGTATTTGTATCGTATTTGTATCGTATTTGTATCGTATTTGTATCGTATTTGTATCGTATTTGTATCGTATTTGTATCCAATTTGTATCGTATTTGTATCGTATTTGTATCGTATTTGTATCGTATTTGTATCGTATTTGTATCGTATTTGTATCGTATTTGTATCGTATTTGTATCGTATTTGTATCGTATTTGCATCGTATTTGTACCGTATTTGTATCGTATCGTATTTGTATCGTATTTGTATCGTATTTGTATCGTATTTGTATCGTATTTGTATCGTATTTGTATCGTATTTGTATCGTATTTGTACCGTATTTGTATCGTATCGTATTTGTATCGTATTTGTATCGTATTTGTATCGTATTTGTATCGTATTTGTATCCAATTTGTATCGTATTTGCATCGTATTTGTATCGTATTTGTATCGTATTTGTATCGTGCTTGTATCGTATTTGTATCCAATTTGTATCGTATTTGTATCGTATTTGTATCGTATTTGTATCCAATTTGTATCGTATTTGTATCGTTTTTGTATCGTATTTGTATCGTATTTGTATCCAATTTGTATCGTATTTGTATCCAATTTGTATCGTATTTGTATCGTGCTTGTATCGTATTTGTATCCAATTTGTATCGTATTTGTATCCAATTTGTATCGTATTTGTATCCAATTTGTATCGTATTTGTATCCAATTTGTATCGTATTTGTATCGTATTTGTATCGTATTTGTATCGTATTTGTATCCAATTTGTATCGTATTTGTATCGTATTTGTATCGTATTTGTATCGTATTTGTATCCAATTTGTATCGTATTTGTATCGTATTTGTATCGTATTTGTATCGTATTTGTATCGTATTTGTATCGTATTTGTATCGTATTTGTATCGTATTTGTATCGTATTTGTATCGTATTTGTATCGTATTTGTATCCAATTTGTATCGTATTTGTATCGAATTTGTATCGTATTTGTATCCAATTTGTATCGTATTTGTATCGTATTTATATCGTATTTGTATCGTATTTGTATCGTATTTGTATCCAATTTGTATCGTATTTGTATCGTATTTGCATCGTATTTGTATCGTATTTGTATAGTATTTGTATCGTATTTGTATCGTATTTGTATCGTATTTGCATCGTATTTGTATCGTATTTGTATCGTATTTATATCCAATTTGTATCGTATTTGTATCGTATTTGTATCGTATTTGTATCGTATTTGTATCGTATTTGTATCCAATTTGTATCGTATTTGTATCCAATTTGTATCGTATTTGTATCCAATTTGTATCGTATTTGTATCGTATTTGTATCGTATTTATATCGTATTTGTATCGTATTTGTATCGTATTTGTATCCAATTTGTATCGTATTTGTATCGTATTTGTATCGTATTTGTATCGTATTTGTATCGTATTTGTATCGTATTTGTATCGTATTTGTATCGTATTTGTATCCAATTTGTATCATATTTGTATCGTATTTGTATCGTATTTGTATCGTATTTGTATCGTATTTGTATCGTATTTGTATCGTATTTGTATCGTATTTGCATCGTATTTGTACCGTATTTGTATCGTATCGTATTTGTATCGTATTTGTATCGTATTTGTATCGTATTTGTATCGTATTTGTATCGTATTTGTATCGTATTTGTACCGTATTTGTATCGTATTTGTATCGTATTTGTATCCAATTTGTATCGTATTTGTATCGTATTTGTATCGTATTTGTATCGTATTTGTATCGTATTTGTATCGTATTTGTATCGTATTTGTATCCAATTTGTATCGTATTTGTATCGTATTTGTATCGTATTTGTATCGTATTTGTATCGTATTTGTATCGTATTTGTATCGTATTTGTATCGTATTTGTATCGTATTTGTATCGTATTTGTATCGTATTTGTATCGTATTTGCATCGTATTTGTACCGTATTTGTATCGTATCGTATTTGTATCGTATTTGTATCGTATTTGTATCGTATTTGTATCGTATTTGTATCGTATTTGTATCGTATTTGTATCGTATTTGTATCCAATTTGTATCGTATTTGTATCGTATTTGTATCGTATTTGTATCGTATTTGTATCCAATTTGGATCGTATTTGTATCGTATTTGTATCGTATTTGTATCGTATTTGTATCGTATTTGTATCGTATTTGTATCGTATTTGTATCGTATTTGTATCGTATTTGTATCGTATTTGTATCGTATTTGCATCGTATTTGTATCGTATTTGTATCGTATTTGTATCGTATTTGTATCGTATTTGTATCGTATTTGCATCGTATTTGTAGCGTATTTGTATCGTATTTGTATCGTATTTGTATCGTATTTGTATCGTATTTGTATCCAATTTGTATCCAATTTGTATCGTGTTTGTATCGTATTTGTATCGTATTTGTATCGTATTTGTATCCAATTTGTATCGTATTTGTATCGTATTTGTATCGTATTTGTATAATATTTGTATCGTATTTGTATCGTATTTGTATCGTATTTGTATCGTATTTGTATCGTATTTGTATCGTATTTGCATCGTATTTGTATCGTATTTGTATCGTATTTGTATCGTATTTGCATCGTATTTGTATCGTATTTGTATCGTATTTGTATCGTATTTGTATCGTATTTGTATCGTATTTGTATCGTATTTGTATCGTATTTGCATCGTACTTGTATCGTATTTGCATCGTATTTGTATCGTATTTGTATCGTATTTGTATCGTATTTGTATCGTATTTGTATCCAATTTGTATCGTATTTGTATCCAATTTGTATCGTATTTGTATCGTATTTGTATCCAATTTGTATCGTATTTGTATCCAATTTGTATCGTATTTGTATCGTATTTGTATCGTATTTGTATCGTATTTGTATCGTATTTGTATCGTATTTGTATCGTATTTGTATCGTATTTGTATCGTATTTGTATCGTATTTGTATCCAATTTGTATCGTATTTGTATCGTATTTGTATCGTATTTGTATCGTATTTGTATCGTATTTGTATCGTATTTGTATCGTATTTGTATCGTATTTGTATCGTATTTGTATCGTATTTGTATCGTATTTGTATCGTATTTGTATCGTATTTGTATCGTATTTGTATCGTATTTGTATCCAATTTGTATCGTATTTGTATCCAATTTGTATCGTATTTGTATCCAATTTGTATCGTATTTGTATCCAATTTGTATCGTATTTGTATCGTATTTGTATCCAATTTGTATCGTATTTGTATCCAATTTGTATCGTATTTGTATCCAATTTGTATCGTATTTGTATCCAATTTGTATCGTATTTGTATCGTATTTGTATCGTATTTGTATCGTATTTGTATCGTATTTGTATCGTATTTGTATCGTATTTGTATCGTATTTGTATCGTATTTGTATCGTATTTGTATCCAATTTGTATCGTATTTGTATCGTATTTGTATCGTATTTGTATCGTATTTGTATCGTATTTGTATCGTATTTGTATCGTATTTGTATCGTATTTGTATCGTATTTGCATCGTATTTGTACCGTATTTGTATCGTATCGTATTTGTATCGTATTTGTATCGTATTTGTATCGTATTTGTATCGTATTTGTATCGTATTTGTATCGTATTTGTATCGTATTTGTACCGTATTTGTATCGTATCGTATTTGTATCGTATTTGTATCGTATTTGTATCGTATTTGTATCCAATTTGTATCGTATTTGCATCGTATTTGTATCGTATTTGTATCGTATTTGTATCGTATTTGTATCGTGCTTGTATCGTATTTGTATCCAATTTGTATCGTATTTGTATCGTATTTGTATCGTATTTGTATCCAATTTGTATCGTATTTGTATCGTTTTTGTATCGTATTTGTATCGTATTTGTATCCAATTTGTATCGTATTTGTATCCAATTTGTATCGTATTTGTATCGTGCTTGTATCGTATTTGTATCCAATTTGTATCGTATTTGTATCCAATTTGTATCGTATTTGTATCCAATTTGTATCGTATTTGTATCCAATTTGTATCGTATTTGTATCGTATTTGTATCGTATTTGTATCCAATTTATATCGTATTTGTATCGTATTTGTATCGTTTTTGTATCGTATTTGTATCCAATTTGTATCGTATTTGTATCGTATTTGTATCGTATTTGTATCGTATTTGTATCGTATTTGTATCGTATTTGTATCGTATTTGTATCGTATTTGTATCCAATTTGTATCGTATTTGTATCGTATTTGTATCGTATTTGTATCGTATTTGTATCCAATTTGTATCGTATTTGTATCGTATTTGTATCGTATTTGTATCCAATTTGTATCGTATTTGTATCGTTTTTGTATCGTATTTGTATCGTATTTGTATCCAATTTGTATCGTATTTGTATCCAATTTGTATCGTATTTGTATCGTGCTTGTATCGTATTTGTATCCAATTTGTATCGTATTTGTATCCAATTTGTATCGTATTTGTATCCAATTTGTATCGTATTTGTATCCAATTTGTATCGTATTTGTATCGTATTTGTATCGTATTTGTATCGTATTTGTATCCAATTTGTATCGTATTTGTATCGTATTTGTATCGTATTTGTATCGTATTTGTATCCAATTTGTATCGTATTTGTATCGTATTTGTATCGTATTTGTATCGTATTTGTATCGTATTTGTATCGTATTTGTATCGTATTTGTATCGTATTTGTATCGTATTTGTATCGTATTTGTATCGTATTTGTATCCAATTTGTATCGTATTTGTATCGAATTTGTATCGTATTTGTATCCAATTTGTATCGTATTTGTATCGTATTTATATCGTATTTGTATCGTATTTGTATCGTATTTGTATCCAATTTGTATCGTATTTGTATCGTATTTGCATCGTATTTGTATCGTATTTGTATAGTATTTGTATCGTATTTGTATCGTATTTGTATCGTATTTGCATCGTATTTGTATCGTATTTGTATCGTATTTATATCCAATTTGTATCGTATTTGTATCGTATTTGTATCGTATTTGTATCGTATTTGTATCGTATTTGTATCCAATTTGTATCGTATTTGTATCCAATTTGTATCGTATTTGTATCCAATTTGTATCGTATTTGTATCGTATTTGTATCGTATTTATATCGTATTTGTATCGTATTTGTATCGTATTTGTATCCAATTTGTATCGTATTTGTATCGTATTTGTATCGTATTTGTATCGTATTTGTATCGTATTTGTATCGTATTTGTATCGTATTTGTATCGTATTTGTATCCAATTTGTATCATATTTGTATCGTATTTGTATCGTATTTGTATCGTATTTGTATCGTATTTGTATCGTATTTGTATCGTATTTGTATCGTATTTGCATCGTATTTGTACCGTATTTGTATCGTATCGTATTTGTATCGTATTTGTATCGTATTTGTATCGTATTTGTATCGTATTTGTATCGTATTTGTATCGTATTTGTACCGTATTTGTATCGTATTTGTATCGTATTTGTATCCAATTTGTATCGTATTTGTATCGTATTTGTATCGTATTTGTATCGTATTTGTATCGTATTTGTATCGTATTTGTATCGTATTTGTATCCAATTTGTATCGTATTTGTATCGTATTTGTATCGTATTTGTATCGTATTTGTATCGTATTTGTATCGTATTTGTATCGTATTTGTATCGTATTTGTATCGTATTTGTATCGTATTTGTATCGTATTTGTATCGTATTTGCATCGTATTTGTACCGTATTTGTATCGTATCGTATTTGTATCGTATTTGTATCGTATTTGTATCGTATTTGTATCGTATTTGTATCGTATTTGTATCGTATTTGTATCGTATTTGTATCCAATTTGTATCGTATTTGTATCGTATTTGTATCGTATTTGTATCGTATTTGTATCCAATTTGGATCGTATTTGTATCGTATTTGTATCGTATTTGTATCGTATTTGTATCGTATTTGTATCGTATTTGTATCGTATTTGTATCGTATTTGTATCGTATTTGTATCGTATTTGTATCGTATTTGCATCGTATTTGTATCGTATTTGTATCGTATTTGTATCGTATTTGTATCGTATTTGTATCGTATTTGCATCGTATTTGTAGCGTATTTGTATCGTATTTGTATCGTATTTGTATCGTATTTGTATCGTATTTGTATCCAATTTGTATCCAATTTGTATCGTGTTTGTATCGTATTTGTATCGTATTTGTATCGTATTTGTATCCAATTTGTATCGTATTTGTATCGTATTTGTATCGTATTTGTATAATATTTGTATCGTATTTGTATCGTATTTGTATCGTATTTGTATCGTATTTGTATCGTATTTGTATCGTATTTGCATCGTATTTGTATCGTATTTGTATCGTATTTGTATCGTATTTGCATCGTATTTGTATCGTATTTGTATCGTATTTGTATCGTATTTGTATCGTATTTGTATCGTATTTGTATCGTATTTGTATCGTATTTGCATCGTACTTGTATCGTATTTGCATCGTATTTGTATCGTATTTGTATCGTATTTGTATCGTATTTGTATCGTATTTGTATCCAATTTGTATCGTATTTGTATCCAATTTGTATCGTATTTGTATCGTATTTGTATCCAATTTGTATCGTATTTGTATCCAATTTGTATCGCATTTGTATCGTATTTGTATCGTATTTGTATCGTATTTGTATCGTATTTGTATCGTATTTGTATCGTATTTGTATCGTATTTGTATCGTATTTGTATCGTATTTGTATCCAATTTGTATCGTATTTGTATCGTATTTGTATCGTATTTGTATCGTATTTGTATCGTATTTGTATCGTATTTGTATCGTATTTGTATCGTATTTGTATCGTATTTGTATCGTATTTGTATCGTATTTGTATCGTATTTGTATCGTATTTGTATCGTATTTGTATCGTATTTGTATCCAATTTGTATCGTATTTGTATCCAATTTGTATCGTATTTGTATCCAATTTGTATCGTATTTGTATCCAATTTGTATCGTATTTGTATCGTATTTGTATCCAATTTGTATCGTATTTGTATCCAATTTGTATCGTATTTGTATCCAATTTGTATCGTATTTGTATCCAATTTGTATCGTATTTGTATCGTATTTGTATCGTATTTGTATCGTATTTGTATCGTATTTGTATCGTATTTGTATCGTATTTGTATCGTATTTGTATCGTATTTGTATCGTATTTGTATCCAATTTGTATCGTATTTGTATCGTATTTGTATCGTATTTGTATCGTATTTGTATCGTATTTGTATCGTATTTGTATCGTATTTGTATCGTATTTGTATCGTATTTGCATCGTATTTGTACCGTATTTGTATCGTATCGTATTTGTATCGTATTTGTATCGTATTTGTATCGTATTTGTATCGTATTTGTATCGTATTTGTATCGTATTTGTATCGTATTTGTACCGTATTTGTATCGTATCGTATTTGTATCGTATTTGTATCGTATTTGTATCGTATTTGTATCCAATTTGTATCGTATTTGCATCGTATTTGTATCGTATTTGTATCGTATTTGTATCGTATTTGTATCGTGCTTGTATCGTATTTGTATCCAATTTGTATCGTATTTGTATCGTATTTGTATCGTATTTGTATCCAATTTGTATCGTATTTGTATCGTTTTTGTATCGTATTTGTATCGTATTTGTATCCAATTTGTATCGTATTTGTATCCAATTTGTATCGTATTTGTATCGTGCTTGTATCGTATTTGTATCCAATTTGTATCGTATTTGTATCCAATTTGTATCGTATTTGTATCCAATTTGTATCGTATTTGTATCCAATTTGTATCGTATTTGTATCGTATTTGTATCGTATTTGTATCCAATTTATATCGTATTTGTATCGTATTTGTATCGTTTTTGTATCGTATTTGTATCCAATTTGTATCGTATTTGTATCGTATTTGTATCGTATTTGTATCGTATTTGTATCGTATTTGTATCGTATTTGTATCGTATTTGTATCGTATTTGTATCCAATTTGTATCGTATTTGTATCGTATTTGTATCGTATTTGTATCGTATTTGTATCCAATTTGTATCGTATTTGTATCGTATTTGTATCGTATTTGTATCGTATTTGTATCGTATTTGTATAATATTTGTATCGTATTTGTATCGTATTTGTATCGTATTTGTATCGTATTTGTATCGTATTTGTATCGTATTTGCATCGTATTTGTATCGTATTTGTATCGTATTTGTATCGTATTTGTATCGTATTTGTATCGTATTTGTATCGTATTTGCATCGTACTTGTATCGTATTTGCATCGTATTTGTATCGTATTTGTATCGTATTTGTATCGTATTTGTATCCAATTTGTATCGTATTTGTATCCAATTTGTATCGTATTTGTATCGTATTTGTATCCAATTTGTATCGTATTTGTATCCAATTTGTATCGTATTTGTATCCAATTTGTATCGTATTTGTATCGTATTTGTATCGTATTTGTATCGTATTTGTATCGTATTTGTATCGTATTTGTATCGTATTTGTATCGTATTTATATCGTATTTGTATCGTATTTGTATCGTATTTGTATCCAATTTGTATCGTATTTGTATCGTATTTGCATCGTATTTGTATCGTATTTGTATAGTATTTGTATCGTATTTGTATCGTATTTGTATCGTATTTGCATCGTATTTGTATCGTATTTGTATCGTATTTGTATCCAATTTGTATCGTATTTGTATCGTATTTGTATCGTATTTGTATCGTATTTGTATCCAATTTGTATCGTATTTGTATCCAATTTGTATCGTATTTGTATCCAATTTGTATCGTATTTGTATCGTATTTGTATCGTATTTATATCGTATTTGTATCGTATTTGTATCGTATTTGTATCGTATTTGTATCGTATTTGTATCGTATTTGTATCGTATTTGTATCGTATTTGTATCGTATTTGTACCGTATTTGTATCGTATTTGTATCGTATTTGTATCCAATTTGTATCGTATTTGTATCGTATTTGTATCGTATTTGTATCGTATTTGTATCGTATTTGTATCGTATTTGTACCGTATTTGTATCGTATCGTATTTGTATCGTATTTGTATCGTATTTGTATCGTATTTGTATCGTATTTGTATCGTATTTGTATCGTATTTGTATCCAATTTGTATCGTATTTGTATCGTATTTGTATCGTATTTGTATCGTATTTGTATCCAATTTGGATCGTATTTGTATCGTATTTGTATCGTATTTGTATCGTATTTGTATCGTATTTGTATCGTATTTGTATCGTATTTGTATCGTATTTGTATCGTATTTGTATCGTATTTGTATCGTATTTGCATCGTATTTGTATCGTATTTGTATCGTATTTGTATCGTATTTGTATCGTATTTGTATCGTATTTGCATCGTATTTGTAGCGTATTTGTATCGTATTTGTATCGTATTTGTATCGTATTTGTATCGTATTTGTATCCAATTTGTATCCAATTTGTATCGTGTTTGTATCGTATTTGTATCGTATTTGTATCGTATTTGTATCCAATTTGTATCGTATTTGTATCGTATTTGTATCGTATTTGTATAATATTTGTATCGTATTTGTATCGTATTTGTATCGTATTTGTATCGTATTTGTATCGTATTTGTATCGTATTTGCATCGTATTTGTATCGTATTTGTATCGTATTTGTATCGTATTTGCATCGTATTTGTATCGTATTTGTATCGTATTTGTATCGTATTTGTATCGTATTTGTATCGTATTTGTATCGTATTTGCATCGTACTTGTATCGTATTTGCATCGTATTTGTATCGTATTTGTATCGTATTTGTATCGTATTTGTATCGTATTTGTATCCAATTTGTATCGTATTTGTATCCAATTTGTATCGTATTTGTATCGTATTTGTATCCAATTTGTATCGTATTTGTATCCAATTTGTATCGTATTTGTATCCAATTTGTATCGTATTTGTATCGTATTTGTATCGTATTTGTATCGTATTTGTATCGTATTTGTATCGTATTTGTATCGTATTTGTATCCAATTTGTATCGTATTTGTATCGTATTTGTATCGTATTTGTATCGTATTTGTATCGTATTTGTATCGTATTTGTATCGTATTTGTATCGTATTTGTATCGTATTTGTATCGTATTTGTATCGTATTTGTATCCAATTTGTATCGTATTTGTATCCAATTTGTATCGTATTTGTATCCAATTTGTATCGTATTTGTATCCAATTTGTATCGTATTTGTATCGTATTTGTATCCAATTTGTATCGTATTTGTATCCAATTTGTATCGTATTTGTATCCAATTTGTATCGTATTTGTATCCAATTTGTATCGTATTTGTATCGTATTTGTATCGTATTTGTATCGTATTTGTATCGTATTTGTATCGTATTTGTATCGTATTTGTATCGTATTTGTATCGTATTTGTATCGTATTTGTATCCAATTTGTATCGTATTTGTATCGTATTTGTATCGTATTTGTATCGTATTTGTATCGTATTTGTATCGTATTTGTATCGTATTTGTATCGTATTTGTACCGTATTTGTATCGTATCGTATTTGTATCGTATTTGTATCGTATTTGTATCGTATTTGTATCGTATTTGTATCGTATTTGTATCTTATTTGTACCGTATTTGTATCGTATCGTATTTGTATCGTATTTGTATCGTATTTGTATCGTATTTGTATCGTATTTGTATCCAATTTGTATCGTATTTGCATCGTATTTGTATCGTATTTGTATCGTATTTGTATCGTATTTGTATCGTGCTTGTATCGTATTTGTATCCAATTTGTATCGTATTTGTATCGTATTTGTATCGTATTTGTATCCAATTTGTATCGTATTTGTATCGTTTTTGTATCGTATTTGTATCGTATTTGTATCCAATTTGTATCGTATTTGTATCCAATTTGTATCGTATTTGTATCGTGCTTGTATCGTATTTGTATCCAATTTGTATCGTATTTGTATCCAATTTGTATCGTATTTGTATCCAATTTGTATCGTATTTGTATCCAATTTGTATCGTATTTGTATCGTATTTGTATCGTATTTGTATCGTATTTGTATCGTTTTTGTATCGTATTTGTATCCAATTTGTATCGTATTTGTATCGTATTTGTATCGTATTTGTATCGTATTTGTATCGTATTTGTATCGTATTTGTATCGTATTTGTATCGTATTTGTATCGTATTTGTATCGTATTTGTATCCAATTTGTATCGTATTTGTATCGAATTTGTATCGTATTTGTATCCAATTTGTATCGTATTTGTATCGTATTTATATCGTATTTGTATCGTATTTGTATCGTATTTGTATCCAATTTGTATCGTATTTGTATCGTATTTGCATCGTATTTGTATCGTATTTGTATAGTATTTGTATCGTATTTGTATCGTATTTGTATCGTATTTGCATCGTATTTGTATCGTATTTGTATCCAATTTGTATCGTATTTGTATCGTATTTGTATCGTATTTGTATCGTATTTGTATCGTATTTGCATCGTATTTGTATCGTATTTGTATCGTATTTGTATCGTATTTGTATCCAATTTGTATCGTATTTGTATCCAATTTGTATCGTATTTGTATCCAATTTGTATCGTATTTGTATCGTATTTGTATCGTATTTATATCGTATTTGTATCGTATTTGTATCGTATTTGTATCCAATTTGTATCGTATTTGTATCGTATTTGTATCGTATTTGTATCGTATTTGTATCGTATTTGTATCGTATTTGTATCGTATTTGTATCGTATTTGTATCCAATTTGTATCGTATTTGTATCGTATTTGTATCGTATTTGTATCGTATTTGTATCGTATTTGTATCGTATTTGTATCGTATTTGTATCGTATTTGTATCGTATTTGTATCGTATTTGTATCGTATTTGTATCGTATTTGTATCGTATTTGCATCGTATTTGTACCGTATTTGTATCGTATCGTATTTGTATCGTATTTGTATCGTATTTGTATCGTATTTGTATCGTATTTGTACCGTATTTGTATCGTATTTGTATCGTATTTGTATCCAATTTGTATCGTATTTGTATCGTATTTGTATCGTATTTGTATCGTATTTGTATCGTATTTGTATCGTATTTGTATCGTATTTGTATCCAATTTGTATCGTATTTGTATCGTATTTGTATCGTATTTGTATCGTATTTGTATCGTATTTGTATCGTATTTGTATCGTATTTGTATCGTATTTGTATCGTATTTGTATCGTATTTGCATCGTATTTGTACCGTATTTGTATCGTATCGTATTTGTATCGTATTTGTATCGTATTTGTATCGTATTTGTATCGTATTTGTATCGTATTTGTATCGTATTTGTATCGTATTTGTATCGTATTTGTATCCAATTTGTATCGTATTTGTATCGTATTTGTATCGTATTTGTATCGTATTTGTATCCAATTTGTATCGTATTTGTATCGTATTTGTATCGTATTTGTATCGTATTTGTATCGTATTTGTATCGTATTTGTATCGTATTTGTATCGTATTTGTATCGTATTTGTATCGTATTTGCATCGTATTATCCAATTTGTATCGTATTTGTATCGTATTTGTATCGTATTTGTATCGTATTTGTATCGTATTTGTATCGTATTTGTATCGTATTTGTATCGTATTTGTATCGTATTTGTATCGTATTTGTATCGTATTTGTATCGTATTTGCATCGTATTTGTACCGTATTTGTATCGTATCGTATTTGTATCGTATTTGTATCGTATTTGTATCGTATTTGTATCGTATTTGTATCGTATTTGTATCGTATTTGTATCGTATTTGTATCCAATTTGTATCGTATTTGTATCGTATTTGTATCGTATTTGTATCGTATTTGTATCCAATTTGGATCGTATTTGTATCGTATTTGTATCGTATTTGTATCGTATTTGTATCGTATTTGTATCGTATTTGTATCGTATTTGTATCGTATTTGTATCGTATTTGTATCGTATTTGCATCGTATTTGTATCGTATTTGTATCGTATTTGTATCGTATTTGTATCGTATTTGTATCGTATTTGCATCGTATTTGTAGCGTATTTGTATCGTATTTGTATCGTATTTGTATCGTATTTGTATCGTATTTGTATCCAATTTGTATCCAATTTGTATCGTGTTTGTATCGTATTTGTATCGTATTTGTATCGTATTTGTATCCAATTTGTATCGTATTTGTATCGTATTTGTATCGTATTTGTATAATATTTGTATCGTATTTGTATCGTATTTGTATCGTATTTGTATCGTATTTGTATCGTATTTGTATCGTATTTGCATCGTATTTGTATCGTATTTGTATCGTATTTGTATCGTATTTGCATCGTATTTGTATCGTATTTGTATCGTATTTGTATCGTATTTGTATCGTATTTGTATCGTATTTGTATCGTATTTGTATCGTATTTGCATCGTACTTGTATCGTATTTGCATCGTATTTGTATCGTATTTGTATCGTATTTGTATCGTATTTGTATCGTATTTGTATCCAATTTGTATCGTATTTGTATCCAATTTGTATCGTATTTGTATCGTATTTGTATCCAATTTGTATCGTATTTGTATCCAATTTGTATCGTATTTGTATCGTATTTGTATCGTATTTGTATCGTATTTGTATCGTATTTGTATCGTATTTGTATCGTATTTGTATCGTATTTGTATCGTATTTGTATCCAATTTGTATCGTATTTGTATCGTATTTGTATCGTATTTGTATCGTATTTGTATCGTATTTGTATCGTATTTGTATCGTATTTGTATCGTATTTGTATCGTATTTGTATCGTATTTGTATCGTATTTGTATCGTATTTGTATCGTATTTGTATCGTATTTGTATCCAATTTGTATCGTATTTGTATCCAATTTGTATCGTATTTGTATCCAATTTGTATCGTATTTGTATCGTATTTGTATCCAATTTGTATCGTATTTGTATCCAATTTGTATCGTATTTGTATCCAATTTGTATCGTATTTGTATCCAATTTGTATCGTATTTGTATCGTATTTGTATCGTATTTGTATCGTATTTGTATCGTATTTGTATCGTATTTGTATCGTATTTGTATCGTATTTGTATCGTATTTGTATCGTATTTGTATCCAATTTGTATCGTATTTGTATCGTATTTGTATCGTATTTGTATCGTATTTGTATCGTATTTGTATCGTATTTGTATCGTATTTGTATCGTATTTGTATCGTATTTGCATCGTATTTGTACCGTATTTGTATCGTATCGTATTTGTATCGTATTTGTATCGTATTTGTATCGTATTTGTATCGTATTTGTATCGTATTTGTATCGTATTTGTATCGTATTTGTACCGTATTTGTATCGTATCGTATTTGTATCGTATTTGTATCGTATTTGTATCGTATTTGTATCCAATTTGTATCGTATTTGCATCGTATTTGTATCGTATTTGTATCGTATTTGTATCGTATTTGTATCGTGCTTGTATCGTATTTGTATCCAATTTGTATCGTATTTGTATCGTATTTGTATCGTATTTGTATCCAATTTGTATCGTATTTGTATCGTTTTTGTATCGTATTTGTATCGTATTTGTATCCAATTTGTATCGTATTTGTATCCAATTTGTATCGTATTTGTATCGTGCTTGTATCGTATTTGTATCCAATTTGTATCGTATTTGTATCCAATTTGTATCGTATTTGTATCCAATTTTATCGTATTTGTATCCAATTTGTATCGTATTTGTATCGTATTTGTATCGTATTTGTATCCAATTTATATCGTATTTGTATCGTATTTGTATCGTTTTTGTATCGTATTTGTATCCAATTTGTATCGTATTTGTATCGTATTTGTATCGTATTTGTATCGTATTTGTATCGTATTTGTATCGTATTTGTATCGTATTTGTATCGTATTTGTATCCAATTTGTATCGTATTTGTATCGTATTTGTATCGTATTTGTATCGTATTTGTATCCAATTTGTATCGTATTTGTATCGTATTTGTATCGTATTTGTATCGTATTTGTATCGTATTTGTATAATATTTGTATCGTATTTGTATCGTATTTGTATCGTATTTGTATCGTATTTGTATCGTATTTGTATCGTATTTGCATCGTATTTGTATCGTATTTGTATCGTATTTGTATCGTATTTGTATCGTATTTGTATCGTATTTGTATCGTATTTGCATCGTACTTGTATCGTATTTGCATCGTATTTGTATCGTATTTGTATCGTATTTGTATCGTATTTGTATCCAATTTGTATCGTATTTGTATCCAATTTGTATCGTATTTGTATCGTATTTGTATCCAATTTGTATCGTATTTGTATCCAATTTGTATCGTATTTGTATCCAATTTGTATCGTATTTGTATCGTATTTGTATCGTATTTGTATCGTATTTGTATCGTATTTGTATCGTATTTGTATCGTATTTGTATCGTATTTGTATCGTATTTATATCGTATTTGTATCGTATTTGTATCGTATTTGTATCCAATTTGTATCGTATTTGTATCGTATTTGCATCGTATTTGTATCGTATTTGTATAGTATTTGTATCGTATTTGTATCGTATTTGTATCGTATTTGCATCGTATTTGTATCGTATTTGTATCGTATTTGTATCCAATTTGTATCGTATTTGTATCGTATTTGTATCGTATTTGTATCGTATTTGTATCGTATTTGTATCCAATTTGTATCGTATTTGTATCCAATTTGTATCGTATTTGTATCCAATTTGTATCGTATTTGTATCGTATTTGTATCGTATTTATATCGTATTTGTATCGTATTTGTATCGTATTTGTATCGTATTTGTATCGTATTTGTATCGTATTTGTATCGTATTTGTATCGTATTTGTATCGTATTTGTATCCAATTTGTATCGTATTTGTATCGTATTTGTATCGTATTTGTATCGTATTTGTATCGTATTTGTATCGTATTTGTATCGTATTTGTATCGTATTTGCATCGTATTTGTACCGTATTTGTATCGTATCGTATTTGTATCGTATTTGTATCGTATTTGTATCGTATTTGTATCGTATTTGTATCGTATTTGTATCGTATTTGTATCGTATTTGTATCGTATTTGTATCGTATTTGTATCGTATTTGCATCGTATTTGTACCGTATTTGTATCGTATCGTATTTGTATCGTATTTGTATCGTATTTGTATCGTATTTGTATCGTATTTGTATCGTATTTGTATCGTATTTGTATCGTATTTGTATCCAATTTGTATCGTATTTGTATCGTATTTGTATCGTATTTGTATCGTATTTGTATCCAATTTGTATCGTATTTGTATCGTATTTGTATCGTATTTGTATCGTATTTGTATCGTATTTGTATCGTATTTGTATCGTATTTGTATCGTATTTGTATCGTATTTGTATCGTATTTGCATCGTATTTGTATCGTATTTGTATCGTATTTGTATCGTATTTGTATCGTATTTGTATCGTATTTGCATCGTATTTGTAGCGTATTTGTATCGTATTTGTATCGTATTTGTATCGTATTTGTATCGTATTTGTATCCAATTTGTATCCAATTTGTATCGTGTTTGTATCGTATTTGTATCGTATTTGTATCGTATTTGTATCCAATTTGTATCGTATTTGTATCGTATTTGTATCGTATTTGTATCGTATTTGTATAATATTTGTATCGTATTTGTATCGTATTTGTATCGTATTTGTATCGTATTTGTATCGTATTTGTATCGTATTTGCATCGTATTTGTATCGTATTTGTATCGTATTTGTATCGTATTTGCATCGTATTTGTATCGTATTTGTATCGTATTTGTATCGTATTTGTATCGTATTTGTATCGTATTTGTATCGTATTTGTATCGTATTTGCATCGTATTTGTATCGTATTTGCATCGTATTTGTATCGTATTTGTATCGTATTTGTATCGTATTTGTATCGTATTTGTATCCAATTTGTATCGTATTTGTATCCAATTTGTATCGTATTTGTATCCAATTTGTATCGTATTTGTATCCAATTTGTATCGTATTTGTATCCAATTTGTATCGTATTTGTATCCAATTTGTATCGTATTTGTATCGTATTTGTATCGTATTTGTATCGTATTTGTATCGTATTTGTATCCAATTTGTATCGTATTTGTATCCAATTTGTATCGTATTTGTATCGTATTTGTATCCAATTTGTATCGTATTTGTATCCAATTTGTATCGTATTTGTATCGTATTTGTATCGTATTTGTATCCAATTTGTATCGTATTTGTATCCAATTTGTATCGTATTTGTATCCAATTTGTATCGTATTTGTATCGTATTTGTATCGTATTTGTATCGTATTTGTATCGTATTTGCATCGTATTTGTATCGTATTTGTATCGTATTTGTATCGTATTTGTATCGTATTTGTATCGTATTTATATCGTATTTGTATCGTATTTGCATCGTATTTGTATCGTATTTGCATCGTATTTGTATCGTATTTGTATCGTATTTGTATCGTATTTGTATCGTATTTGTATCGTATTTGTATCGTATTTGTATCGTATTTGTATCGTATTTGTATCGTATTTGTATCGTATTTGTATCGTATTTGTATCGTATTTGTATCCAATTTGTATCGTATTTGTATCCAATTTGTATCGTATTTGTATCCAATTTGTATCGTATTTGTATCCAATTTGTATCGTATTTGTATCGTATTTGTATCCAATTTGTATCGTATTTGTATCCAATTTGTATCGTATTTGTATCCAATTTGTATCGTATTTGTATCCAATTTGTATCGTATTTGTATCCAATTTGTATCGTATTTGTATCGTATTTGTATCGTATTTGTATTGTATTTGTATCGTATTTGTATCCAATTTGTATCGTATTTGTATCGTATTTGTATCCAATTTGTATCGTATTTGTATCGTATTTGTATCGTATTTGTATCGTATTTGCATCGTATTTGTATCGTATTTGTATCCAATTTGTATCGAATTTGTATCGTATTTGTATCCAATTTGTATCGTATTTGTATCCAATTTGTATCGTATTTGTATCGTATTTGTATCCAATTTGTATCGTATTTGTATCCAATTTGTATCGTATTTGTATCGTATTTGTATCGTATTTGTATCGTATTTGTATCGTATTTGTATCGTATTTGTATCGTATTTGTATCGTATTTGTATCGTATTTGTATCCAATTTGTATCGTATTTGTATCGTATTTGTATCGTATTTGTATCGTATTTGTATCGTATTTGTATCGTATTTGTATCGTATTTGTATCGTATTTGTATCGTATTTGTATCGTATTTGTATCGTATTTGTATCGTATTTGTATCCAATTTGTATCGTATTTGTATCCAATTTGTATCGTATTTGTATCCAATTTGTATCGTATTTGTATCCAATTTGTATCGTATTTGTATCGTATTTGTATCCAATTTGTATCGTATTTGTATCCAATTTGTATCGTATTTGTATCCAATTTGTATCGTATTTGTATCCAATTTGTATCGTATTTGTATCCAATTTGTATCGTATTTGTATCGTACTTGTATCCAATTTGTATCGTATTTGTATCCAATTTGTATCGTATTTGTATCCAATTTGTATCGTATTTGTATCCAATTTGTATCGTATTTGTATCCAATTTGTATCGTATTTGTATCGTATTTGTATCGTATTTGTATCGTATTTGTATCGTATTTGTATCGTATTTGTATCGTATTTGTATCCAATTTGTATCGTATTTGTATCGTATTTGTATCGTATTTGTATCGTATTTGTATCGTATTTGTATCGTATTTGTATCGTATTTGTATCGTATTTGTATCGTATTTGTATCGTATTTGTATCGTATTTGCATCGTATTTGTACCGTATTTGTATCGTATCGTATTTGTATCGTATTTGTATCGTATTTGTATCGTATTTGTATCGTATTTGTATCGTATTTGTATCGTATTTGTACCGTATTTGTATCGTATCGTATTTGTATCGTATTTGTATCGTATTTGTATCGTATTTGTATCGTATTTGTATCCAATTTGTATCGTATTTGCATCGTATTTGTATCGTATTTGTATCGTATTTGTATCGTGCTTGTATCGTATTTGTATCCAATTTGTATCGTATTTGTATCGTATTTGTATCGTATTTGTATCCAATTTGTATCGTATTTGTATCGGTTTTGTATCGTATTTGTATCGTATTTGTATCCAATTTGTATCGTATTTGTATCCAATTTGTATCGTATTTGTATCGTGCTTGTATCGTATTTGTATCCAATTTGTATCGTATTTGTATCCAATTTGTATCGTATTTGTATCCAATTTGTATCGTATTTGTATCCAATTTGTATCGTATTTGTATCGTATTTGTATCGTATTTGTATCCAATTTGTATCGTATTTGTATCGTATTTGTATCGTATTTGTATCGTATTTGTATCCAATTTGTATCGTATTTGTATCGTATTTGTATCGTATTTGTATCGTATTTGTATCGTATTTGTATCGTATTTGTATCGTATTTGTATCGTATTTGTATCGTATTTGTATCGTATTTGTATCGTATTTGTATCCAATTTGTATCGTATTTGTATCGAATTTGTATCGTATTTGTATCCAATTTGTATCGTATTTGTATCGTATTTATATCGTATTTGTATCGTATTTGTATCGTATTTGTATCCAATTTGTATCGTATTTGTATCGTATTTGCATCGTATTTGTATCGTATTTGTATAGTATTTGTATCGTATTTGTATCGTATTTGTATCGTATTTGCATCGTATTTGTATCGTATTTGTATCGTATTTATATCCAATTTGTATCGTATTTGTATCGTATTTGTATCGTATTTGTATCGTATTTGTATCGTATTTGTATCCAATTTGTATCGTATTTGTATCCAATTTGTATCGTATTTGTATCCAATTTGTATCGTATTTGTATCGTATTTGTATCGTATTTATATCGTATTTGTATCGTATTTGTATCGTATTTGTATCCAATTTGTATCGTATTTGTATCGTATTTGTATCGTATTTGTATCGTATTTGTATCGTATTTGTATCGTATTTGTATCGTATTTGTATCGTATTTGTATCCAATTTGTATCATATTTGTATCGTATTTGTATCGTATTTGTATCGTATTTGTATCGTATTTGTATCGTATTTGTATCGTATTTGTATCGTATTTGCATCGTATTTGTACCGTATTTGTATCGTATCGTATTTGTATCGTATTTGTATCGTATTTGTATCGTATTTGTATCGTATTTGTATCGTATTTGTATCGTATTTGTACCGTATTTGTATCGTATTTGTATCGTATTTGTATCCAATTTGTATCGTATTTGTATCGTATTTGTATCGTATTTGTATCGTATTTGTATCGTATTTGTATCGTATTTGTATCGTATTTGTATCCAATTTGTATCGTATTTGTATCGTATTTGTATCGTATTTGTATCGTATTTGTATCGTATTTGTATCGTATTTGTATCGTATTTGTATCGTATTTGTATCGTATTTGTATCGTATTTGTATCGTATTTGTATCGTATTTGCATCGTATTTGTACCGTATTTGTATCGTATCGTATTTGTATCGTATTTGTATCGTATTTGTATCGTATTTGTATCGTATTTGTATCGTATTTGTATCGTATTTGTATCGTATTTGTATCCAATTTGTATCGTATTTGTATCGTATTTGTATCGTATTTGTATCGTATTTGTATCCAATTTGGATCGTATTTGTATCGTATTTGTATCGTATTTGTATCGTATTTGTATCGTATTTGTATCGTATTTGTATCGTATTTGTATCGTATTTGTATCGTATTTGTATCGTATTTGCATCGTATTTGTATCGTATTTGTATCGTATTTGTATCGTATTTGTATCGTATTTGTATCGTATTTGCATCGTATTTGTAGCGTATTTGTATCGTATTTGTATCGTATTTGTATCGTATTTGTATCGTATTTGTATCCAATTTGTATCCAATTTGTATCGTGTTTGTATCGTATTTGTATCGTATTTGTATCGTATTTGTATCCAATTTGTATCGTATTTGTATCGTATTTGTATCGTATTTGTATAATATTTGTATCGTATTTGTATCGTATTTGTATCGTATTTGTATCGTATTTGTATCGTATTTGTATCGTATTTGCATCGTATTTGTATCGTATTTGTATCGTATTTGTATCGTATTTGCATCGTATTTGTATCGTATTTGTATCGTATTTGTATCGTATTTGTATCGTATTTGTATCGTATTTGTATCGTATTTGCATCGTACTTGTATCGTATTTGCATCGTATTTGTATCGTATTTGTATCGTATTTGTATCGTATTTGTATCGTATTTGTATCCAATTTGTATCGTATTTGTATCCAATTTGTATCGTATTTGTATCGTATTTGTATCCAATTTGTATCGTATTTGTATCCAATTTGTATCGTATTTGTATCGTATTTGTATCGTATTTGTATCGTATTTGTATCGTATTTGTATCGTATTTGTATCGTATTTGTATCGTATTTGTATCGTATTTGTATCGTATTTGTATCCAATTTGTATCGTATTTGTATCGTATTTGTATCGTATTTGTATCGTATTTGTATCGTATTTGTATCGTATTTGTATCGTATTTGTATCGTATTTGTATCGTATTTGTATCGTATTTGTATCGTATTTGTATCGTATTTGTATCGTATTTGTATCGTATTTGTATCCAATTTGTATCGTATTTGTATCCAATTTGTATCGTATTTGTATCCAATTTGTATCGTATTTGTATCCAATTTGTATCGTATTTGTATCGTATTTGTATCCAATTTGTATCGTATTTGTATCCAATTTGTATCGTATTTGTATCCAATTTGTATCGTATTTGTATCCAATTTGTATCGTATTTGTATCGTATTTGTATCGTATTTGTATCGTATTTGTATCGTATTTGTATCGTATTTGTATCGTATTTGTATCGTATTTGTATCGTATTTGTATCGTATTTGTATCCAATTTGTATCGTATTTGTATCGTATTTGTATCGTATTTGTATCGTATTTGTATCGTATTTGTATCGTATTTGTATCGTATTTGTATCGTATTTGTATCGTATTTGCATCGTATTTGTACCGTATTTGTATCGTATCGTATTTGTATCGTATTTGTATCGTATTTGTATCGTATTTGTATCGTATTTGTATCGTATTTGTATCGTATTTGTACCGTATTTGTATCGTATCGTATTTGTATCGTATTTGTATCGTATTTGTATCGTATTTGTATCCAATTTGTATCGTATTTGCATCGTATTTGTATCGTATTTGTATCGTATTTGTATCGTATTTGTATCGTGCTTGTATCGTATTTGTATCCAATTTGTATCGTATTTGTATCGTATTTGTATCGTATTTGTATCCAATTTGTATCGTATTTGTATCGTTTTTGTATCGTATTTGTATCGTATTTGTATCCAATTTGTATCGTATTTGTATCCAATTTGTATCGTATTTGTATCGTGCTTGTATCGTATTTGTATCCAATTTGTATCGTATTTGTATCCAATTTGTATCGTATTTGTATCCAATTTGTATCGTATTTGTATCCAATTTGTATCGTATTTGTATCGTATTTGTATCGTATTTGTATCCAATTTATATCGTATTTGTATCGTATTTGTATCGTTTTTGTATCGTATTTGTATCCAATTTGTATCGTATTTGTATCGTATTTGTATCGTATTTGTATCGTATTTGTATCGTATTTGTATCGTATTTGTATCGTATTTGTATCGTATTTGTATCCAATTTGTATCGTATTTGTATCGTATTTGTATCGTATTTGTATCGTATTTGTATCCAATTTGTATCGTATTTGTATCGTATTTGTATCGTATTTGTATCGTATTTGTATCGTATTTGTATAATATTTGTATCGTATTTGTATCGTATTTGTATCGTATTTGTATCGTATTTGTATCGTATTTGTATCGTATTTGCATCGTATTTGTATCGTATTTGTATCGTATTTGTATCGTATTTGTATCGTATTTGTATCGTATTTGTATCGTATTTGCATCGTACTTGTATCGTATTTGCATCGTATTTGTATCGTATTTGTATCGTATTTGTATCGTATTTGTATCCAATTTGTATCGTATTTGTATCCAATTTGTATCGTATTTGTATCGTATTTGTATCCAATTTGTATCGTATTTGTATCCAATTTGTATCGTATTTGTATCCAATTTGTATCGTATTTGTATCGTATTTGTATCGTATTTGTATCGTATTTGTATCGTATTTGTATCGTATTTGTATCGTATTTGTATCGTATTTATATCGTATTTGTATCGTATTTGTATCGTATTTGTATCCAATTTGTATCGTATTTGTATCGTATTTGCATCGTATTTGTATCGTATTTGTATAGTATTTGTATCGTATTTGTATCGTATTTGTATCGTATTTGCATCGTATTTGTATCGTATTTGTATCGTATTTGTATCCAATTTGTATCGTATTTGTATCGTATTTGTATCGTATTTGTATCGTATTTGTATCGTATTTGTATCCAATTTGTATCGTATTTGTATCCAATTTGTATCGTATTTGTATCCAATTTGTATCGTATTTGTATCGTATTTGTATCGTATTTATATCGTATTTGTATCGTATTTGTATCGTATTTGTATCGTATTTGTATCGTATTTGTATCGTATTTGTATCGTATTTGTATCGTATTTGTATCGTATTTGTATCCAATTTGTATCGTATTTGTATCGTATTTGTATCGTATTTGTATCGTATTTGTATCGTATTTGTATCGTATTTGTATCGTATTTGCATCGTATTTGTACCGTATTTGTATCGTATCGTATTTGTATCGTATTTGTATCGTATTTGTATCGTATTTGTATCGTATTTGTATCGTATTTGTATCGTATTTGTACCGTATTTGTATCGTATTTGTATCGTATTTGTATCCAATTTGTATCGTATTTGTATCGTATTTGTATCGTATTTGTATCGTATTTGTATCGTATTTGTATCGTATTTGTATCGTATTTGTATCGTATTTGTATCGTATTTGTATCCAATTTGTATCGTATTTGTATCGTATTTGTATCGTATTTGTATCGTATTTGTATCGTATTTGTATCGTATTTGTATCGTATTTGTATCGTATTTGTATCGTATTTGCATCGTATTTGTACCGTATTTGTATCGTATCGTATTTGTATCGTATTTGTATCGTATTTGTATCGTATTTGTATCGTATTTGTATCCAATTTGTATCGTATTTGTATCGTATTTGTATCGTATTTGTATCGTATTTGTATCCAATTTGGATCGTATTTGTATCGTATTTGTATCGTATTTGTATCGTATTTGTATCGTATTTGTATCGTATTTGTATCGTATTTGTATCGTATTTGTATCGTATTTGTATCGTATTTGTATCGTATTTGCATCGTATTTGTATCGTATTTGTATCGTATTTGTATCGTATTTGTATCGTATTTGTATCGTATTTGCATCGTATTTGTAGCGTATTTGTATCGTATTTGTATCGTATTTGTATCGTATTTGTATCGTATTTGTATCCAATTTGTATCCAATTTGTATCGTGTTTGTATCGTATTTGTATCGTATTTGTATCGTATTTGTATCCAATTTGTATCGTATTTGTATCGTATTTGTATCGTATTTGTATAATATTTGTATCGTATTTGTATCGTATTTGTATCGTATTTGCATCGTATTTGTATCGTATTTGTATCGTATTTGTATCGTATTTGCATCGTATTTGTATCGTATTTGTATCGTATTTGTATCGTATTTGTATCGTATTTGTATCGTATTTGTATCGTATTTGTATCGTATTTGCATCGTACTTGTATCGTATTTGCATCGTATTTGTATCGTATTTGTATCGTATTTGTATCGTATTTGTATCGTATTTGTATCCAATTTGTATCGTATTTGTATCCAATTTGTATCGTATTTGTATCGTATTTGTATCCAATTTGTATCGTATTTGTATCCAATTTGTATCGTATTTGTATCCAATTTGTATCGTATTTGTATCGTATTTGTATCGTATTTGTATCGTATTTGTATCGTATTTGTATCGTATTTGTATCGTATTTGTATCCAATTTGTATCGTATTTGTATCGTATTTGTATCGTATTTGTATCGTATTTGTATCGTATTTGTATCGTATTTGTATCGTATTTGTATCGTATTTGTATCGTATTTGTATCGTATTTGTATCCAATTTGTATCGTATTTGTATCCAATTTGTATCGTATTTGTATCCAATTTGTATCGTATTTGTATCCAATTTGTATCGTATTTGTATCGTATTTGTATCCAATTTGTATCGTATTTGTATCGTATTTGTATCGTATTTGTATCGTATTTGTATCGTATTTGTATCGTATTTGTATCGTATTTGTATCGTATTTGTATCGTATTTGTATCCAATTTGTATCGTATTTGTATCGTATTTGTATCGTATTTGTATCGTATTTGTATCGTATTTGTATCGTATTTGTATCGTATTTGTATCGTATTTGTATCGTATTTGCATCGTATTTGTACCGTATTTGTATCGTATCGTATTTGTATCGTATTTGTATCGTATTTGTATCGTATTTGTATCGTATTTGCATCGTATTTGTATCGTATTTGTATCGTATTTGTATCGTATTTGCATCGTATTTGTATCGTATTTGTATCGTATTTGTATCGTATTTGTATCGTATTTGTATCGTATTTGTATCGTATTTGTATCGTATTTGCATCGTATTTGCATCGTATTTGTATCGTATTTGTATCGTATTTGTATCGTATTTGTATCGTGCTTGTATCGTATTTGTATCCAATTTGTATCGTATTTGTATCGTATTTGTATCGTATTTGTATCCAATTTGTATCGTATTTGTATCGTTTTTGTATCGTATTTGTATCGTATTTGTATCCAATTTGTATCGTATTTGTATCCAATTTGTATCGTATTTGTATCGTGCTTGTATCGTATTTGTATCCAATTTGTATCGTATTTGTATCCAATTTGTATCGTATTTGTATCCAATTTGTATCGTATTTGTATCCAATTTGTATCGTATTTGTATCGTATTTGTATCGTATTTGTATCGTATTTGTATCGTTTTTGTATCGTATTTGTATCCAATTTGTATCGTATTTGTATCGTATTTGTATCGTATTTGTATCGTATTTGTATCGTATTTGTATCGTATTTGTATCGTATTTGTATCGTATTTGTATCGTATTTGTATCGTATTTGTATCCAATTTGTATCGTATTTGTATCGAATTTGTATCGTATTTGTATCCAATTTGTATCGTATTTGTATCGTATTTATATCGTATTTGTATCGTATTTGTATCGTATTTGTATCCAATTTGTATCGTATTTGTATCGTATTTGCATCGTATTTGTATCGTATTTGTATAGTATTTGTATCGTATTTGTATCGTATTTGTATCGTATTTGCATCGTATTTGTATCGTATTTGTATCGTATTTGTATCCAATTTGTATCGTATTTGTATCGTATTTGTATCGTATTTGTATCGTATTTGTATCGTATTTGCATCGTATTTGTATCGTATTTGTATCGTATTTGTATCGTATTTGTATCCAATTTGTATCGTATTTGTATCCAATTTGTATCGTATTTGTATCCAATTTGTATCGTATTTGTATCGTATTTGTATCGTATTTATATCGTATTTGTATCGTATTTGTATCGTATTTGTATCCAATTTGTATCGTATTTGTATCGTATTTGTATCGTATTTGTATCGTATTTGTATCGTATTTGTATCGTATTTGTATCGTATTTGTATCGTATTTGTATCCAATTTGTATCGTATTTGTATCGTATTTGTATCGTATTTGTATCGTATTTGTATCGTATTTGTATCGTATTTGTATCGTATTTGTATCGTATTTGTATCGTATTTGTATCGTATTTGTATCGTATTTGTATCGTATTTGCATCGTATTTGTACCGTATTTGTATCGTATCGTATTTGTATCGTATTTGTATCGTATTTGTATCGTATTTGTATCGTATTTGTACCGTATTTGTATCGTATTTGTATCGTATTTGTATCCAATTTGTATCGTATTTGTATCGTATTTGTATCGTATTTGTATCGTATTTGTATCGTATTTGTATCGTATTTGTATCCAATTTGTATCGTATTTGTATCGTATTTGTATCGTATTTGTATCGTATTTGTATCGTATTTGTATCGTATTTGTATCGTATTTGTATCGTATTTGTATCGTATTTGTATCGTATTTGTATCGTATTTGTATCGTATTTGCATCGTATTTGTACCGTATTTGTATCGTATCGTATTTGTATCGTATTTGTATCGTATTTGTATCGTATTTGTATCGTATTTGTATCGTATTTGTATCGTATTTGTATCGTATTTGTATCGTATTTGTATCCAATTTGTATCGTATTTGTATCGTATTTGTATCGTATTTGTATCGTATTTGTATCCAATTTGTATCGTATTTGTATCGTATTTGTATCGTATTTGTATCGTATTTGTATCGTATTTGTATCGTATTTGTATCGTATTTGTATCGTATTTGTATCGTATTTGTATCGTATTTGCATCGTATTTGTATCGTATTTGTATCGTATTTGTATCGTATTTGTATCGTATTTGTATCGTATTTGCATCGTATTTGTAGCGTATTTGTATCGTATTTGTATCGTATTTGTATCGTATTTGTATCGTATTTGTATCCAATTTGTATCCAATTTGTATCGTGTTTGTATCGTATTTGTATCGTATTTGTATCGTATTTGTATCCAATTTGTATCGTATTTGTATCGTATTTGTATCGTATTTGTATAATATTTGTATCGTATTTGTATCGTATTTGTATCGTATTTGTATCGTATTTGTATCGTATTTGCATCGTATTTGTATCGTATTTGTATCGTATTTGTATCGTATTTGCATCGTATTTGTATCGTATTTGTATCGTATTTGTATCGTATTTGTATCGTATTTGTATCGTATTTGTATCGTATTTGTATCGTATTTGCATCGTATTTGTATCGTATTTGCATCGTATTTGTATCGTATTTGTATCGTATTTGTATCGTATTTGTATCGTATTTGTATCCAATTTGTATCGTATTTGTATCCAATTTGTATCGTATTTGTATCGTATTTGTATCGTATTTGTATCCAATTTGTATCGTATTTGTATCCAATTTGTATCGTATTTGTATCCAATTTGTATCGTATTTGTATCCAATTTGTATCGTATTTGTATCGTATTTGTATCGTATTTGTATCGTATTTGTATCGTATTTGTATCCAATTTGTATCGTATTTGTATCCAATTTGTATCGTATTTGTATCGTATTTGTATCCAATTTGTATCGTATTTGTATCCAATTTGTATCGTATTTGTATCGTATTTGTATCGTATTTGTATCCAATTTGTATCGTATTTGTACCGTATTTGTATCGTATCGTATTTGTATCGTATTTGTATCGTATTTGTATCGTATTTGTATCCAATTTGTATCGTATTTGCATCGTATTTGTATCGTATTTGTATCGTATTTGTATCGTGCTTGTATCGTATTTGTATCCAATTTGTATCGTATTTGTATCGTATTTGTATCGTATTTGTATCCAATTTGTATCGTATTTGTATCGTTTTTGTATCGTATTTGTATCGTATTTGTATCCAATTTGTATCGTATTTGTATCCAATTTGTATCGTATTTGTATCGTGCTTGTATCGTATTTGTATCCAATTTGTATCGTATTTGTATCCAATTTGTATCGTATTTGTATCCAATTTGTATCGTATTTGTATCCAATTTGTATCGTATTTGTATCGTATTTGTATCCAATTTATATCGTATTTGTATCGTATTTGTATCGTTTTTGTATCGTATTTGTATCCAATTTGTATCGTATTTGTATCGTATTTGTATCGTATTTGTATCGTATTTGTATCGTATTTGTATCGTATTTGTATCGTATTTGTATCGTATTTGTATCGTATTTGTATCGTATTTGTATCGTATTTGTATCCAATTTGTATCGTATTTGTATCGAATTTGTATCGTATTTGTATCCAATTTGTATCGTATTTGTATCGTATTTATATCGTATTTGTATCGTATTTGTATCGTATTTGTATCCAATTTGTATCGTATTTGTATCGTATTTGCATCGTATTTGTATCGTATTTGTATAGTATTTGTATCGTATTTGTATCGTATTTGTATCGTATTTGCATCGTATTTGTATCGTATTTGTATCGTATTTGTATCCAATTTGTATCGTATTTGTATCGTATTTGTATCGTATTTGTATCGTATTTGTATCGTATTTGTATCGTATTTGCATCGTATTTGTATCGTATTTGTATCGTATTTGTATCGTATTTGTATCCAATTTGTATCGTATTTGTATCCAATTTGTATCGTATTTGTATCCAATTTGTATCGTATTTGTATCGTATTTGCATCGTATTTGTATCGTATTTATATCGTATTTGTATCGTATTTGTATCGTATTTGTATCCAATTTGTATCGTATTTGTATCGTATTTGTATCGTATTTGTATCGTATTTGTATCGTATTTGTATCGTATTTGTATCGTATTTGTATCGTATTTGTATCCAATTTGTATCGTATTTGTATCGTATTTGTATCGTATTTGTATCGTATTTGTATCGTATTTGTATCGTATTTGTATCGTATTTGTATCGTATTTGTATCGTATTTGTATCGTATTTGTATCGTATTTGCATCGTATTTGTACCGTATTTGTATCGTATCGTATTTGTATCGTATTTGTATCGTATTTGTATCGTATTTGTATCGTATTTGTATCGTATTTGTATCGTATTTGTATCGTATTTGTATCGTATTTGTATCCAATTTGTATCGTATTTGTATCGTATTTGTATCGTATTTGTATCGTATTTGTATCCAATTTGTATCGTATTTGTATCGTATTTGTATCGTATTTGTATCGTATTTGTATCGTATTTGTATCGTATTTGTATCGTATTTGTATCGTATTTGTATCGTATTTGTATCGTATTTGCATCGTATTTGTATCGTATTTGTATCGTATTTGTATCGTATTTGTATCGTATTTGTATCGTATTTGCATCGTATTTGTAGCGTATTTGTATCGTATTTGTATCGTATTTGTATCGTATTTGTATCGTATTTGTATCCAATTTGTATCCAATTTGTATCGTGTTTGTATCGTATTTGTATCGTATTTGTATCGTATTTGTATCCAATTTGTATCGTATTTGTATCGTATTTGTATCGTATTTGTATAATATTTGTATCGTATTTGTATCGTATTTGTATCGTATTTGTATCGTATTTGTATCGTATTTGTATCGTATTTGCATCGTATTTGTATCGTATTTGTATCGTATTTGTATCGTATTTGCATCGTATTTGTATCGTATTTGTATCGTATTTGTATCGTATTTGTATCGTATTTGTATCGTATTTGTATCGTATTTGTATCGTATTTGCATCGTATTTGTATCGTATTTGCATCGTATTTGTATCGTATTTGTATCGTATTTGTATCGTATTTGTATCGTATTTGTATCCAATTTGTATCGTATTTGTATCCAATTTGTATCGTATTTGTATCGTATTTGTATCGTATTTGTATCCAATTTGTATCGTATTTGTATCCAATTTGTATCGTATTTGTATCCAATTTGTATCGTATTTGTATCCAATTTGTATCGTATTTGTATCGTATTTGTATCGTATTTGTATCGTATTTGTATCCAATTTGTATCGTATTTGTATCCAATTTGTATCGTATTTGTATCCAATTTGTATCGTATTTGTATCGTATTTGTATCCAATTTGTATCGTATTTGTATCCAATTTGTATCGTATTTGTATCGTATTTGTATCGTATTTGTATCCAATTTGTATCGTATTTGTATCCAATTTGTATCGTATTTGTATCCAATTTGTATCGTATTTGTATCGTATTTGTATCGTATTTGTATCGTATTTGTATCGTATTTGCATCGTATTTGTATCGTATTTGTATCGTATTTGTATCGTATTTGTATCGTATTTGTATCGTATTTGTATCGTATTTGTATCGTATTTGTATCGTATTTGCATCGTATTTGTATCGTATTTGCATCGTATTTGTATCGTATTTGTATCGTATTTGTATCGTATTTGTATCGTATTTGTATCGTATTTGTATCGTATTTGTATCGTATTTGTATCGTATTTGTATCGTATTTGTATCGTATTTGTATCGTATTTGTATCGTATTTGTATCGTATTTGTATCGTATTTGTATCCAATTTGTATCGTATTTGTATCCAATTTGTATCGTATTTGTATCCAATTTGTATCGTATTTGTATCGTATTTGTATCCAATTTGTATCTTATTTGTATCCAATTTGTATCGTATTTGTATCCAATTTGTATCGTATTTGTATCCAATTTGTATCGTATTTGTATCCAATTTGTATCGTATTTGTATCGTATTTGTATCGTATTTGTATTGTATTTGTATCGTATTTGTATCCAATTTGTATCGTATTTGTATCGTATTTGTATCCAATTTGTATCGTATTTGTATCGTATTTGTATCGTATTTGTATCGTATTTGTATCGTATTTGTATCGTATTTGCATCGTATTTGTATCGTATTTGTATCCAATTTGTATCGAATTTGTATCGTATTTGTATCGTATTTGTATCGTATTTGTATCGTATTTGTATCGTATTTGTATCGTATTTGTATCGTATTTGCATCGTATTTGCATCGTATTTGTATCGTATTTGTATCCAATTTGTATCGAATTTGTATCGTATTTGTATCGTATTTGTATCGTATTTGTATCGTATTTGTATCGTATTTGTATCGTATTTGTATCGTATTTGCATCGTATTTGTATCGTATTTGTATCGTATTTGCATCGTATTTGTATCGTATTTGTATCCAATTTGTATCGAATTTGTATCGTATTTGTATCGTATTTGTATCGTATTTGTATCGTATTTGTATCGTATTTGTATCGTATTTGCATCGTATTTGCATCGTATTTGTATCGTATTTGTATCGTATTTGTATCCAATTTGTATCGTATTTGTATCCAATTTGTATCGTATTTGTATCCAATTTGTATCGTATTTGTATCCAATTTGTATCGTATTTGTATCGTATTTGTATCGTATTTGTATCGTATTTGTATCCAATTTGTATCGTATTTGTATCGTATTTGTATCGTATTTGTATAATATTTGTATCGTATTTGTATCGTATTTGTATCGTATTTGTATCGTATTTGTATCGTATTTGTATCGTATTTGCATCGTATTTGTATCGTATTTGTATCGTATTTGTATCGTATTTGCATCGTATTTGTATCGTATTTGTATCGTATTTGTATCGTATTTGTATCGTATTTGTATCGTATTTGTATCGTATTTGTATCGTATTTGCATCGTATTTGTATCGTATTTGCATCGTATTTGTATCGTATTTGTATCGTATTTGTATCGTATTTGTATCGTATTTGTATCCAATTTGTATCGTATTTGTATCCAATTTGTATCGTATTTGTATCGT
Organism: Philereme transversata; assembly: GCA_963924445.1. Lineage (NCBI taxonomy): Eukaryota > Metazoa > Arthropoda > Insecta > Lepidoptera > Geometridae > Philereme > Philereme transversata. The sequence goes on from OZ004345.1 coordinate 16,380,014, forward strand.
ATTTGTATCGTATTTGTATCCAATTTGTATCGTATTTGTATCCAATTTGTATCGTATTTGTATCCAATTTGTATCGTATTTGTATCCAATTTGTATCGTATTTGTATCGTATTTGTATCGTATTTGTATCGTATTTGTATCCAATTTGTATCGTATTTGTATCCAATTTGTATCGTATTTGTATCCAATTTGTATCGTATTTGTATCGTATTTGTATCCAATTTGTATCGTATTTGTATCCAATTTGTATCGTATTTGTATCGTATTTGTATCGTATTTGTATCCAATTTGTATCGTATTTGTATCCAATTTGTATCGTATTTGTATCCAATTTGTATCGTATTTGTATCGTATTTGTATCGTATTTGCATCGTATTTGTATCGTATTTGTATCGTATTTGTATCGTATTTGTATCGTATTTGTATCGTATTTGTATCGTATTTGTATCGTATTTGTATCGTATTTGCATCGTATTTGTATCGTATTTGCATCGTATTTGTATCGTATTTGTATCGTATTTGTATCGTATTTGTATCGTATTTGTATCGTATTTGTATCGTATTTGTATCGTATTTGTATCGTATTTGTATCGTATTTGTATCGTATTTGTATCGTATTTGTATCGTATTTGTATCGTATTTGTATCGTATTTGTATCGTATTTGTATCGTATTTGTATCCAATTTGTATCGTATTTGTATCCAATTTGTATCGTATTTGTATCCAATTTGTATCGTATTTGTATCCAATTTGTATCGTATTTGTATCCAATTTGTATCGTATTTGTATCGTATTTGTATCCAATTTGTATCGTATTTGTATCCAATTTGTATCGTATTTGTATCCAATTTGTATCGTATTTGTATCCAATTTGTATCGTATTTGTATCCAATTTGTATCGTATTTGTATCGTATTTGTATCGTATTTGTATTGTATTTGTATCGTATTTGTATCCAATTTGTATCGTATTTGTATCGTATTTGTATCCAATTTGTATCGTATTTGTATCGTATTTGTATCGTATTTGTATCGTATTTGTATCGTATTTGTATCGTATTTGCATCGTATTTGTATCGTATTTGTATCCAATTTGTATCGAATTTGTATCGTATTTGTATCGTATTTGTATCGTATTTGTATCGTATTTGTATCGTATTTGTATCGTATTTGTATCGTATTTGCATCGTATTTGTATCGTATTTGTATCGAATTTGTATCGTATTTGTATCGTATTTGTATCGTATTTGTATCGTATTTGTATCGTATTTGTATCGTATTTGCATCGTATTTGCATCGTATTTGTATCGTATTTGTATCGTATTTGTATCCAATTTGTATCGTATTTGTATCCAATTTGTATCGTATTTGTATCCAATTTGTATCGTATTTGTATCGTATTTGTATCGTATTTGTATCGTTTTTGTATCGTATTTGTATCGTATTTGTATCGTATTTGCATCGTATTTGTATCGTATTTGCATCGTATTTGTATCGTATTTGTATCGTATTTGTATCGTATTTGTATAGTATTTGCATCGTATTTGTATCGTATTTGTATCGTATTTGTATCGTATTTGTATCCAATTTGTATCGTATTTGTATCCAATTTGTATCGTATTTGTATCGTATTTGTATCCAATTTGTATCGTATTTGTATCCAATTTGTATCGTATTTGTATCCAATTTGTATCGTATTTGTATCCAATTTGTATCGTATTTGTATCGTATTTGTATCCAATTTGTATCGTATTTGTATCCAATTTGTATCGTATTTGTATCGTATTTGTATCCAATTTGTATCGTATTTGTATCCAATTTGTATCGTATTTGTATCCAATTTGTATCGTATTTGTATCCAATTTGTATCGTATTTGTATCCAATTTGTATCGTATTTGTATCGTATTTGTATCCAATTTGTATCGTATTTGTATCCAATTTGTATCGTATTTGTATCGTATTTGTATCGTATTTGTATCGTATTTGTATCGTATTTGTATCGTATTTGTATCGTATTTGTATCGTATTTGTATCGTATTTGTATCGTATTTGTATCGTATTTGTATCGTATTTGTATCGTATTTGTATCGTATTTGTATCGTATTTGTATCGTATTTGTATCCAATTTGTATCGTATTTGTATCGTATTTGTATCGTATTTGTATCGTATTTGTATCGTATTTGTATCGTATTTGTATCGTATTTGTATCGTATTTGTATCGTATTTGTATCGTATTTGTATCGTATTTGCATCGTATTTGTACCGTATTTGTATCGTATCGTATTTGTATCGTATTTGTATCGTATTTGTATCGTATTTGTATCGTATTTGTATCGTATTTGTATCGTATTTGTACCGTATTTGTATCGTATCGTATTTGTATCGTATTTGTATCGTATTTGTATCGTATTTGTATCGTATTTGTATCGTATTTGTATCCAATTTGTATCGTATTTGCATCGTATTTGTATCGTATTTGTATCGTATTTGTATCGTGCTTGTATCGTATTTGTATCCAATTTGTATCGTATTTGTATCCAATTTGTATCGTATTTGTATCCAATTTGTATCGTATTTGTATCCAATTTGTATCGTATTTGTATCCAATTTGTATCGTATTTGTATCGTATTTGTATCCAATTTGTATCGTATTTGTATCCAATTTGTATCGTATTTGTATCCAATTTGTATCGTATTTGTATCCAATTTGTATCGTATTTGTATCCAATTTGTATCGTATTTGTATCGTATTTGTATCGTATTTGTATTGTATTTGTATCGTATTTGTATCCAATTTGTATCGTATTTGTATCGTATTTGTATCCAATTTGTATCGTATTTGTATCGTATTTGTATCGTATTTGTATCGTATTTGTATCGTATTTGTATCGTATTTGCATCGTATTTGTATCGTATTTGTATCCAATTTGTATCGAATTTGTATCGTATTTGTATCGTATTTGTATCGTATTTGTATCGTATTTGTATCGTATTTGTATCGTATTTGTATCGTATTTGCATCGTATTTGTATCGTATTTGTATCGAATTTGTATCGTATTTGTATCGTATTTGTATCGTATTTGTATCGTATTTGTATCGTATTTGTATCGTATTTGCATCGTATTTGCATCGTATTTGTATCGTATTTGTATCGTATTTGTATCCAATTTGTATCGTATTTGTATCCAATTTGTATCGTATTTGTATCCAATTTGTATCGTATTTGTATCGTATTTGTATCGTATTTGTATCGTATTTGTATCGTTTTTGTATCGTATTTGTATCGTATTTGTATCGTATTTGCATCGTATTTGTATCGTATTTGCATCGTATTTGTATCGTATTTGTATCGTATTTGTATCGTATTTGTATCGTATTTGTATAGTATTTGCATCGTATTTGTATCGTATTTGTATCGTATTTGTATCCAATTTGTATCGTATTTGTATCGTATTTGTATCGTATTTGTATAATATTTGTATCGTATTTGTATCGTATTTGTATCGTATTTGTATCGTATTTGTATCGTATTTGTATCGTATTTGCATCGTATTTGTATCGTATTTGTATCGTATTTGTATCGTATTTGCATCGTATTTGTATCGTATTTGTATCGTATTTGTATCGTATTTGTATCGTATTTGTATCGTATTTGTATCGTATTTGTATCGTATTTGCATCGTATTTGTATCGTATTTGCATCGTATTTGTATCGTATTTGTATCGTATTTGTATCGTATTTGTATCGTATTTGTATCCAATTTGTATCGTATTTGTATCCAATTTGTATCGTATTTGTATCGTATTTGTATCGTATTTGTATCCAATTTGTATCGTATTTGTATCCAATTTGTATCGTATTTGTATCCAATTTGTATCGTATTTGTATCCAATTTGTATCGTATTTGTATCGTATTTGTATCGTATTTGTATCGTATTTGTATCCAATTTGTATCGTATTTGTATCCAATTTGTATCGTATTTGTATCCAATTTGTATCGTATTTGTATCGTATTTGTATCCAATTTGTATCGTATTTGTATCCAATTTGTATCGTATTTGTATCGTATTTGTATCGTATTTGTATCCAATTTGTATCGTATTTGTATCCAATTTGTATCGTATTTGTATCCAATTTGTATCGTATTTGTATCGTATTTGTATCGTATTTGTATCGTATTTGTATCGTATTTGCATCGTATTTGTATCGTATTTGTATCGTATTTGTATCGTATTTGTATCGTATTTGTATCGTATTTGTATCGTATTTGTATCGTATTTGTATCGTATTTGCATCGTATTTGTATCGTATTTGCATCGTATTTGTATCGTATTTGTATCGTATTTGTATCGTATTTGTATCGTATTTGTATCGTATTTGTATCGTATTTGTATCGTATTTGTATCGTATTTGTATCGTATTTGTATCGTATTTGTATCGTATTTGTATCGTATTTGTATCGTATTTGTATCGTATTTGTATCCAATTTGTATCGTATTTGTATCCAATTTGTATCGTATTTGTATCCAATTTGTATCGTATTTGTATCGTATTTGTATCCAATTTGTATCTTATTTGTATCCAATTTGTATCGTATTTGTATCCAATTTGTATCGTATTTGTATCCAATTTGTATCGTATTTGTATCCAATTTGTATCGTATTTGTATCGTATTTGTATCGTATTTGTATTGTATTTGTATCGTATTTGTATCCAATTTGTATCGTATTTGTATCGTATTTGTATCCAATTTGTATCGTATTTGTATCGTATTTGTATCGTATTTGTATCGTATTTGTATCGTATTTGTATCGTATTTGCATCGTATTTGTATCGTATTTGTATCCAATTTGTATCGAATTTGTATCGTATTTGTATCGTATTTGTATCGTATTTGTATCGTATTTGTATCGTATTTGTATCGTATTTGTATCGTATTTGCATCGTATTTGTATCGTATTTGTATCGTATTTGCATCGTATTT